>JAMPIV010006449.1:165000-198659 GCA_024509875.1 Oreohelix idahoensis
TAACCATTAAAGGACAGAAAATATGTACCTTCTCAACAACAAGATTTCTTGGCTTAACATTAGATAAACAACTAAATTGGAATAAACATATAGACAATTTAGTAGAAAGCTGTAGGGGACCCCTAAATATACTAAGGATAGTAAAAGGTAATGGATGGGGGGGGGGGGGGGGAAGCATCAATAAAATAATGCTTATGTTCTACAAATCTTTCATCGGGGGAAACTGGATTATGCCAGCATAGTCTATGACTCAGCTGCAGCTTCTAACAAAGCAAAACTAGACAGGATTCAAAATGCAGCCATGAGAACCATTACAGGTGCATTTATATCGACACCAGTAGAAGCGCTAGAAGTAGCTCTTGGCATACCTCCCCTTGGTCTAAGACGGAAAGAACTAAGATTAAATTATTGGAGTAAAGTAGCACAAGAAGTGACCCATCCAGCACATAAAGCCATTGTCAATAACCAACCAAGTGTATGGGACGTCCCCTTAAATAAAGATAGATATCCAACAGGGTGGAGAACTATAGAAGATCTAACGCAGTTCAAAGAACTATCAAACACAATTGAAAATAGTAATAAATACAGAAGCAAAATACCACCCTGGGAACTAAAAACACCAATCATAGACTACTCACTTACTGAAAAATTAAACAAAACGTGGAAGATAAGGAAGCCAAAATAATAAATAGAAAGTTCATAGATCAACTAACTAAACAAAGTCTGGCCGTCTACACTGATGGATCCAAGGGTGATAGTGGGCAACTAGGTGCCGGAGTTGTAATACCACAATTGGGAATAAAAAAGAGCTTAAGTGTAACTGAAGGGGCTTCGATTTTTACCGCAGAGATGGTAGCAATTCTTAAAAGTTTAGAAATAATCGAAGATAACCCACCAGAAGCTCTTACGATATTTACAGACTCACTATCATCACTACAAGCACTAGAACACCCAGGTAAATGTAGCCGGCCAGACATAAAGGAAGAAATTCTAGCAATTAATACATCACTAGGGAACAGAGGATGTAGTGTGAGGCTAGTGTGGGTTCCAGCACACATAGGTATTGCTGGTAACGAGTTGGCAGATCAGAACGCCAAGAATGGAAGAACAAGTAAAAACAATATAAGAGCAGGACTGGGAAGGTCGGAGATCAAGAGCCAAGTGAAGATAACTATAAACGAGGAATGGATGACAACATGGAAGAAAAGTAGAAAAGGCAGACACGCGTTCAAACTGCTGAAAGAACCAACGAGGACGTGCCAGGTCAGAGAAGAATTAAAGATACCATCAAACAAAAAACTGTGGCGTCTCCGTCTCGGTGCAGCATACTTTATGATAGAAGAACCACACTGCCAAGAATGTCAGGAAGAGAATGACATAGACCACTACCTGATCCAATGTAAGAAGTATGAACAACAAAGCCTTGAATTAAAAACTTACTATAGAAATCACAATATAGACTTGACAGGTGATAAGGTTTTAAGTATAAATGCCCCAAGAGATGCCCAATCAATACTTAAAAGATCTATACATAAAACAAAGGAAAACATATAAGGTTAGTAAGAACCAAAAAAAACACAAAATAAAAAAAATAACACTCTTACTAACTACTCATAGGACAAGGAAAGACAACAAGGTATTAAAAAAAAACAACTCAAAAAGAACAAATACTAATACAAAGTAAAACCAAGTGTAAAGAACAATAGTTATCAAGAAACAATACAAAAGAGAAAATAAAATGGACAAATACTAATATAAATTAAAATCAGCAACTGCTAAAGACAATAGCTATTTAAATTGAATACAAAATTAAAAAATAAAATGACACTAAATACCCCATAATAACCAAATTTCAGGTTGAACCCCCCCCAAGATGGAACGAGAAGAGGCAATAAAAACGGTCAGCTGTTAACCCCCGCTCTCCCCCTATCACCTCATCAAAACACCAACCCACAACAACTCCTACCACACAACCATCCAAATATAAATTTTTATCATGGTCATTATATAAATACACCACCTGTTGTGTAATATAAATTGTTATCCTGGTCTTTATATAAATACACCAACTGTTGTGTAATATAAATTGTTATCATGGTCATTATATAAATACACCAACTGTTGTGTAATATAAATTGTTATCATGGTCCTTACATAAATACACCAACTGTTGTGTAATATAAATTTTTATCATGGTCATTATATAAATACACCACCTGTTGTGTAATATAAATTGTTATCATGGTCCTTATATAAATACACCAACTGTTGTGTAATACAAATTGTTTTCATGGTCATTATATAAATCCACATGTTTTTTTCTCGATATATGTGAAAACAATATTTCGTTTGGATTTTGTCAAAAATTTCAGTACAATTATTTTGTCAACTCTTGGTACTTTTAAAGTTTCAGTTTTTTTGTTCTTGTCCATTAAAGGGTAAACACAGTCTTGGCACATAGCAGATAATGCCAATGAGGAGCGAAGTGTCAGAGACTTCACTATACTATGTCCAGTTTTACGAGGTGTGATTACCAGTTACCTTTCTCGCTGTCGTTGCTATTACTATCTAAAGAGATGAGTCATACCCTTTTACGGCTGGGTAGACTAGAGCGTGACGCTACCAGATTTTGAGCGAGGAATCTGGTAATATTGTGGCGAGAGCCAAGCTCTCTAGCTACTCTGTAAATAAATATTAGACAAACATAAAAGTATGTTTTCAGGCACTCGTAATAAATTAAAAAAAAACTAGACAACAGAAAAACAACAGACGTGAGTGGCTTACCCAGGACTCGCACTCAGGATCTTCCGTGCGGCAACCCCGCCTAGCTATGAAAGCGAATCACAGTATCCTCACTGCCATCTAGGCATCACCAAAAAATGATGCTTCGATGACGGGTCATTAGCGCGACCAGCAACACATAACACCGAAAATTTATCATGGGCAGTCCAGCCTACTAATGACACAATCACTTCTGTTGTTCCCTGTCACACAGAGTTTTATGATCAATAAATTTTCTATATATTCTTTCTTTCTTCCACCCGTGTCCTCTATTTTATTATCACTCTTTACCTTTTTCCTGTATTTTTCGCATTCGTTTGTTTGCGAAAACTATTTTCTTTCCCATTCTCACTTTACCGTTTTTCTTTCTCATACTGATACGCATTCTATTACTTAGATGTCAGTCAGACGAGAAACTGTGAATATTCATCTATCTCAGACATAGGAGCAGACTTTTGGCTAGCCTTTTCACCTGACACGAACGTTTCTCCGGCGTGAGGTGTGATAACCGACATCTGCACGGCGCAGAATGAGACATTTGTCTGGAAATTTCCTCTGTCACGGCACTCTCGGCCAGTTTCGTTAGCAGTGAGGTGTCAAGACGCGAAGTGGCAGTTTATGGCAGGTCTTCTGGTTATGGAAAGTGTTAATGAGAAGGGGAGAGATCGGCGCTGTTTCGCGTTTTTCGAAATAACGTGGGACCTCTTTGTCTGTTTGATAGATATAATCAGAGTTTTAAACTTGATTTCACTCATTCTCCATTTGCAGTAGACGTGGTCACTTCGTTCTAGATACTTAAACTTATAAGTGTAACTCTTAGTTTCGTTGTGATACCGTAGTTCTGTGTTGAGGTAAATATTATATTAAGTATCTAATATTTTGCGAGTGATTAAGTGTTAAATCGCCTATTTCTCACTAGTTCTTTTGTGCAGAGAGAATTAAAATATAGTCTGTATTATTTTTTAGTGACGTGTTTCAGTGGAAAGCAGAATAAATTATATTTCTAGCTTAAAATCACGCAGCTATAAATGAATTTGATTTTACTGCTAAATAATCAGACGAGAATATATTTTTAAAATTAACTTATAACTCAAATGCTACATCAGTGAGTATTGACGGGATACGTATGTATTCCTAATTCATGATGATTGAGTTTATGAATATAACTTATTTCACGGGAAGTTTTAAATGATAAGTCAAGCTGTACGCTTGCAGTTTAAAATGTAAGTTATAACGAGTACATAGTATGTTGAAACCAAGATCTGCAGAGCTGGGTATCCGCTTCATCAAACGATAAAACAGACTGTGTCATAACGTGCGCTAGACGGCGAGCAACAGCAAGTTATAAGGTAAGAAAGTGAGACATGCATTACAGGGCCCTGATGAATGAACCGAGAGAAAGCAGGAACGAGTGACTCTTTTTTTATAGTATACTAAATTTCACCCACTTTGTAATTTCTTTATGCAAGTTTTTTTTCGTTGCAAACAAGATACTGTTCCCTAGGATAGATCATACTAATATCTAAGTCTGTTCATACCTTTAAAAGGGGAAAATCATTAGATTACCGCTAATGTATCCTTGATTCCTTGGAGCTATCACTTTCTTCTAACAGGACTGTGGGCATACCTTGAGGGATAAGATTATACTGTGGGTCTATCATTCTGGTAGAAATTCATAGATTTTTTATGACTATGTGTATATGTTTCTTGATGTAATTTTGGGTGTTGTGATGAAATTTTAGATAATAATTAAAATTTCTCTTAAACGTAATCAGCGTGTTGTCAGCTCGTTCCAAATTATCTGTATAATCACTGTTGTAGTTTTTTTCCACGTCTGTGCGTCTAATTGTCGTCACTTGTGTGCGTGCACGTGAGTGGTACGTTCATATATATTAATATATGTTGTCACTAGACTGTCTGACTCCTCTAAATCTGTTGTAGAAGATAGGCTGAGAAAGAGGGAAGATTCTCGAGTTCTCAGGGACAGCCTCTATTGATTCTACCATCTCACTCGTGGAAATCTATTTCTATTATCATCTCTCACTGTGGCTATCACTCATTCTAATCTATTCAGAAGGGACCAACCCAAGTCTTAATCCCCCTATCAAAAATCTACGACATTCCCCTATTATACAGTATAGGTCAGACTTACACAAGACAAAGACCTTAATATTGTGTCTAGTAAATGACAGAAGACTAAGAACAGTAAGTACAGGACAGAGGGTAGGTTTTGGTATTGTATACCCTCTGTCCTGTACTTACTGTTTACTTACTTATTATTTATTTACTGTTTACAGTCCTCGGCTTTCCCTTCCTTACGTGTTATAAAATGTCTAGCTACTCTGGCAGTCGGATGCTCTTCTAGAACTATTGTTTTGTTGTTGTTTATTTTAAACAGTATATCACTGGAAAACGAAATCGTTAACATATATGTCACAGACACATGTCACTAATATCAACATAAAATTAATTTATTACAGATGTGTCGTGTCCTGGGACACTCGTAAAAAACGAAAACGAAAACAAATTAAATTCAACGTCGTTAACAGTTGTATCAACTTTTCAGTATGTGCAGACAATGTTAACCATCTTCTTCTGCTGTGTGACAGTAACCTTGTTACACTAAACATCAACACAGTAAAATTATTTTGAGATGATAAAACATTGACATAAAGTAAATAAGGATGAAACTAAGTGATAGAGATCACGAATATAAAATTAGTGAACGTAGATGGAGAGTTGAAGAATGACCTAGCTTTTTCTTCTTTATTTTGTCCACCATTTATGTTGTGAAATGTTGCAGACGAAGATGGTTATCGGTCTCCGATTTTTCGCACATATAACTAAACAGAAATAAGCATTATTTGCACCATACACGGTTTAACTAAACATAAATCAGCAGTATTGTGTATGGTCAAGATGTCCATCACTCCTTCATTAATTATCTTCTTGATAGTCCTCAATGTCTAGTCGCTCCCATATTAAGGTTACGTGACCTTGTTTTGGCAGGTCTGGAGTCAGGCCCGCATAATATATCAAAATATTCATAAATAAAGTCACATAATGCAGTGTCAATTCATGTCACACATTAGTCAAGATCTTTCGAAATTTATTATTGTTATTGTTATGCAGAATTGACATCATTGTACTCCGGGCAAACCCATAGGTGCTCAGTCTCCATCAGTATGTGTCGAAGAGTGTGAATGCTAATTGTTCCTGTAGCTCGCTGATTGTAAACACGACGGATGCATCCTCGCATACGTCCATCTCTATTAGCTTTACTTTTGATGCCAAATTCCAACATAATTTGAAATGTATTAAAAGACTATAAATGTAAGTATAGATTATAAAAATAAAAAAACAGTCCCGGTTACTATGGTTTTGTCATTTCCGCAGAATGGAAGAAGACCGGCTACCAGTACAAATATGGGAAACCAAGAGCCATGGATGTAGGCCTCCATGATTAGCCAAAGTTGGCTGAGAGGACAACATCAGACAATCTCAGAAGGACCAAGGACTTGACTGGAACCAAGAGCCATGGATGAAGGCCTCCATGATTAGCCAAAGTTGGCTGAGAGGACAACATCAGACAATCTCAGAAGGACCAAGGACTTGACTGGAACCAAGAGAAAATGAAAGACACCCGATAGGATAGCATGGCGATCTCTCTGCCTGACCTCTACACTCAAAGAACGACTAAGCAAGAAAGTATAAATTATAAATATAAACAAACATACATCAGTGAAGCAGGTTAAAAAGCTGACCACATTGGGCTGATGCTATGTTTGTCTCATCTCATTATCTCTTTTTTATTTTCGCTCCTTATGTCGGTTTGAGTCGCCATTACAGCTGATACCCTTATATAAAGCTGACACAAAACATTAACCTGCTCTTGTAGTGTTGATTATTGTAGATATTTACTTTAATGATCAAGTTGTTAACCCTATACACAAATGTCATTTTAGTCGCCACTAAAGATATTCCTGAGGAGACAGTAGTCCCATTATTTGTATGTGTCCTCAGAGACTGCTGGGAACTAAACTAAGAACTTTGGTCAAACACATTCAAAGAACATCAAGTATCAAAAACAGCTGCTCTATGCTTTATAATATTACAACTACAATTTATCTTTTATTTATTGACAGTGTTTAAAATGTACAAACTTATTAAATAATGTGATACCGTATTTGTGGTAAAACATGTAAAGAGTCCGCGCATTTATATACACAAGCACATGTAAACTATGTGATAACGTAAAAGAATATTATTAATAGCACGTCCAAACATTTATATACATTAATAAATAACATAGTGCATACAGCAAACCAGAGTACCAGCACAAATGAAAGGAAGTCATGGGATGTTTCAATCAGGAACCATAATGTTGAGGACAATGGACAAAATAGAGCTCTAATCAAGAATCATAATGTCGAGGACAATGGACAAAATAGAGCTCTAATCAAGAATCATAATGTTGAGGACAACGGACAAAAAAAGAGCTCTAATCAAGAATCATAATGTTGAGGACAATGGACAAAATAGAGCTCTAATCAAGAATCATAATGTTGAAAACAAAGGTCAAAATAGAGCTCTAATCAAGAATCATAATGTTGAGGTTTGGATTTCTTGGTTTGGTTTTATGGACTATTTTCATTGTACACAGACAACTCCATCAGTGCTCCAATCTCCTCCCCTAGATCACGCAAGGGGCATTTCGGCACAGTGCACGAACTCTATAACATTGAGCTTTAATCCATAATTAAAATGTTGTAAACAAAGTATAAAATAAAGCTTTAATCAGCATTTATAAAGTTGTGGACAAAGTATAACATACAGCTGTAATCCGTAATTATAATGTTGTGGACAAAATATAACATAGAGCTTTAATCATCAATTATAATGTTGTGGACAAAGTATAACATAGTGCTTTAATCAATAATTATAATGTTGTGGATAAAGTATAAGATAGAGCTTTAATCAGTAACTATTATGTTGTGGACAAAGTAACATAAAACTTTAATCAGTAACTATAATGTTGTGGACAAAGTATAACATAGAGCTTTAATCCGCAATTACAGTGTTGTTGACAAAGAAGAAAGCAGAGATATATTAGAAATTCTAATTTTACAAAATAAACAGAGAAGTAATAGAAGTCATAGACTCCGTGGACTGCCGCCGCCCTCGCTGTGGGAGTGAACCGTGACTAGATCACGGCCAATTCAGCACCACAAAAATTGCTAAGAGGCGCTAAGCTGTCAGGTGACGGCACCGTTAGTATGGCCCCTGATTAGATTCCACTGTAAACCTATCCCTTCACCAATTTTGTTGCTGTCTCGCGTTCTCATTCTTTCCTTTAGTATCTGGCGTATCATCATTTATGTTTATTGGTTACAAAGGAATCATGTACAACAATTCAGTTGCTGTTAATTTATATCAGGGGTAGGCACCCAAGTAGCTGTCGAGATCTACTTTAGAAGTACTAAGCTCTCTAAAGGTCTACCTTGATAAAATAATGTTAGTGGAGTTACGTGGAAAATCAGTCTGAATGATAGCATAACAAGTTTTATAATGTCTGTCAACATTACACTTCTTGACAAAAATAATGGCTGCCTGGCACAGAAAAAAACAGACGTCTCATAAAAAAATAAAAAAAAATTAAAAAAAACCATGTACCAGTTCACAATAACAAAGATAGGTTGTGGTTATTTCTACACACATGGACAAAAAGAAACATGCCATGAAACAACCTCGATCAAGTAATGAAGGCAACATAATAGATAGGACGAGTAAAAGTATGAGTGAACTGCGGTCAATACAAAAAAAAGTTAGTTGCTTATCCTTTACAGGACGTGGCAATCAACCCCAGCTTTTATTGGCTGTTTGTGATTTTTCTAGGCAATTTTTTCATTCAGTAGTTTGCCATTGCTTTCTGAACGGTACGGCGCTTATATTATTGATAAAAATCCACACAAAGCGATCTGCTACCAAACCGCCTGCAGCAGGTTTCGAACCTGGTATATCTGGATTATGAAACTGCGTTCATATCCATTAGGCCACAGACAAAATTGAAACTATATTGTATTTTATGGAATGTTCACTTCACTTTGAAGAAAACATCCTGGTCCTGTCTTATACAGTTCACGAACAATGTGAATGTTTGTAGTCTAGCTGGTGGGTTTTCACTGAGAACTCGGAAATAGACCTTCAACATTTGGGATACCGGGCTTTGGAATGCCAGTGACAGCGCTCTAGTCTCAGATTTCCATAACTTTAATATTCTGTCTTCCCCCCCCCCTCCACCATCTGCCTCCAAGCGATCTCTCAAATTATCCCCAGAGATTTAACGATAGATCGGAATGGACCGGTTGCCGATCCCTGATTTAATATTATATAACATTATTACTTCAAATCTCGTCAATATCTTCCTTCCCCCTTTTTTCTCTCTGTCTATTTGTTTCTCTGTGCGCTTCTGTCACTCAATACCTATCTCGTTATGCTCCTCCGACTCTTTCGGCAATTTTTTACTGTTACATTTGTTCTGTGTGCCTCAGTCTGTCTGTCTCTTATTGTCTCTGTTTCTCCACGTGCATCTTTGGTTTTTCTGTTTTCTTGTCTTTGTCTCGCACTGTCCCTCTCCTTATCTGTCTGTCCCACTGAGCCTCATCATCTCCGAGAGCCTCTCTCTGCCTTTTCTCTTTCTCTGGGTGTCTGCATGTCTTTACGACATTTGTTCTCCCTAATTGTCCTTAACTAATTCTCACTTAGTCTCTATCTGAGACCATCTCACTCTGTGTGCTCCTGTTTGTCTATTTCCTGTGTTTTAGATGTCTTCTTCTTTCTCTCTAAGTCTCTCCTTTTTGCTGCGTGTGTTGATCCTTGTTTCTCTTTATGTGCTTCAATCTGCTGTTTGTTCTTTCACTATCGCTTACTTTCTTTCCTTCTTTGTATTTCTTATGTCTTTGTACGTATGTTATTGTATCTGTATATGGCCTTTTGTTTGTATGTTTTTGTGTGTTTGTCTGCTCGCATCTGTTTGCACATCTCTTTGTGTGTCTGTATCTGTGTGTATGTCTTTTCGTGTGTCTGTCTCTGTGTGTATGTCTATTTGTGTGTCTATCTCTGTGTGTATGTCTTTTTATGTGTCTATCTTTTTGAGTATATTTCTCTATATGTCTGTCTATGTGTGTATGTCACAACGTCGTCGTGTCTCTTCATCTGCATGTGTCTCTGTGTGACTTTCTTTTTGTGTGTCTCTTGTATAAGTGTGTTACACATTGTGTTTCTCCATTCAAAGAGATGTGTCTCTGTCTATGTCTCGTATTTTTACTCTAATACCCTCTCTTACTGTGACACCATCGGTCTTTCTCTTCTTCTCTGCTGCTTTTCTGTCTTTACCATTGGTACTGTCTGTTGCATTTTTCTTCCTCAGTATGTCTCTAACTCTGTATGTAAGTGAGTGTTTCTCTGCGTCTTTCTGTTTTGCCTTCTACACATATTTCTTCTTTCGTGTGTGTGTGTTTTTGCACTTATCTAGCTTTACTATCTTTTATTAATAACAAAGACTCTCTGATGTGCTCACAAAATGCGAAACAGAGAGAAAGATAAACTCAGTGATAAAGCCTCTATTTTTGTATTTTATAAAACTGTTACGTCAAACCTGATCAACACAGTGCCCAACATAGACCCTTCCTCCGTTTCATATCCTATATTTATGAGGTCATCATATGACGTCATGCCAATTGCAAGCAGCTGGTCATCGTTACCAGAGATGTTACTCTCATCCATGTTCCTAGTCTTCTCTTCAAGGTATATAGTTTGTAATGTTCTATTGTCGACGTCACAGATACTGGCCTTCACCTTGAGTGCTCTACGAGACCTTGGTTGTAATCCTACCTCACGGGGATGACGTCCATAAATCAAACATACCTGTATCGCACCAATATAATGAAATGTTACTTTCCCCATCACACATGACGTCATCTCGTTGATATGCCAGGGTGGACTGTAAACATCTTTCCCTGACCTGACCAAATCTTCAAAATTCTCCACGTAAAGTTCAAATGTGTATTTTCCTTGAGCTGGAAGAGGTCCCTTTATCCGGTCTCTCACTATCTGAGCCTCTTTCTCGGTGACAGCAAAGATTTCACGTTTGGTCTTACAAATGTAATCTGTTATATTATTCCTAGTCTGTTCAATTTTTGTTCTCACTTGGTCCTGCCTTTGTTTGAGCGTATTGAATTTTTTGTTGACATTTTCGTGTCCGTCATTCAGAGATGTTTCCATATTTTCCATTTTCTTGACAGCTACTGTCATATTCTGCTTCACTGTGTCCACATTTTTATTAAGGGAAGTAATTAATGTTTTGATCTCCCTTGTATACTTTGAGAGACTCTCACTTTGTACTGCTTCAGAGTTGGTCAAATGTTTCAGGAGATCTTCTTTAGTTGTATCAGTAGTTTTTGTTATTCTCTCAGTAAATGTCTCTAGTTCTGTCTTAAGTGTGTCAGTACCTGTCTTATATTCTGTCTTAAGTATGTTGGGAACTGAGGTCAATTGTCCTTCTAAAACACGAATAGTATCGTATAGCCTGGTTATATCTGTATGACTGTTATTGAAATATTCTTCCAGTTTCATGATGGAGTCTTTGATTTCCACCAGAATTTGTTCTACTGATGTATTCTTTTGTTTTTCCGTGTCTGAGACTGATTTATAGACAGGTTCAGTTTTAGTCCACAGATCTAGAACTGCTTGGTTCTGTTTATCCAACATGTCAGTAAGTTTTTCTTGCAGTTTAAACAACTTCTCAGACATTTCTCCCTGATGTATAACCAAAGTGTTAGTTATTTGTTCTCGCTGTTTAACTAAAAAGTCCATAAGCTCTCCATTTTGCTCTGGTACTTCACTAATTTGTCTAATGAGCTGTTCTAATCTTAAAGTGACAGTTGTATCAAGACCAGTTAATCGTTCATCTATCCGGTTATCCAGCCATACCAGTTCTGCCCTCGTCTGTCCTCTAACCACCTCTAGAATGGACTTTAAATTCTCTTTCTCGTGATCTACAAGTTCAGTGATTTTGTTCTCAAGTAGAGCCTCTATTTTTCGTGACCACTTCGTCAAGTTATAACATGATTGTTCTGTATCTGTTATTTGAGATTTTATTAAGTTTGTTCTGTCATCCAATATCAGAAGTTTATCTCTGGCTTCGTTAATAACATCACTCAGATCAACTATGGACTGTGTCATCTGATGTAAAACTTGATCAGTGTCGGATACTCTTGTAGGGATCACATTTACAACGCCCTCCGCTTGTCCCTGAATGTCACGGAGATGATGCAGGATTTCATTTTGAGCTTCTCTCAGTTGGTCTCTCATGAAAATCTTCTCTTGCTCAAGTCTGACTGTCATTACAGAAAGTTTCTCATCCAGCAGATTTTGTGTCTGGGACTGTTGATCTTGTGCCTGGTCTAAGCGCTTCATGACCTGGTTGAGCAGGTCGGTCACATGACTTTCCATCCTTAGATTAAACAAGTAAAAACACTTTATATTAATCAAGTTTCTAGACTTTGTTATCTGGGAGCTAAAATATAACAGATCATTAACTAATAAACGTATATGAGAACAAGATTAAAAATAAAGCATATAAGTTAAAATATTTGTTTCCAAAAAGAGGGTAAATATGAGCATAAGAAAAACTGTATGACAACATTAGACAAAAATGTAGGTTATGTCTGGCCAAATTTTCCTGCCCAGTTTTTCTTATTTATCATCACAAGTCCAATAACATAAACCATCAATAACAAATCATCAGCAAGTTTTGTTTTCAGTACATGACAAGCTGTCTGTCTGCTATGTGCATGGGATATCCGGATAGTTCTGGTAAATAGTGTGCATGGGATATTCGAATAGTTCTGGTACATAGAATGCATGTTAGACAAGCACAGTTAACATTGCGATCACGAAGTTTTCGTCATGGACAAAATTTATGAAATTAATTTATAAAAATGAGTAAACTAAACCATAAACTAAACTATAAATGTAAAGGATATGGACAGATGTGTGTTTTTTAAATCCTTTTGCATACTTTATATTAATTACTCCTGTCTTTCTGTTTTCTTTTTAAGCTTTCCACGATTGACAAATACCTCATGATCGTAATGTGCATTATGTGTTCCTTGAGTATTAGTAAGACTTTTTCCAATTTAATAATGCACTGCTGCAGTCATCTTTATAACTTTTATGTGAGCGTCTTATTGTTATTTACATCAGTTTATCGTGTGTGTTACATAACAAATTTAGAACCTTGTAGGCGACTTCCGTTTGTAGCGTCATGTTTGAAGTAATTTTTAACTTTCTTCCTCTAGTAACTTTGGACATCTTTAGAGAAACATTTTACGTTAAACGATTAACAATTTGTCCTCAAACTTGTCTTTTTTATGTCAACACTTTTTTCCCCTATTGAATTTTATCGGGCGCTGCCCTTTCACGGGATTTACAGGACATTCCATTTGATTCTGACACATGTCCATACAACTGACGTTTGCATATTGTTAACATATACTGTTCAAAAAAAGAAACGCAACATTTTTGGTGTTACTTTTATAAAAGATATTCGCTGATTGGACATTAGTCAACCTATCGACTGTGTCCATCTGGTCATTAACTTCTCGTGGTTACCTGAATTGTACTCACCTCATGATTCGTGAGGTCATGAAAGAGGTCAAGGTCAAAACAACATTTTTGACAATAACTCGTTACAGGTTCACGAGAATCCCGTGAAACTTACTGAACACAAAACTCTCTGACCATATTATTGAATGTCTATAAAAGATTGACGCTCCTCGAATAAATTCAGTTGAAAATTCAATGCGTAAATATGGCTCATCTCACTACAGAACAACGACTCATCATCACTGGACGTTTACAGACTGGACAGTCACAAAGTGTAGTGGCCAGACAATTTAATGTGCTTAGAAGCACCATTAGTCGCCTTTGGAGGCGATTTCAAGAAACTGGCTCAGTGGCTGACCGGCCGCGCAGTGGAAGACCCAGAGTCACAACTCCTGCCGAATACGGCTTCATACGGCAGCGTCACCTCAGGAATCGACTTGTATCTGCGTCCTCCACAGTCCAGTCAATGTCAGCAGCTCGTCGAATTTCAGATCAAACGGTCAGGAGTTATTGTCAAAAATGTTGTTTTGACCTTGACCTCTTTCATGACCTCACGAATCATGAGGTGAGTACAATTCAGGTAACCACGAGAAGTTAATGACCAGGTGGACACAGTCGATAGGTTGACTGGTGTCCAAACAGCGAATATCTTTTATAAAAGTAACACCAAAAATGTTGCGTTTCTTTTTTTGAACAGTATATTTTTATACTGCACCATAGCTTGTGTAATAACGATCCACACACTGGCTCTTGTGACTTTCATGGAGTGGCAAATTTATCTGTCCATTTCGCTGAAATTCACCGCATATCCTTTACTTTATGTTAAGTACCACCTCTTCCGTCTTCGACTGACAGTCTGGTGAAAAACTCTCCTTAAGTTGTCAATTTTGTCGAGCGACTGCCTCTCTCTTGTCTTATTGGTCTGTCAATTTCAGACGATTAATGATTGACCTCGGTAATCGTAACCCATCAGCTTTGTCTTACGTCCCTGTGCTTTTGCCTTCAGAACGTTTGATCTCTTAAACAAACTGGTTCGTTAGCTATTCTCTGCTGACGAGCGCTCATCTTTGATGCGAGTCCTCCCTGGTTGATCGGAATTTCATTAACCTGTGTAATGGACAGACGCCCACTCTTAGACCGAAAGTTTGTTGCGTCAGCATAGGGGAACTAATTCCTGTCCTCTCCCTGATCGTTTTCTTATCTACAGCGCGGGGACATTTCTCAGTCGCTCGAGAGCTCATGTGACCGCTTGGCCTTTCACGCTAGCTTTGTCCCTCCTACTTTAACGCTAAGCGTTTATATGTGCTAGAAGATGATACATGTAAGAATGACAGACCTTAAATGCAAATAAGACGTTTTTACACAAAACGCAGTATTCATTCAAAGTTCAGTTGCAGTTACTGCTCTGACAGGGCAAACGTAGGTCAATCCCAGATAATAATGAATGGGTTTTATAAGCGCGAAAGTGGGAAATGAATGTTTGTGTGATCTGGTTTTTTTTTAATCCTATTGTTAAGTTGGAAAAGATCACACATGTGAAAATAAAGTCGAAATAACATAATGTCGTGTGCAAAAAGGTCTAAAAGCTGAGGAGAGGAGTGCAAATGTTAATTATTGTGTCGTGTGAAAAAAAGGACGGGTCGTGTGAAAAAAGGCGGGAAAAAAGAAGAAATAGTATAAATAGAAGAGTTGTGGGCGATAGGTAGCGATTTCAGGACTTATGATTCCAAGGATACCATGATTTTAGACTAGAGGATTTTTACTGATAGCGTTAGGAGAACTTCGTCTTTGAGGATACCAAGACAAGTTTTTGAGTAAACAAATCAGTAAATTATTTCTTGTGGATATACATATATTATTCTATCTGGATGTACCTATATTATTTGTTGGATTACATATTTTTTCATCTTGGATAACCAATCATCATTTGTGAAATTTACAGTGTTTGTCTAATTACATCAATAAACTCTAATTGAATTTTTCTACATTGCTGTTTGTGGAACTTTACAATAATTTCTTGTGGATATACGTTGTTGTGCTGAAACTGTTTTGCTTATCACCAAACTCGAAGGGAAGAACATTCCTGGGTTGAAAAACTGAGTAAAGGTCAAGTATTACCACCTCTGGCGGAAGGCCAGTTAGAACTTGAACCACCACAACATATGAAGGATTAACTCTGACTACATAAAATCAATATAACTACTAGTGCCGTATAAACATACACGGCCACACATAACACTAATTGGCGCCGTGACCTGTCCTTTTTTCTTGGTGAAAGCAGACAGGCATAATCACTAATGGATGAAAGTCAAGAACAGCAGCAGCAACAACAGGCGTTGTATCCACTACAGCAACAACAACATGCGTTATATGCACAGCAACAACAGCAGCTACAACAGCAACAGGAAATGCAACAAGCAAACGTCCATCCTGCTAACATACCCTTGCCTGTAGAGGCCGAACCCACAATGACCGCGTTGCAACGGATAACAGACACGCTATCCAATGTAGATCACTATAATAAATATAACCAAATTCGCTCGGTTATAACCCCCTTCACGGGCGATTCTAACACATTTCGGAGATGGCTAATGAAAAGACACAGATATACGAGCAACAATACATATTGCCAGAGAGAAGCAGACATCAACAATACATATTGCCGTAGAGAACCAGAGATCAACAATACATATTACCGGAGAAAACCAGAGAGCCACAATACATATTGCCGGAGTGAATCAGAGAGTACACCACATAACTACTATAGAAGATCCCAGATCAAGTATCGAGACAACAGCAACAAAACGGGTCGCATAGCCACTGTCGACAGCCACTGGAAAAGTCTCAATAAAAGATATTGTCGCATAGCTGTTAGAAATTTTATCAACGGAATCAAACAACGAAAGATATGGGAAGTAAATAATGTTACAACGACTGACCAACAAACGTGTATAATAACAACAGACGATGGACTAAGGGCACATATCAGACCTCTAAGACAATGGAGAACACCACTTAACATACATCACCAGGTCGGTTTTGTAACATCAAGTGACACACGTTGGGCCCCCATGATTACTAGTCAACCAAGGCCAGACTTACAAGTGAAGAAAACAAAGATCAGTTGTGTTGCGACACCAACAAACGTTGACAGGTCAAGTCAGGTCAATGACCCAGAACCACAGGTGAAGAAAACAACTATGATCAGTGTAGCAACACAAACAGAGAATAGAGCTGCAGTTTCAGCAACACAAGCAGAATAGAGCTGCAGTTTCAGCAACACAAACAGATGTTGACCTTAACACTGACACATCATGCAGTCGTATAGGAACAGCAGTAAGAAGGAATCCTTTCAAAACAGGTCCACAAGAAGTACAGGACATGGATACATCTTATAGGCGTACAAGAACAGTACAGAAGACGAAACAGGGAGGTGTAAGCACAGAGGAGATGAAGAAAACACTAAAAGACGAACTGAAGGGAGCTAAACCTGACACAGTAGTACTAAAATATGTACAGAGATTTCTGGAGAGAAAGTTTGATACAGACTTATCAGAAAGGAAAGAAGAAATTCGCAGACTTGTGGTGAGAGTAATGGAGGAACTTAATTACTGGGGAATCAAAATAGTGCAAAGAGATGTGTTCTCAGATTCATCAAGTTACTCAGACAATGTATCCTCAGATGAAGAAGATGAGTTAGAATGCACGGAGGGGTGCGAAATGGTGGAAAAGTTGGGAAAAGAAGTGAGAAAAGAAGTGAAGGACACGAGCAAGAAAATGGTTAAAGTGGATGAACCAAACATAGGGGAGTTAAAAAAGGTAATAGAAGCCATCATAGCACGGCCTGAGGTTCATTTATCAAGGAGTATAGTATGGAGACTGCTACAGGAAAAATATCATACACACTTTCCAGAAACAAGAGGTAAAATAGATATAGTTCTAACGAAAATGTTAGATGACGAGAACATGAAGAGACGACAGAGAAGAATAGAGCAAGCAAATCGTGAACGAAGTCAGAAAATGAAGAAAAAAAAGACGTAAGACAGCTTGAGAACGATATGATGCAAGAGGAGAATGTGGAGGACACAGTTAAGAAGAAACACAGAAGCCCTACAGAAGAACTTATCACAAGATTGACATGAGAGTCTAGCCGCACTACACAGTGTGGTGACAAATTCTAATCCACATATATAAATTAGAAAATAAATGTAAAGCCTAACGAAGTAATTCAATAGAAAGGAAGAAGAATGGTGAAAGAACAGTGCGGTCACAATAGCGTACGCCTGTGTTGTAGAACGCCATAATGGCTGAACAAGAAAACCCCTTTTTCTGCTCCGTCTGCATAAACTAAACGCGTGTCTAAAAATAAAACTGGTACTGTGTTTCTTAGAAAACCTTGAGATACGCAAACTGCATAATGACCTAGATACAAATACTAGCATTAATGTCATTATACACACTACGTTAACCTAAAAGACAGACGGGCTTAGAAGAGAGAGAGAGAGAGAGAGAGAGAGATGCACGGAGGACCGCATGCAATAATACAACGTCGTCTCGCGATTAAAAAGTGAACGCCAATCACACGCGAAAGACATGCAGACCTGATTTTTTCAAATAAACAGTAATCAAAAACACTAACGATACGAGGTTAGGTTTTGAAAACAGGTTTAAAATCTTATTGGGAAACCTGACATTCTACTGATTTATGTCTAAGCTCCTGACATTAGTCTGACAGTACAGAAGACATCCTATGATATAGAAGTGAACGGGTGGTAAAAAACAAATACAGGACTATCCTATAATAATACATATTTTGAACGAAGCCACTTAGCCCCATTAAACTTATATATTTGTGTGCCTTAGGACTTGCTGACAAAGAATATGTTATGTGATACGCAAATAGGCTAGTAATTAACAAATTATAGCCAAAATACTATAGTGGGGTTGTCTGACAGCACAAGATCATATTTGCTCATAATGGCATGTTTGAAAAACACTGCTTTAGGGGAAATGAGGCCAACAAGTTAGATACGATTTGATTGGCTGTAGTAATATGTAAGGCGAAACCTTATTAGTTGAACTGCAAATACTATTATTGTGGTTAATGGCAACGTGTAGGATGGGTAACATTTTTTCAAAGGCTCTTGTAAACATGGTCTCATTGGTTAGAACGTTCGATATAGTCAAATAGAAGCGTCAGTTCAGGGCCAGTTTTGAAAATAAATTTTGTAAGAAGCAAGTGCGTTGAGATGAAACTAATATTTTTCTAATAAAAGCCTGGGATAAGGCAGATCAAAATTGTGCCAGAATTCATCGCCAGTCAACGTTACTTGTGTATATTTCCTTGAATTGTGGTAAGCTAGACATATTTCCTATATATATATATATATATATATATATATATATATATATATATATATATATATATATATATATATATATATATATATATATATATATATATATATATATATATATATATATATATATATATATACATATATACTACTCGTCAAAAGTCAAGGGCCACCCTATTATTTTCAATACACTTTTATATAAACGCATAGAATGATTAAATGAAGGAAGTTTTTAGTAAAAATGGGTGCAATATCTTTCTCTGACAGTCCTCTATACACGTTAAGCATAAAAACAACTCACCGACAACCATGGTGATCACGTGCAATTTGGTGTGCTGACCATAAATTCACATTTTTAATCTGTTTTTTCAAACTTCCATACAACCAAACAGGTGAAGTAATCGTGCTGATTGACATTCCACTTGCAATGGCGACTTTTCGTGAACACAGTTCACTCTTAATTTGTTTTACAATCAGCAGACTTAGGGTAGTTTCATCACTTGCAAAAACCATGCCACCGAGAAGAAGTCTTGACACCTTACAAAGAATGAGGGCTATAGCGTGGGTTGAAAGTGGTTTATCTGTCCGTGAGGTTGCTAGACGGCTTGCAGTGTCCCACTCTACAATCCAAAGAATTTTGGAGAGATTTCCGGCCACAGGAAGTGTGGAGGATCGCCACCGGCCAGGTCGCCCTAGATGCACCAATAGACATGATGACCGGTACCTCTTGTTGTCAGCCCTGCGCCATCGAACAGTGACTTGTTCCACTCTAAGATGTCAGCTGAGACAAACTGTAAATGTTAATGTCAGTCAAAGCACCATTCGCAGACGTTTACATGAATTTGGACTGGCTGCTCAACGTCCTGCAGTCAGAATCCCTCTTACTCCTGCTCATCGCAGAGCCCGTGTTGCTTGGTGTCGCAAGCACATCCGATGGACAAGGCAACAGTGGAGTCAAGTTCTCTTCACTGATGAATCTCGCTTCACTGTGTCATTCAGTGATGGCAGGATTCGAGTTTGGAGACGACCAGGAGAGCGATTTACTGATGACACAATTCGAGAGGTGGATCGTTATGGTAGGGGTTCTGTCATGGTCTGGGGAGGCTTCTACAGACACGGCAGGACCCCACTCTACATCATCCAAGGCAACTTGACCGGCCCAAGATACCAGAACGAAATCTTGAGACCAATTGCTCAGCCTGCTCTGGAGGCCATAGGTGGTAATGCCAAGATGATAAAGCTCGACCCCATCGAGCTCGTGTGGTGAATGAGTTTATTCAGCAACATGGGATTATCAGGATGGCGTGGCCAGCTCATTCACCTGACCTTTCTCCGATTGAGCACCTCTGGGATGTCCTTGGTCGAAGATTGTCAACAAATCACCCCCTGCCAATGGATGTTGCACAGCTGACTGCATTTCTGCTTCAGGAATGGCAAGCTGTTCCTCAGGATACTCTTCGGACCCTTGTGGACTCGATGCGTCTACGCTGTCTTGAATGCCTTGCTGCAAACGGTGGTCATACCCGATTTTGAAATGTCTATTTGTCCAATATCTATTGTGTGACTTTTGAAAAGGTGGGTGACACACTTCACAGCTTCATTGCGTTTGAATGTGTGTTTCTATTTCTTTACGTGACATGTCAATTTGGTATTCAATAAATGCCGTTTTGACTGATACCAATTACGTTTATATCAGATTTGTTTTATGGTTTCAACCAAGGTTTTTCTAAGTGGCTCTTGACTTTTGACGAGTAGTATATATATATATAATATGAAAATTGAATAGGAAATGATAAAATGTGTCTGTATGTGTGTGGTTCAGTAGCAAACAGAAGGAAAAGCCTAGATATTGCTCCACCATGTAAAAGCTTGTCAGAGAGGAGTATAACTGCATAGGCATATATGGGATTGCCAAATAGTAACATGACACCTATCCTATTGTATAGAAGGAATTAATGCTGGAATTGCAGAGGCGTTGTAACCATTAGGGAGAGGAATACTGGTGTATATTGTCACATGAGAAGCTAGCAGTTGGCCTACAGCGCTGAACTCTGTGTTTGTAATGTCCTGTACTTCAGTGTGGAAATATATTATATATTAGTTCTGAAGAAGGAGGTACAACCTTCTTATTTCAGGGACCGTGGTACTGAAGTATTAGAGCAGCACCTGGTCTGAGTTTTGCTGGATCCAGATGGCTGGCAGCAGACTCCTTGTCCAAGATATCGACCAGTGGTGTATTTCAAGATAACTGAGAAGCAAGCGAGCAGAGGAGACAGTTTTCCTGCCGCCGACACATGAGTTAAGAATTCGTCAGCCAGAGCAGCTCACCATTGTATAACCCACTCTAAAATTGACTGTAATACTAAATCAAGAGGGACAGTTATTGTTTTACAAATAAAAAGAACTGTGAACCCTTCAATATTATTTCCACCAGTAACAAACACATGAAGTCGTGATGACAAACTACAACCTAGCTTCAAAAGCCAGTATTACCTCAAAGTACTACATCACAACCCTACACACATATTGTAATAAGATTATATGTCAGGACAAAGATCCTTTGTATAAATTTTGTACATAAACATTGTGTTTACATTTGATTGTGATTCCTGATTCACTCTGTAGTTGGATCAGGATATCTATTATTGAAAGAAACTAATACATAATTTTAAAGTTAACACTTGACTTACTTAAGCTAGTCTTCTAGAGTGTTATATGTATGTGCTTGTGTGGTGAAGTGGGATGTTATAAATATTTATAGGGGACTTAGTGTACTGACTGAGATCAGCTGTGAAGGTATCTATATCTAATAAGAGTAGTGTATTATAGATAACCTTACTTGCTGCCACATATATATATATACCTCAGTCAGAATTATTCTGGAATAGTGTGATGACTACGTTATGTGTCTAGGGTATGTGTATGATGAAGTGTAAGTCATAACAACAACAGACAGATAAACAATTTAATTTATTCCACTACACTTGACAACACTGTGACACTCACATACATAAAACACTCTACAAGGATATATTAAAGGAGTCACTGATAACTTTTCAAATAACAATATGTATTCAGTGCTGTCATGAAGGTATATGTGTCCTGATTCAATTACAAAGGGAACCAGGAATCACAATCAATTTTAATTACAAGTATATGTACAGAATTTATCAATATGAATCTTGTAGTGACATATATTTTTAATAGTATCCTATGTGTGTCAGTTGTGTAGTGGTAATATGAGGTAATACTGGTTTTGTTTTGTTCAAGCTCTGTTGGTATTTGTCATCATGACTTCAATAGTTTGTCTTTATTGGAACTAGTATTGGAGATGTTCTCAGTTCCTGATATTAAAACAATTCAATTCCCCTCTTAATTGTATTTTACACTGTCATTTTAAGATGGGGGTACATAATGTTGAGCTCAGCTGGCCACATCAGCTTATCTTGCGTGATGGCGGCAGGAAAAGACTCCTCTGCTCGATTTCTCCCCTGGGCTCTGGAGACACCTCACTGATAGCTAAATGGACAAAGGAGTATGCTGTCCGACTCTGGATTCAGCAAAGCTCTGACCAGGTGCTGCTCAATAACGTCAAGACCACGGTCCCTGAAAACAAGAAGGATGTACCTTCTACTTCATAACTAATTGATACTCTAGTTCTACACTGAGCACAATACATCACAAACATTGAGTTCAGAGCGTTAGGCCAACTGTCAGCTTCATCTGAAATACTTTATACCAGTATTAACCTCCTTAATGGTTACTACGCCTCTGCACTTCCAGCATTATTTCTTTCTAGTCAATCATCTAGGTGTCAGTGTACTGTTTGGCCATTCCATGCCGTTTTACTTTCCTCCGACACCTTCTGTTCAGGCTGGAGCATTATAGGCTTTACATCATGTTTGCTACTGAACTACACATATATACAGGCATAAATTAACAATTCACATTCAATTTTCATTAAAAGATATTGAATGTTTCAAGCTTACCACAATTCATGGAAATAAACACAGATACGTTGACTAGCAATGAATTCTGGCACAAATACTGGCACAAATTCCCATCTGCTTATGTTCCAGGCTTTATTTTATATAAAATATACACTGGTGATCAACGCACTGCTTCTTAGTAGGTTTATTACAAGATGTGGCAATGAACAGACGCTCTGAATCAAGTATATTCGCAGCTCTACCCAATGAAACCACGTCTCCACATCTTTTCAAAAAAGTACCCCTTCTATTCGTTTCCCATAACAACGCAAGATAGTATTTATAGCCCGACCAATCGTGTTTAGTCTTATATTTGTTGCGCTCCAATCAATTAGGAGTTAACATGGTAGGCTATTTCCGTAACGTAAGGTTTTTTCAAACACGTTATAAAAAAATTTTATGAGCAGAAATGATTTCATGCTGTCAGGCATCCCCACTATTTTATTTTGGTTATAATTTATTAATTCCTAGACTATTTGCGTAACGTTTTACATATTCTTTGTCAGCAAGCCCTAAGGAACCCAAATATACAAATTTAAAAGAGCTAAGTGGCTGCGTTCAAAATATGCAATTTCTTCTACCTCCTGTTTCGAAGATGTGCTGTCTGGGTACTGTAATGTTTTCAAACGTAAACCCATCTAATGTTATCTTTTCTAATAAGCGTTTTTCAGGATTTTAAAACCTAACTCTGGGAAGGTTAGTGTTTTTATCACTGTCCGTCCGAAAAAATGTAAGTGCATGTGGCCCTACACGCGTGATAGTAGTAATTGTATATCGCGTTACGCTTGTTGGGGGTGGCATTAATAGCGAGACACGTGTTTCGTGTTGCATGCGTTCCTGATTTTCAGCCCTCCCTTCTTTCTATTTGAGTCCATCTGTTCGTTCGTTTTTGTAACGTAGTATAATTAATGTTAGGCTTAATTTAGGTCATTACGCAGTGTGCCTCTCAATGTTTTTCTTAGAAATGCAATACCCGTTTTAATGTGTTTTGGAAACGCTTGTATTTATGCAGTGGCTTATATTTAACGTGGAAACGTTCCAATTTGCAGACGAAGCATAAAACAAAGGGGATTTCGAGTACTGCTATTGTGACAGCACTGTTCTTTACCATTCTTCTTCCTTTTATTAAATTTATTTGTTAGGCTTTACATTTACCTTTTAATTTATATATGTGGATTAGAATATTTCACGACAGCTTGTCATAGTGTTGTAAAGTGTTGTGGATCTTAATAAAAGTGTTTATCTGTCTGTTGGTTGTTGTGAACTTACACTTCATCACTATCATAACCCTAGACATTCAACGTAGTCATCACAATATTCCAGAATAAGTCTGATTGAGGTCTAAATGTGGTAGCAAAGTAAGGTCATCTGTAACACACTACACTTATTAGATACAGATACCTTCACAGCTGATCTCAGTCAGTACACTAAGTCCCCTATAACTATTTATATAATCCCAACTTACCACATATATTGGGGTCCTGTCCGGGATATTGAACCCTCTCTTACCATATATATTGGGGGTAATTTACTTCTGGGAATTATCCAAATTTAAAGGTATTCTTGGGTGGAAATTAAATAAGGTTGAGCTCTCAGTGCTTGTGGTTGTCCTTAGTTTAATTAGTTATAGATAAAATTGTTTAGTCAAACATTGTATACATTTGCCTGTTAGAAAATGGCAGACTTGGCAAAATTTCGATCTGCTGCTATACAGGCTGCTAAAGATTTGGGAATGGAGGGGCAAATTACGATTGCTTATGTCACTACTGAATGTGACAAATTTATTGAACGTGAAGAAAAAAGATTAGAAAAAGAGGCTGAAAGAAGGTTAGAGGATGACAAAGAGGCTAAGGCATTGGAGGCGGATCGGGAGGCAGAGATTAAAAGGCTCCAGTATGAAGAGAAGAAATTGGAGGCAGAAGAAAGAAGGCAAGCTGCCGAAAGGGAAGCAGCAAAGGAGGAGAAAAGATTACAGAGGGAGCATGAGTTACGACTAAGGGAGTTGGAATTTCAAGGCCATGCTCCTGAAAATGGTGCCAGCCACTTTACCTCCGATGCCACTGCTAGTCAGGGAGCCTCAACCTCAGCTATGAGTTTTCATTTAGATCATTTTGTTGAGAAAGACGATGATATTGAGAGCTATCTAAATAGATATAAACTATTAGCTACCACGTATGGGTTAGAGAGAGAAAGGTGGAGCTTAAAGTTATCACAAGGGCTTCGTGGTACAGCTTATGAAGTTTTTGCCAAAATGAGCAGAGATGATCAAGACAATTATGAAATGTTAAAGCAGGCTCTTTTGTTAAGATATGAAAAGAATGGAGAATTTTATAGAAAAAAGTTCAGGAATGCTAAACTACTGTCAGATGAGACATATCACCAGTTCTCTGTACAGTTAGAGACATACTTGGAGAAATGGACGGCTCTGGGGAAAACCCAAGATCTTAAGGAAATGATCCTTATAGAGCAGCTAAGAGAGTCCATGGCTCCAGACCTGAGAAAGTTTCTCATGGAACAAGGTGCAGAGAGGCTGGGTGAGTTACTAAATGTTGCTGAAAGATATCAGGCAGCTCAAGCAGAGGTAACAGGTAATAAAAAGAAACAAGTAGACAATTTTAAGGCACCACAAAACTTTAATAAGTTTGATCATAGAGAGCATAACAAAGTAAGCACCAGTTTGATAGGCCACGGTATGAAAATAAAAATAAAACCCCACAATTCGATGAAAGGAAATTTGATGAAAGAAAATCTTTCAACCAAGGAAGGAAGTGGTGTAAAAAGTGTAAGATGAACAATCATACCACTAAACATTGTAGGAATAAAACTCCTAATTTTGCTGCTATGAAATCTGGGAAGAAGGGAACAAAGGTCAAACCTGAGGAACTACAGGAACCGTACCACCCCCCAGTGTGTGAAGATGTAATCTGTAATGGAGTCACCATAAGGTGCTTATATGATACAGGTTTAGATTATGATTCAGTTGTGAGTTCTCACCTGGTGCAAGCAGATCAATACACCACAGAAACAGTGGATATTCAAGCTGCAACCAAGGAAGTAGCGACCATGACACTCCGTATCGCTAAGATACATGTGAAAACGCGATATGTGGAGGGAGTAATCAAAGCAGCAGTGATAAATGAGCCAATCTACCCTCTGATATTGGGGTGTAGATATGTCTTCCTGGGGAATCCCAAGAGACCTGTGATATTGGCAACAGTGCAGACCAGATCACAGTCTAAAAAGGAGGAGGATAATCCAATAAATACTCATCCAGATGAGATGAGGAAGGCACAGGCGGAGGACAAAACACTCAAACCGTGTTTCAAGAAATTGCCCAAATGTCATACACCTCCAGGCAAGGGAGAATTTTATATGAAGAACAAGTTGATTTATAGGAAGGCTGGATCTGAATCCAATGGTCACGGACAGCTGGTCCTTCCCACTTCATATAGGACTAAAGTGTTGGAACAAGGGCATGCGATTCCCTTCAGTGGTCATATGGGGATCAGCGCAACAGGACAGTGTATAGCTTGTCACTATTTCTGGCCATGGATAACTGAAGATATCAAAAGATATGTAAAATCCTGTCCAGAGTGCCAACGAGTAGCACCTAAGCATTGGACTGCACCAGCAACTCTAGGGGAAATGCCCATAGTGGGAACACCCTTTGCGAGAGTTGCCGTGGACATTGTGGGACCTCTCACTCGAACCAAGAGGAGGAACAGCTACATTCTGACTCTGGTGGACACCTGTTCTATGTGGGGAGAGGCGGTAGCCCGGTTATCCATTGACTCTAAACATGTGGCAGAGGCATTACTCACAATTTTCACAAGGTTAGGCTTTCCCAACCAAATCTTGACTGATAATGGCTCTCAGTTCAAGGGGAAACTAACAGAAGAAGTTTTCAGGATCTTTCAGGCCAAACACTTCCATTGTAGCCTGTACCATCCCCAAGGAAACGGCCAAGTGGAAAGATTTAATGGTACGTTGATGTCGATCCTGAGAAAGTTGGCACATGAAAAACCAGATACATGGGACCAGTACCTTCACGCCGCCCTCTTTGCTTATCGGGAGGTACCCCATAGTTCAACCGGTATGGCCCCGGCAACATTATTATTTGGAAGGCCAATAAAAGGTCCACTCGAAGTTCTGTTATGAACGTGGACTGATGAAAAGGCAGAGGAAAATATTACATCATCATACCAATATGTGAATGAGCTGACCACTCGTTTAAAAACTGGCTGGAAACTTGCCAAAGAAAATTTGAGACAAGCCAGGAAAAAACATGCTGCCTATTACAACAAGAAAGCCAAAGACAGAGATTTGGCTGTGGGAGAGAAGGTACTGCTTCTTCTGCCCGGTAGTCAGAATAAGTTGCAAATTGGATGGAAAGGTCCATATACAGTTCTAGAGAAGGTATCTAGAACAAATTATAAGATAGATAAGAAGGGGAAAGAAAAAATCTATCATGTGAATCTCCTGAAGAAATATTTGGAAAGAGAAAATCAGGAAGAGACACATTTGTTGACCTTGTCTATTGCAATGGAGATGAAAAAGGAACCACTTTCATCATTTGAATATCCACTACACCCTGTGAGACAGCTGCACAGGTGAAAATCAGTACACATTTAACGAAAGATCAGAAGGAGAGAGTGCAACAGGTTCTAGATAATCATACAGAGGTGTTAACGGACCGACCGGGGCATACAAACTTATTGGAATATGATATGAAACTTATAGACCCCACACCTGTATGTATGAAGGCATATTAGATTAATTTCGCTAAGGAGAAAGCCTTGAAGGAAGAGATAGACTATTTTTTGAAGGAAGGAATTATTTCACACAGTGAATCTTCGTATAGTTCCAGTGTGGTGCTCTTAAGAAAACCCTCTGGAGAACATAGACTCTGTATAGATTACAGGAGACTGAATGCTATCACAGAAGGTCAGGTGGATCCATTGCCGGATACAAATCAGTTGTTTGCCAGGCTAAATAAAGCTAAATATTTCTCAAAAGTGGATCTGAGCAAAGGATACTATCAGATTCCAGTAAAGCCTGAGGTTAGACCTTATCTAGTTTTTAGTACCTCAGAGGGACACTATGAATTTAACAGATTGCCATTTGGATTGAAGAATGCGCCTAGTGTCTTCTCTAGAATGATGAGAAAATTGTTGGATCCTCTGAATAATCCATGCATCACAAACTTCATGGATGATATCCTTATAGCGACAGAAACATTTGAGGAACACATTGACTCTCTGAACATGTTGTTTAATCGACTTAGAGAAGCGAATTTGACAGCCCGACCAACCAAATGTTGCGTTGGATGTAAAGAATTAGAATTCTTGGGACACACAGTCCATCAGGGAAACATGACCCCTGACCCCAAGAATTTAGAGAAACTAAGACAATCCCCGAGGCCACAAACAAAGAAAGACGTGAGATCCTTTGTCTCATTATGTGGTTTCTACCAAAAGTATATCAAAAACTTTAACTCCATATGTGCACCGTTAACTGATTTGACACGCAAAGGAAATCCGGATCGAATTACCTGGCCAGCACAGTGTGAATTAGCATACCAAGAATTGAAGGAAAAGCTCACCAGCAAACCTATTTTGAAATTACCTGACTTAAGTCAAGAATTCATTGTGAGAACGGATGCAAGTAATATCGGTTTGGGCGCTACCATGTTACAAAAGTCAGATTCACTGGATGGGGAATTAACCCCAGTGGTATATGCTAGCAGAAAGTTGAATAAAGCTGAAAAAAATTATTCAACTAGCGAAAAAGAATGTCTTGCAGTAATATGGGCGATCAAGAAATTCAATATTTATCTGTATGGGAAGGCATTCAAGTTGCAAACGGATCACAAACCCCTGGCTTTTCTAGCGCAGGCTAGGCATGAAAATTCGAGGTTACTCCGATGGTCATTGCTTTTGCAACCATTTCAGTTCAGTATAGAATATATTTCTGGAAAAACTAACCTGGGTGCTGATTTTCTAAGCCGCCATCCGTGTGATGAGAATCACAGTGATCACCAGGAATAATATTAATTTCCTCTATGTGTATATAGAATTATGGACTGACATATGATGTCTGTTTTAAGTGGGGAGAATTTGTGGTGAAAAATTCTAATCCACATATATAAATTAGAAAATAAATGTAAAGCCAAACGAAGTAATTCAATAGAAAGGAAGAAGAATGGTGAAAGAACAGTGCGGTCACAATAGCGCACGCCTGTGTTGTAGAACGCCATAATGGCTGAACAAGAAAACCCCTTTTTCTGCTCCGTCTGCATAAACTACACGCGTGTCTAAAAATAAAACTGGTACTGTGTTTCTTAGAAAACCTTGAGATACGCAAAACTGCATAATGACCTAGATACAAATACTAGCATTAATGTCATTATACACACTACGTTAACCTAAAAGACAGACGGGCTTAGAAGAGAGAGAGAAATGCACGGAGGAACGCATGCAATAATACCACGTCGTCTCGCGATTAAAAAGTGAACGCCAATCACACGCGAAAGGCATGAAGACCTGATTTTTTCAAATAAACAGTAATAAAAAACACTAACGATACGAGGTTAGGTTTTGAAAACAGGTTTAAAATCTTATTGGGAAACCTGACATTCTACTGATATATGTCTAAGCTCCTGACATTAGTCTGACAGTACAGAAGATATCCTATGATATAGAAGTGAACGGGTGGTAAAAAACAAATACAGGACTATCCTATAATAATATATATTTTGAACGAAGCCACTTAGCCCCATTAAACTTATATATTTGTGTGCCTTAGGACTTGCTGACAAAGAATATGTTATGTGATACGCAAATAGGCTAGTAATTAACAAATTATAGCCAAAATACTATAGTGGGGTTGTCTGACAGCACAAGATCATATTTGCTCATAATGGCATGTTTGAAAAACACTGCTTTAGGGGAAATGAGGCCAACAAGTTAGATACGATTTGATTGGCTGTAGTAATATGTAAGGCGAAACCTTATTAGTTGAACTGCAAATACTATTATTGTGGTTAATGGCAACGTGTAGGATGGGTAACATTTTTTCAAAGGCTCTTGTAAACATGGTCTCATTGGTTAGAACGTTCGATATAGTCAAATAGAAGCGTCAGTTCAGGGCCAGTTTTGAAAATAAATTTTGTAAGAAGCAAGTGCGTTGAGATGAAACTAATATTTTTCTAATAAAAGCCTGGGATAAGGCAGATCAAAATTGTGCCAGAATTCATCGCCAGTCAACGTTACTTGTGTATATTTCCTTGAATTGTGGTAAGCTAGACATATTTCCTATATATATATATATATATATATATATATATATATATATATCTATATATATATATATATATATATATATATATATATGAAAATTGAATAGGAAATGATAAAATGTGTCTGTATGTGTGTGGTTCAGTAGCAAACAGAAGGAAAAGCCTAGATATTGCTCCATCATGTAAAAGCTTGTCAGAGAGGAGTATAACTGCATAGGCATATATGGGATTGCCAAATAGTAACATGACACCTATCCTATTGTATAGAAGGAATTAATGCTGGAATTGCAGAGGCGTTGTAACCATTAGGGAGAGGAATACTGGTGTATATTGTCACATGAGAAGCTAGCAGTCACATTAGCAGTTGGCCTACAGCGCTGAACTCTGTGTTTGTAATGTCCTGTACTTCAGTGTGGTAATATATTATATATTAGTTCTGAAGAAGGAGGTACAACCTTCTTATTTCAGGGACCGTGGTACTGAAGTATTAGAGCAGCACCTGGTCTGAGTTTTGCTGGATCCAGAGGGCTGGCAGCAGACTCCTTGTCCAAGATATCCACCAGTGGTGTATTTCAAGATAACTGAGAAGCAAGCGAGCAGAGGAGACAGTTTTCCTGCCGCCGACACATGAGTTAAGAATTCGTCAGCCAGAGCAGCTCACCCTTGTATAACCCACCCTAAAATTGACTGTAATACTAAATCAAGAGGGACAGTTATTGTTTTACAAATAAAAAGAACTGTGAACCCTTCAATATTATTTCCACCAGTAACAAACACATGAAGTCGTGATGACAAACTACAACCTAGCTTCAAAAGCCAGTATTACCTCATAGTACTACATCACAACCCTACACACATATTGTAATAAGATTATATGTCAGGACAAAGATCCTGTGTATAAATTTTGTACATAAACATTGTGTTCACATTTGATTGTGATTCCTGATTCACTCTGTAGTTGGATCAGAATATCTATTATTGAAAGAAACTAATACATAATTTTAAAGTTAACACTTGACTTACTTAAGCTAGTCTTCTAGAGTGTTATATGTATGTGCTTGTCATAGTGTTGTAAAGTGTTGTGGATCTTAATAAAAGTGTTTATCTGTCTGTTGGTTGTTGTGAACTTACACTTCATCACTATCATAACCCTAGACATTCAACGTAGTCATCACAATATTCCAGAATAAGTCTGATTGAGGTCTAAATGTGGTAGCAAAGTAAGGTCATCTGTAACACACTACACTTATTAGATACAGATACCTTCACAGCTGATCTCAGTCAGTACACTAAGTCCCCTATAACTATTTATATAATCCCAACTTACCACACACAGAAACAACACATCGGTGTTTGCAACGTTATTCACATGATCACAACCATAATTCCCTACCCCCTCATCAGCCCCAACATACTCCCTACGCGACCCCCGTCGCAACCCCAGTGATTATGTGAAGCGAACATTTGATGACAGAAGACGGGAGGGTTACCATGGAAACCAGAGGAAAGTATACTACAGATTTTGAACAGCCCACGACCATGTGAACGTACTTTCCCATTAGATAATCTCCTGCAACCTCAGAGGAAGTATCAAGGTGAAAATCCATCGAAGTCATACTACTACAAGAGAAGTATAGGAGCACATCAGATAGCTAATCGTAATGCATACAGAAAGCCTTCAAGAAATGGCAGAGAAACAACATAATTAAAAGAGCTAAATTAGAAACAATTTCAAGTTGGTGATAAATGCGTTTGAACAAGATGACGAGAAGAACATAGTCACCAAAAGCTCATGCAGCACAAATTAAGACAGCTACTCATCGCCCGATAGCACCCACCAGGTTTTATCTAATGGCAGACCCATGCATAAAAAGCCACATTGAACCATTATCATTCCACATATACGTCAAAAACCTCACACAGAGAATCTGAGAACATAAATACATATTGCCGCTGAGAATCAGAGAGCAACAATAGAAATTGCGACGAACACACAGACAACGCTGTTTCACAAGCAGAACGGCACACATCTGAACAAGATAATGATACTCGACACACAGCACAGCCTAATGATGAAACGCAGACAGCGCTACATGCACACTTGTGGAAGAATATTATTCTTCCATCACCTCCATTCCGACACGAATCTGACCTAGATACAGCAGATCCCGAGAGTGACCACGAAAGTGTTGATCAGTCCAGACAACTTCTGAATTTCACACGGCAACGGAGCGCCCACATTCTGGTGCAGCAGATCACCCCCCACTGTTAACAGGATTTGTCCGGTTGCCTCAGGAGCACATACGTAAGAGATTGTGTGGAAAACGCAGACAGCCCCACAACACGCAGCATGAGGTGCACCATTTCAACACTATTTCATCCTTACCCTCGACAACTGCAGCCACCACCCACTCAACAATGCGAAAACACTCCATCCTCTTGTGATTCAACGAATTGACGAGGAAACAAGTTACCTTGATGGGACATCGCCAACTTCCTCATGTACAAAATTCGTAACCGTCAAGTTCAACGATTATTGGTTTATTGGAGAATAACTCTTTCTATAATAACAAAAAAGGTACTCACCCCAGCAATAGTAACCCAAAAACGAGTGCTCTCTCTACAAATAGCACTCTCCCTCGTTACCCCCATCATCTAAAGTCACTAGTGTCCATTTTTTTTTTTTTTTTTTTTGGTAGGAAATTTTATTTTTTCAGAAAGATGTCAGCCTCAGTCAAGATCCTGCTGATGATACTGACGATATTGACAGTTATGACGTCTGCAACACCCACATATACTAACAAGTTATTATGGCGTGACGCCACTGTGTTTTAATGTTATATAATTATTTAAGTTTCTTCGTCGACATGGACTGTCATTAGGACTACATCTTTTACACCGCTATGTCAAGAAATTGAAGAACGTTCGCAAACATTCGCAGATCTACAACACTATGTTATCCAGGTTAAACAGAACTTTAAATTATCTCATTTGTACAAATTACACCACTTTTGCCTTTGAAAATCTTTATAACAGGACTTATGCTTTACAACAGTTTTTATTTTTTTTGTTTTTTTTCCTTCTTGATGAATTTAGTGACAAAAGCAAACACACTATACGCACACACATATTTTTCCTTTGTGACACAGAGTTTTTTTTTTAATGTGTTAACTCACAGCTTTCCTTTTGTGTTATGGAAAGACCGTTTTATAATGTTCAATCACATCGAGAATGTATTTTGGCGATTTTTCTTAATGATGCTATTACGACAAAAACCATTTGTATTAGAACTACGACCCTTTCTCACAGATATACGACGAATCAGACGTCAAATTTATTCTTCCCTACACATCCAAACGCCTTTTCATTTCTTGTCACCTTCTCCGACATGCTTCATAACAGACGGACCGTTTCTAAATCGACGCACTATTCCGAGCATCCCCCACTTCAAAAGGAATTTACCTATTTTAGACGTGTCTATCATATTCTTATAAATACTCTTCGTAGACTGGGAGGAAACCCTTCACCATTCGTTCCTTAATTGGTGAGACAGTAGCGTGTGGACTA
>JAMPIV010006450.1:0-38377 GCA_024509875.1 Oreohelix idahoensis
ATAATTATCCTGCCTAGTATTTTGCTGGGAACTGAGAGAAGAGTGATTCCTCTCCAATTATTGCAGTCTGCAAGATCTCCCTTCTTGGGCAATTTGACAATTATTCCTTTCTTCCACTCTGATGGTGTTGTCCCCGTTTTCCACACTTGTGCAAATAGTGGTTCTAATAGTTCTGCTGCTAGCTCAGGGTCTGTCTTAAATAGCTCTGCATTTAAGTTATCATGGCCCTGAGCTTTACCGTTCTTTAACCCTTTGATTGCTATGATGATTTCTTCTTTTCGTGGAATGTCTGTATTTACATCTAGATCGTTTTCAGCCTCAGGAACATTCAATTGTGTCTCTGGTATTTCCTTGTTGCGCGTTTCTCTGAAGTGCTCTGCCCATCTTGTTTCCTGTCCCTCTGCTGTCTTGATGAGATTTCCTTGCTTATCAAATCAACTTTACATTTGTATTTTTACAAATAACAAATTTAATAATCGATTATCGTTAACAGGTGTAAAATACATAAGAGGTAAGGTGAATTTAGATAGAGTCTTTAAAAATGTCCTCACATGTGATGGTCTGATTTGAACAGTTCTTTATAAAAGAGTTCACTTGGCAGCTTTAAATGGGTAATTAGCTGCCAGTAATATGTTAGTTGGTTTCTGCTCCATCCGATGCTTGTTCTTTGCAGGTTATGAACTAGTTCACTCTCGTCACTGGTCAAGCCTGGTGGCCGCAACACGTCCCTCGTAGTATCGTGGGTATCGTGAGTTGTGGACAAATAGAGAATGTCTGAGTGTAGACAGACTATGAATGATGTAATGAGATATAGAGAGAATAGAGTAGCTAATTAAATTGTGGGGAGAGATATGACTTCCGAAGAGTAGTAAGGCTACTTCTCCACCATACTCCGACTGACTTTAATGATGTAAATCTCTCACCCGTACTCCAATGTTCAAATAGACTAATCTACTACAGTAAGGACATACGGCACAACATCAAGTGACAGTTAGAATAGAGGAGATTCTGACCACAAGTAATATGTATATGTTTATTGAAGTTAAAAAGAAAACAACATCAGAGAGAGAAAAAACAAGGCCTTCATTAACTCTGAAGGCTAGAAATCACCAATCACAGAACAACAAACTAACACACCTCCTCTAGCAATCAAACTAGTCACTGCCTCTGTCTCACACTCACATAACACCCAGAGACTTTCTCACAAATCAGGTTATCTAGCAAACAGGGGGCCCCCAGTTTTTGGTGATTAAAACGGCCTCTCCTGTCTTCGGAACAATAATCCTGGTTTACTGGCTGTCAATGGGTCGGCACGAAACTGTGCATGATAGTAGAACATTTTATAGGAGTGACATTTGTTATTATTCGGGCTATTATTACTTTAACGAATTTATTTATATGTTGCCATACTTGCACCTTTACTCTAGGTACTCAGTTAAGTCTCTGTATCCTATGTCTTCTCCACCGACCTCACACGTGCAACAAGTGTCACGTCTGGGATCGAGGTGGGATAGATGTTGAGGATTGTTGCATGGTTTATGAGCATTTTGGTTTTATCTTGATTTGGATGTTCGCACCATGCAACACCTCAACTAACTAGACTTCATAGGGTACGCGTAAAACGTTAGATGACGCGTTAAGCATATGTCATGAAATATTCTAATCCACATATATAAATTATTAGGTAAATATGAAGCCTAACAAATAAAATTAATAAAGAGAAGAGCAATGGTAAAATGACAGTGCTGTCACAAGGAATGTACTCGAAATCCCCCTTGTTTTCTGCTTCGTCTGCAAATTGTAACGCTTTCACGTTGATATAAAAGCTTACTGTATTATTACCCGCCTTCTTCAATGAAACGTGTGCTGCATTTCTAAGAAAAACATTGAGACGTACTGCGTAATGACCTAAATTAATCCTAACATTAATTATATTACGTTACCAAAACGAACGAACAGATGGACAAAAGGATAGAGAGAGGGGAGGGCTGAAAATCAGGAACGCATGCAACACGCGACGCGCGATATACAAATGCTGCCATCACGCGTGTAAGTCTACAAGCACTAACTTTTTCAGACGGACAGTGATAAAATACACTACCCTTTCCCAGAGTTAGGTTTTAAAATCATAAAAAACGCTTATTGGGGAAACCTGACATTCTACTGTTTTATGTCCGAAATCCTGACATTAGTCTGACAGTACAGCAGGACAGGTGGCGGTTCTCACATAAAAAATAAAACAACTATACGACTCTCCTAGAAATTGCATATTTTGAACGCAGCCACGTAGCTCCTTTAAATTAGTATTTTTGGGTTCCTTAGGGCTTGCTGACAAATAATATGTAAAACGTTACGCAAATAGTCCAGGAATTAATAAATTATACCCAAAATAAAATATTGGGGGTGCCTGACAGCATAAAATCATTTCTGCTCATAAGATTTTTTTTTTAACGTGTTTGAAAAAAATTTACGTTACAGAAATAGCCTACCATGTAAACTCCAAATTGATTGGAGCGCAACAAATGAAAGCCTAACCACGATTGGTCGGGCTATAAATACTATCTTGGTTGTTAGGGGAGACGGGAAAAGATAACATTTTTTCAAACACTTGTCGAAACGGGGCTCATTGGTCAGACTCGCTGATATACACACTTGGGAGCGTTAGTTCGAAACCACTTGTTTAAATACACTTGATAAAGCATCAGTGCGTTGAAGCCAGCATATATTTGGCTAAATTAAAAGCCTGGAAGATAAGCAGAAGGAAATTTGTGCCAGTTTGTGCCAGAATTCATTGCTAATCAACGTATCTGTGTTATTCGTATGAATTGTGGTAAGCTTGAACCATTTAATATCTTTTAATGAAAATTGAATGTGAATTGTTGATTTATGCCTGTATATATATATGTAGTTCAGTGGCAAACGTGAGGTAAAGCCTAAAATGCTCCAGCCTGAACAGAGGGTGTCGGAGAGAAGTAAAACGGCATGGAATGGCCAAACAGTACACTGACACCTGGATGATTGACTAGAAAGAAATAATGCTGGAAGTGCAGAGGCGTAGTAACCATTAAGAAGGGTAATGCTGGTATAAAGTATTTCAGATGAAGCTGACTGTTGGCCTAACGCTCTGAACGCAATGTTTGTGCTGTATTGTGATCAGTGTAAAAGAGAATATAAATTAGTTATGAAGTAGAAGGTACATCCTTCTTGATTTCAGGGACAGTGGTCTTGATGGTACTGAGCAGCATCTGGTCAGAGATTTGCTGAATCCAGTGTCGGACAGCATACTCCTTGGTCTTTTTAGCTATCAGTGAGGTGTCTCCTGAGCCCAGAGGAGAATTCGAGCAGAGGAGTCCTCTCCTGCCGCCATCACTCAAGATAAGCAGAGTTGGCCAGCTGAGCTCAACATTATGCCCCCTCATCTTGAAATAACTTTATAAAAATACTATTCAGAGGGGAATTTACTTGTCTTAAAATCAGGAACTGTGAACATCTCCAATACTGGTCCCTAAAGACAAACTATTGAAGTCATGATGACAAATACCAACAGAGCTTGAACAAAACAAAACCAGTATTACCTCATTTTACTACTACACAACTGACACACATAGAACATTTGTAATAATATATGTCACTACAATATTCATATTAAATACATTCTGTACATAACTTGTAATTTAAATTGATTGTGATTCCTGGTTCCCTTGTAGTTGAATCAGGACACATATTCATTCATGCCAGTAATGAATACATATTGTTATTTGAAAGTTTATTAGTGACTCTTTTAAGATATCTTTGTAGAGTGTTATATGTATGTGAGTGTCACCGTGTTGTCAAGAGTAGTGGATTAAATTAAATTGTTTATCTGTCTGTTGTTGTGACTTACACTTCACCATACTCATACCCTAGACACATAACGTAGCATCACACTATTCCAGAATAATTCTGACTGAGATATATAGATATGTGGTAGCAAGTAAGGTTATCTATAATACACTACTCTTAATAGATATAGATACCTTCACAGCTGATCTCAGTCAGTACACTAAGTTCCCTATAAGTATTTATAACATCCCACTTCACCACAGCATAGTAACGAGAAAGTATTGATGTAGCTTTTGGGCTAATAGCAGTGTTTAGATAATGTGTGGCAGAGTCCACTAATATATGTTGAGTCTTAACTCATATATTCAACCGTCAGTGTGCAGGCTTCTTAGTTAATGGAATAAGAAATGTATAAGAACTTTCGAGTCCCGATAATATGTGAAGGCGTTTATATTAAAACGCAGATCTACACGCGATATTTTAGATGGAACGCGGTGTATTATAATCGCGCTATTGAAAGCGATAAAGTTAAATTGTGGCGTGGACAGCCAGATTGAGAATGATTGATTTAGCCTGTGATATTTTGAAATAGAGATGTTTTAATAGAAATATAAAGCCAACGATTAGGCATAATATGTGACGTGATAATGTCAAGACAGTTTGAATAGAATAGTAGTCAACTGAAATATATGAACACAGAAAATTAGACGAAGGTCGACGGTTGATATGACCGCTCAGGGTCAAATAGTTGAGAATGCATTACTGTGATATAATTTTTTTTTATATTTGAAATGGGAACCACGTATTTCGTTCATGTTTTCCATAATGTGATATCAGAAGACTTTATGTTGATTGCTAAGTTTGATCAGATTCACTACAAGAAGTTTCCTTAGCTCTGTCAGTTCGACAATCACGTGTTATCCTTTAACCTATTGAACGAACTAATCTTCATTACATCAATACGAATATAGAATGACACAAAACGTCACAAACGAATTGAACACAAATGATAAGAAATAAAAACATTCATACACAATCTATGAAAACATTAACGAACCCAAATGTTACGGCAGCATTTAATAGAAAGATTCGACGCCAGAAGAAATCCAGAAATTATTATGATATATTTATAAAAGTCGGTAACAGTTACTCCCTGACATTTCTTGGAACGTGCTACGCCTTTCAAAATTGACCAGTGACGATTGCGATCCAGTCATCTTTCTTCAAAGAACCAAAGATTAGCTGGAACAGAACCTCACTGGCAGCTAAGTACACATAAAAGCTGCCAAGTGAACTCTTAATCAATCCTCCATAACATCACTCGATGATGATTATTGTTTGTTAAAGAATTATTCATTTATTAAACTGTTAACTATAATTGATTATTAAATTTGTTACTTGTAAATATACAATTTTAAAGTGTATTTACTCATTTTGAATGTACCACAACCGTATGTCACAGGCCATTTCTTAAATATACTTAAACAGAGCTATAAATAGTAAGAAGAATCGTGACAGATACAATATAATCCAGTTTTACTGAGAAGGTTTGAAGCACATATTAAGGGGAGGAGCGGGGGCGAAATTTTGGTCTAAATAAAAAAAAATATGGATTTTAGGATTAGTCCATTTTCTGATACTTTAGCAACTCCTGAATCTAAATATAACAGAATCAAATGTCAAAATGCATTCTAACATAAGTATTTTGACTTTGAAAAAGGTATGGTACGGAGAGATTTTCAAAAACTCGAGAAAATATGTCTAATTAGACCTAGTTTCTTCCATAGCAACCAAGCTTGCACCCCTAGGTATTATACATCATAGGATTCGCCTCATTGCTTCTACATTGTAAAGGAAAGTGTTAAATGTTTGCTTACATCATTATTTTAAGTGTTACTAATTCATACCTTTTCTTCTTTCTAGGAAAATCAGGTGTGATGGAGGCTGAGGCAGCAAGTGTTTTATGGAGCCGGTCTGCGACACCAAACAAATTTCGCTACACCCCCATGTTAAGTGATGGTGATAACAAAGCATTCAATAAGATCATGGAAATTAAACCATAAGGCTCTAATGTTGAAATCATCAAAAGAGAGGCATTTCTGTGTGCACTAGGTTAATTTTTTTTTAAATGTCCAAAAACTGGGTCACTTTAACCCACACGTGAAAATTGCCATTGTTGCTGCAAAAACTCGTCGTTTTTGCAACATGCCCCACTATTTCAAAAGGTGAAAAAGTGAGTTGAATTTCTTTTTGTTAGTAAGTCACACATTATTAACAAACACTTGACTGATCTTTTCCACGGATGAATCAACTTTATATTGTAATGAATTGTTTACACCTGGTTGCATTTGATTGGTCCATAGTGGAGTTTTTCTTGGTGGCCCTTAACTTTTGTCCAGTAGTATATATCTGGCAGTGTTGAGTGATTTAAGTGGTAAATCGTCTATTTTTATTTCACTAGTTAGATTTCTGTGCAGAGGGATTAAATTATAAGTCTGTTATATTTTCTAGTTGACGTGTTACAGTGGATAGCAAAATAAATTATGATTTCTAGCTTAAACTCATGCAGCTATAAATAAATGTAATTAATTTGCTAATAATCAGTCGAGAATATTTTAAACTAACTTATAACTGCACTGATTCATCATTGAATATTGACGAAATACGTATGTATTTCTAATTCATGATGATTGATTTTTTATGAATATAATTTATTTCACGGGAGTTTTAAACGATAAGACAAGCTCTAAGCTATAATTTAAGTTATAACCGAAGTGGATAACTATGTTTTATTTTACGCGGGTAGGATAGGATTGTGGAATATGCTATATGATGTTAAGTTTTGCATTTTTTCTCCTCTGTTCAGTTCTGGGTCAATAACCCTATAACCTTACCGGCGGCTTCCACTCCATATGAACTGAATATATTTTCTACAAAGAAAGAACATTCTAAATAACTTATAGGGCTTTCAAAGTGACTGTCAGGCCTTGCGGTTTACACCCAGGTAGAGACATAGCACTGGCCCAAAAGACTTATTAGAATAAACGATAACTGGACTATTCGAATATCCAGAGTTCTTGTTTATTTCCAAAGTTCATATACAGTCGGCCTGTGGTGGCGACTAAATCAAAACAGTAACAGTACTTATATAACGACCACGTGTTGTGAAGAAGATTGACCCTGAATAGAATTTGTTTACCTGACAATCGATGTATGATTGAAGAATTCCCACTACTGTACCCTGTGACCAGTTGATTCCATAATTATTTCCTACCTGGACAAAATTTGAAATAACGTTTAACAGCATCCTGCTTTAAAAAATAGTGAAGCTAGCGCTTCCCAACATTTGATTAATTAGTCGGTTGGAGAAGCTGGGGCTTGATTCGCTCGTCAACCAACAGTGGATGGGCTGCATGTTCCTTTAATCAAATTTTTCCAGAAGGTGGTGAATGCAACCTGTAGGTAAAGTTGATTGTGTGTGTTTTTTCTGTAATCACAGTTTGTTTGTCAGAGCGAGCGAATGCAGGAAAAATAATTCTGTCATGTAATAACTCATGTAAAAACTCTGTATTTTTGTAATTTCATTTATGCAAGTTTGTTGCAAATGCTGTTTTCCTCTTAGACTAGATTCAGGTATTAACTCTGTTCTTAAACTATAGAGGAGAAATCTTAGACTATAGCGTATAAATCCGTTACTCTTTGGGGCTATCACTTTTCTTCTAACAGGATCGTGGGCTAAACATAGAGGGAAAAGATTACACCTATGGGTCTATCCTTTTTGTCTGGATTTTTTTAGTAAATTCATTAACGTATGTGTATTTGTATGAGATTTGATATTCTACTGATTTCTGTTGTGACCTTCCTTATGATAAATAAAACTTACATAAACTTATTTAAGTGTGTCGGTCAGCTTGTTCCAAACAAATATTCATATTCCATAGATATAGTTTCACGTCTGTACGTCTAAACGTTCGTCACTTGTGTGCGCATGTTTGTGAGTGGTTGATATAGAGTATATCTATATTACTGGGTAATCTGTCTGACATACATTTTCTGTTGTAGAGAGATAGGCTGAGCGAGAGATTTTCTCGAGTTCATGGACAGAATTACTTATTTTTCCACCATCTCACTCGTGAAAACTGTTTTCTTATATCTTCTCTCACTGAGTCACCTCATGTTCTGGTCTATTTAGAAGGGACCAATCTGAGTCTTAATTCATCTATCATAAATCTACGACAGCAACCCAAAGCTCCAGTGAGAGCCTTCATTCTGTTATTTGGAGTAAAGTGCCAAAGCATATCTTCCATTCACGAAAGCGCGTGGAATTCTGCCTTCTAAGTGCAGTTGCTGAATATAATGAAGGACCCGAGGCTGCTATATTTTTTTAAGAACGTCTTGGGGCTGAACAGTGGAAAACAGGCTTGTCGACTGGCAGGAGCAAGAAAGCGTAAACGTCTCGTGCTCAGCTCTAAAACGGCAGAAAACTACACTAAAAAAAGGAAGGAAATTAGGCACAAATCTCAACAGAAAGCCAGACAAGAAGCTGCAGAGGAAGCTGGCTATTCTGCCAGTATGTTCTAAATGACAAGTAAGCATTTTTTTTTCTGCAATATTACATATTTATTTAATTGTAGTCTATTTATTATAAAAAAATGCGATTTTATAGAAATCTATTTTTCGCATCTTAATTTTTTTTATAACTTCCACACTTATGTATTAATTGACATGCGAATTGGCACATACATTGCCCATAAGTCTTTTAAAACTTTTTTTTATGAGATGGATTTTATAGTAATCTGATCAAACTTTTGATTAATTGCAAAAAGTAATGTAAAATTTAGCAAAATTGGTTACTTTTTTTAGACACTATTTTCAAAGTCCTACACCTTTTTTTTGTATTAAAGTTATCAAAAATCCATCACAAGAAAAAGTTTTAATATGTATATGAAAAACATCGTTTTTAATTTTGGTATTCATAGCTTAATAAATGTAAAAGCTTTAGCAAATTAACATAGAACAAACAATCCATATTGCTTAGCTCTAAAACGGCAGTTGCTCTAAGATAAGGAAATTAGGCACAAATCTCAACAGAAAGCCAGATAGGTAGCTGCAGAGGAAGCTGGCTATTCTGCCAGTATGTTCTAAATGACAAGTAAGCAATTTTTCAGGGGCAATATTACATATTTATTTAATTGTAGTCTATTTATGTAAAAAAATGCGATTTTCTCAAAATCTATTTTTCTCATCTCAATTTTCTTAAAACTTCCACACTTATATATTAATTGACATGAGAATTGGCACTTATGTTGCCCATAATCTGCTAAAACTTTTTATGAGATGGATTTTTAGTATCTGATCAAACTTGATTTATTGCAAAAAGTAATGTAAAATTTAGCAAAAGTTGTTACTATTTATAGACATTATATACAAAGTCCAACAACTTTTTTGTATTAAAGTTATCAAAAATCCGTCACACAAAAAGTTTTAAGATATAATGATAAACGTTGTGTTTAAATTTGGTATTCATTGCTTAATAAATAAAAAAAGCCTTTAATTGAAATAGAACAATATAATCCAATATAGTCGCCGTTTCTATGGCAACCAGTAGTGCAGTGCCATCAAACTTTTCATTTTGCGTATCTAGTATTGATATAGGTTAAGTCTGTGCATTTTCATTGAAATCCAGTAATTAATAACGAAAATAGCATTTCAGTGTAGAGTACTGCGGTTCTGTCAAATATATCAAATATATGCAATATATTAACATGGGCAGCGATCAAGCCACATTTAGCCTCAGCAGCCGAGATGAGATAGAACAATTTTTTTTTTTAAATTAAGGTATTTGCTACTTTTCTTTGTAGCAACCCCCTTTCCACCACCTGACATATACATGGAGCTGTTGGTTATATCAGGACGTGCTTCATTTATTTATATCTAACGATATTCCTGAGATTGTGTTATATGCTAATGTTAACTGCCATACACAACCTCATGTTAGTAGCTTCTAACGATATTTCTGAGATTGTGTTATATGATAATGTTGTCTGCTATACACAACCTTAGGTTAGTAGCTTCTAACGATATTCCTGAGATTGTGTTATATGATAATGTTGTCTGCCATACACAACCTCATGTTAGTAGCTTCTAACGATATTCCTGAGATTGTGCTATATGATAATGTTGTCTGCCATACACAACCTCAGGTTAGTAGCATCTAACGATATTACTGAGATTGTGTTATATGATAATGTTGTCTGCCGTACACAACCTCATGTTAGTATCTTCTAACGATATTCTTAAGATTGTGTTATATGATAATGTTGTCTGCCATACACAACCTCATGTTAGTAGCTTCTAACGATATTCCTGAGATTGTGTTATATGATAATGTTGTCTGCCATACACAACCTCATGTTAGTAGCTTCCAACGATATTCCTGAGATTGTGTTATATGATAATCTTGTCTGCCATACACAACATCATGTTAGTAGCTTCTAACGATATTCCTGAAATTGTGTTATATGATAATGTTGTCTGCCATACACAACCTCATGTTAGTAGCTTCTAATGATATTCCTGAGATTGTGTTATATGATAATGTTGTCTGCCATACCCAACCTCATGTTAGTAGCTTCTAACGATATTCCTGAGATTGTGTTATATGATAATGTTATCTGCCAAACACAACCTCATGTTAGTAGCTTCTAACGATATTCCTGAGATTGTGTTATATGATAATGTTGTCTGCCATACACAACCTCATGTTAGTAGCTTATAACGATATTCCTGAGATTGTGTTATATGATAATGTTGTCTGCCATACACAACCTCATAATAGTAGCTTCTAACGATATTCCTGAGATTGTGTTATATGATTATGTTGTCTGCCATACACAACCTCATGTTAGTAGCTTATAACGATATTTCTGTGATTGTGTTATATGATAATGTTGTCTGCCATACACAACCTCATGTTAGTAGCTTTTATCGATATTCCTGAGATTGTGTTATATGGTAATGTTGTCTGCGATACACAACCTCATGTTAGTAGCCTCTAACGATATTCCTGAGAGTAAGTTATATGGTAATGTTGTCTGCCATACACAACCTCATGTTAGTAGCTTTTATCGATATTCCTGAGATTGTGTTATATGATAATGTTATCTGCCATACACAACCTCATGTTAGTAGCTTCTAACGATATTCCTGAGATTGTGTTATATAATAATGTTGTCTGCCATAAACAACCTCATATTAGTAGCTTCTAACGATATTCCTGAGATTGTGTTACAGTATATGATAATGTTGTCTACCATACACAACCTCATGTTAGTAGCTTCTACCGATATTGCTGAGATTGTGTTATATGATAATGTTGTTTGCCATACACAACCTCATGTCAGTAGCTTCTAACGATATTCCTGAGATTGTGTTATATGATAATGTTGTCTGCCATACACAACCTCAGGTTAGTAGCTTCTAACGATATTCCTGAGATTGTGTTATATGATAATGTTGTCAGCTACATACACAACCTCATGTTAGTAGCTTCTAACGTTATTCCTGAGATTGTGTTATATAATAATGTTGTCTGCCATACACAACCTCATGTTAGTAGCTTCTAACGATATTCCTGAGATTGTGTTATATGATAATGTTGTCTGCCATACAAAACCTCATGTTAGTAGCTTGTAACCATATTCATGAGATTGTGTTATATGATAATGTTGTCTGCCATACACAACCTCATGTTAGTAGCTTCTTACGATATTCCTGAGATTGTGTTATATGATAATGTTGTCTGCAATACACAACCTCATGTTAGTAGGTTCTAACGATATTCCTGAGATTGTGTTATATGATAATGTTGTCTGCCATACACAACCTCAGGTTAGTAGCTTCTAACGATATTCCTGAGATTGTGTTATATGATAATGTTTTCTGCCATACACAACCTCTTGTTAGTAGCTTCTAACGATATTCCTGAGATTGTGTTATATGATAATGTTGTCTGCTATACACAACCTCAGGTTAGTAGATTCTAACGATATTCCTGAGATTGTGTTATATGATAATGTTGTCAGCTCCATACACAACCTCAAGTTAGTAGCTTCTAACGATATTCCTGAGATTGTGTTATATGATAATGTTGTCTGCATACACAACTTCATGTTAGTACATTCTAACGATATTCCTGAGGTTGTATTATATGATAAAGTTGTCTGCCATACACAGTCTAATGTTAGTAGCTTCTAACGATATTCCCGAGATTGTGTTATATAATAATGTTGTCTGCCATATACAACCTCATGTTAGTAGCTTCTTACGATATTCCTGAGATTGTGTTATATGATAATGTTGTCACCTCCATACACAACCTCATGTTAGTAGCTTCTAACGATATTCCTGAGATTGTGTTATATGATAATGTTGCCTGCCATACACAAGCTCATGTTTGTAGCTTCTAACGATATTTAGAATGTGTTATATTATAATGTTGTCTGCCATACACAACCTCATGTTAGTAGTTTTTAACGATATTCCTGAGATTGTGTTATATTATAATGTTGTCTGCCATACACAACCTAATGTTAGTATCTTCTACCGATATTCCTGAGATTGTGTTATATGATAATGTTGTCTGTCATACACAACCTTAGGTTAGTAGCTTCTAACGATATTCCTGAGATTGTGTTATATGATTGACACATGCTGTGGGGATGCATGCTGTCGCAATAATTAATTCTCAAGGTGCTTACTATCTTCTTACACCATACTTAACACATCCATTCCTGAGTAAACCAATCAACACCGAAATTTAGTCCCAAACTGAACACTGTATTACGGAAATGTCATGAAACACAAATATGATATGAAATCCAAATATCCAAGGTAATAATTCATAATTCTTCCTTCAGAATTAAACAACAAGATTCTGCGATCACAACTAGCTATCTTTTTTTCGCTCTACAAGCAACCTTCCAGTCTTCATTTCAGTCAACAACTGACTACCTCGCACACTGCACTGTTCTCCCGTGTTTTGACCCAAAGTCTCGCACGAGACACACTCATGTAAAACCCGACTGACCGCTTTTCATTCGCACTTAACATACACACAGGCCTACGTCATGTACTATTCACGCAAACAACCTCTCTCACTTTATCATTTGCTTACACACACACCCACTGACCATAATCTTCATCATCATCAGCGTAATCATCATCATCCTCAATGCAATATATGTTTGATAATTGTATTACCGTGAAATCATCATCATCATTACGATATATGCTCGATGAGTGTATTATAGTGACAACATCATCATCATGTGACATCTACATTACACTGATATCATCATCATCATGTGACATCTACCCCCTTCTCCAGAAGAAAACACAGTTTTCTCATAGAGTAAGGCAAATGTCTGGAACAATAAACGAGTGGACTACATCTAGTTACAGGTAAATTAGCATAACATAATATCATCCAAAATTGTTTCATGAAAAATCTATCTATGAACATATTATCAGCTATAGCCGGGATAAAGCATCCGCCAACACATTGGATTTTCCCTCAAGAGGTATTACAGAAAAGTCATATTGTTGTAACAGTAGTAGGTACCATCTTGTTAACCGGCTGTTTGGCGATTTTGCAGTTTTCATATATGCTAAAGGTTTATGATCTGTGTTAAGAAAAAAATGAGCTCTCATCAGATACTTGGAAAGCTTCGCAACACACCACACTATGGCGAGGCATTCTCTTTCGATGGTAGCATATCTGGTCTCTGCTGGTAATAATTTCCGACTCGTATATAAGACCGAATGCAGAGTGTTTTGGTGTTCTTGCATTAGGCATCATCCTATGCCAACAGAAGACGCATCTGTCCTCAGGACAAATGGAAGATGTACGTCAGGTAGCATCAAAATTGGTTGTTTGGAAAAAAATACATTTTATCATTTTTAATGCAACATCGCACTCATCCGTCCATACCACTCTATTAGGCATACTTTTGCACGTTAAAGAGGAGAGAGTGGCAGACAATGATGAGAACTGGGGGATGAATCTATGGTAAAAATTAATCAACCCCAAGAGACTGCGTACTTGTTTTTTGCTAGTAGGAGCTTGGAGATTCATAATCTTCGTTACAGTAGTGTCTTCTGGTTTGAGAATTCCCCCACTTACTCTATATCCTAGAAAACCAAGTTCATGGAACCAGATTTTTACTTTTGTGGGTCTAGCTGTTAGATTATGCGGTCTAAGACATGCCAGAATTGATGACAGTCCCCGGACATGCTGCTCCCAAGAATTAGTAAAGACGCAAATATCGTCTAAGTAAGTGACTACATCAGGCCTGTCGCCGAGTAGCTTTCTCATCATACGCACGAATGTCGCTGGGGCATTAACAAGCCCAAAGCACATATAGTTCCACTGGAACAGACATTTTGGCATGACAAAAGCTGTCAGAGGTTTTGCCGATTCCATCAGAGGCACTTGCCAGTATCCTTTAGACAGGTCGAACTTACTAAAGAACAGAGCTTTTGACATTTGTGCTAACAGGTCATCCTGATTTGGTATAGGTTCTGCGTCTGTTATTGTAATCGCGTTTAGGCGCCTAAAGTCAATGCAGATACGTAACGAGTTGTCTTTTTTCCTAACAATCACTAACGGGAATGCATATGGGGACTCAGAAGGTTCAATTATCCCCAAGTGGAGCATTTCGTCTATCTCTCTCTCCACTGCTGCCTTATAATGGAGAGGTAGCGGGTATGGTTTCAGCCTGATGGGGCGCTCATCTAACAATTTGATGTCATGATTTATCAGTGTCGTCCTGCCTGGTTTATCCGTCAGCACATCAGCATAGTCAAGAAGTAATGCTTGAAGTTGCCGTTGTTGATCGAGAGGAACGGAGTTGCATATTTCTACATTCTTCCATGACTCTGACTGTTGTAAGGGGAGAAGAGACAACTGGAGACGGATATCCTCCCCATCGCAGCCTTTTTCCGTCACCACTTCAGAACATGCAATTTCCTGCGTATCCTTGAGAACGGCTTCCGCAATGTGCTTTAGGGACTCAGGACGTTCATAGTGGTGTCTTAACATGTTGACATAGAATATTTTTTCCCTCCCCTTCACTTCAGTCATATAATCTACGTCTGTAACTGCTTGAATTACCAAAAATAGACCCTGCCATGAGATAAGCAAATGATTTCTATTGGTGGGGAGCAAGAGCCACACCTTATCCCCAGGTTGAAGAGTCAAGAGTTTCCTATTACGGCTAGTATAAGCTCGATACCTAGCTCCCGCTACACTCTATGAGTCGCCTGCAATCTGACATGATCTCACGATGCATTTTCCGATGAACAAATCCTTCAACAGACTCTTGGGGCCACGAGGATTAGCTCCATATATAAGTTCGAATGGTGAGAACCCCGTACTTTCCTGCGGTGCTTCTCTCTAAGCAAAAAGCATGGCTAGTAAGTATATGTCCCTTTCTGTGGGTGAGTCTGTCGTCACCTTTCCTAGCATACGCTTCAACGATCCGTTGAATCGCTCGCAAGTGCCATTTGTTTGTGGATGATACGGAGTTGTGAATGACTGTTTAATATTTAGCATTTTGCATACCTCTTTCATCACGTCTGATGTAACCTGTGTTCCTCTATCGGATAATATTTCATCCGGAAACCCGAACCTACTGAATAACATTTGGAGAGCTTCTATTATGGCCGCGGAAGTAATTACTTTCATAGGGACAGCCTCGGGCCATCTAGAGCAAAGATCTACCACAGTAAGAATGTAGCGATGTCCTCTGTCAGACATTATGGGAAGGGGACCTACAATGTCTACTGCCAATTTCTTAAATGGTCTACTAGATATGTCCGTAACCTGCAACGGTGCTTTTGCGACCCTGCCTTTGGGAAAAAAACTTTGGCACACCACGCACGAACGACAATATGCCCGAATGTCTTTATTATAACCTGGCCAATAGAACTGTGATAATACCCTATTTTTAGTTCTAGCTATTCCCATGTGTCCTGCGAACGGGCAGTCATGTGCGGTTTTAAGCACCACTGTCCTAAGTGAACTGGGCAAGACAATTTGCCGCACTAGAGAATGACCTTTAGCAAAACATCTGGTTAGCACTTCACTCTTCAATTGAAACCAAAATTTCGCTGATTTAGTGTGTTTAATATCAGCCTTCTCAGCAAAATCGAACAAAGGTCGTAGAGATAAGTCAGCACGCTGCTGTTCCTCAAAAGACGCACAACGAGCCTCAGGATTTTTGTTTGGGCCAGCAGCCCTCTTATCAAGCAACAGTACCGGATCCTTATCCGCCTGTTGATCCTCAGCCTTTTTCTGTGCCCTAGTAGTGACTGCGTTTGATACACGTGAGTGTTGTTGATTCCAGTCATCTATATCCTGTTGTGTGCAGTTCTGCACTGTCGGTAAATTGCCTATAATTAAATCTGCGACGGAAGAGTCGAGGACGCACGCGCGAACTTTACCTGATGTGAAAGGGGTATCTATTTCGATAATCGCTAGAGGGTAGTACATTATTCTGCCTCCAAATGTAACGCATCTGGCAGTTTCCGACAAGACACGACTCGTCAATGCATGAACGTCTCACTCCAATCGTCGTGCATCCAGTGTCTCGTAGCACACTTACTAATTTACCGGCTACCAACCCTCGGTGTAAAGTCAAAGTGCCACCTTCCTCAATCGATAACAGCACAGGCAGAGCGTGACCACAGATCAGTATCGGCTTACCATTTGGTTCAAATAAAGGCTTACAACCTAGACAATCTTCACTGTTAAATGTTTCCAATACCGATGTAGCGTTTGCATGCTCTGTCTTCCTGGTCGGACATTATTTTTGGAAATGATCCGTCGCGTTACACAGGTAACAGTGAGCTTCACGGTGGTAGTTTTTCCTAGGACTTCCCTTTGCGCTGGATGGTGGTGTGTTAGTAGGGCTTGGACCTGATTTGTCACAAAATTTGGATGTGTGGCGCCAGGAACCGCAGCTACGACAAACCCTACGCTGAGGAAAACGTTTGGGTGGGGAATAACGCGGTCTGAAATCGTGGTTACATGTCCTATCAAATCTCGACCTCCTGTCATATTGTCTGTTCACATTATCAAATCGCGGTCTACGATATGGTGCATTGTTTAATTCCCTTGCAGAACATAGCGGAAAATTATCAGGTTCCACCTGTTTATGTACTGACCTCCCAGGATGGGCAGTCATGTACTGCCTCCTTAGCTCTAACATGGTGTCAAGATTCTTCGGGTCACGTTCTTGAAAGAATGCAACTAAGTCCGAACTACAGGCCGAGAGGACTTTATCTCTCAAGATGTGATCTTTGAGGCCTTCAACATCTTTACTGGTCCCAGATAGATCTATATAGCGTGTAAATGCTAGTATTATGTTAGCAATGAAGTCGCCAAAATCCTGATCTTTACTGGGTTTCTCGTTTTTAAAACGCATAGAATAACCATGTGAAGTCAGACGGTATTTGCGAAGCAATGCTTCTTTCACAACATCATAGTTGAGCCGGTCATCTACAGATAATTAAAAAAGTTAGAAACGCCTGGCCAGCGAGCAGGTCGCATAACATGGAACTCCATTGTTCTTTCTTTATCTTTAGTGATATCATCTTTCCTTCAAAGCGTTCTAGGTATACGTCGATCAAGTCGAAGGAGTCCGAAAAATTTGGTAACCTTAACTTATATGTATGTAATGGTTCTTTCCCCAAGGACTCTCTACTATAGGACTCATGATTAGAAGTTTCCAATTCTAATTTCTTTAAAGCAATGGCCTTTTCCTTTTCAATTTCCAATTGTTTGGTAGCTTCCTCAACTTCTCTTTGTTTCGCCTCAACTTCCCTTTGTTTGGTAGTTGCTTCAACTTCCTTTTGTTTGGTAGTTGCCTCAACTTCCTTTTGTTTGGTAGTTGCCTCAAATTCCATTTTCTTTAACAGTCTTTCATCATATCTTTCTTTTCGTTTTTCGTCCTTTTTCGCTTTATTTCTGCCTCTTTGAACTGTTCCATTGCCCATGTTTCCAGTTCAAGGCCTGTTTTGCACAACTGTTTTCCCATATCAATAAAGTCTTTAAGACTTGCCATCTTGTATTCGACTTAAATTGAGGTTACCCAAACCAGGAAAAAAAATGACACTATTTTTATACAAGGTAACTGTTCTGCAAACGGCAGTATGTGTACGAATTACTAACTATACAGCGAATATCTGATATTCATGACACAGTATGACACAGTTGATGGATGAAGAAAACAGAAGCGTCAATAAGGACAACGAAAACTAGCAGGCTGGTGGTGGATAATAACATACAGAAAAGAAGAGAAAAAAAAAATGAAATAGAAAATATAGATTTATTTACAACACCGAACCTGACAGACGACCAACCACAATGGAACTAAAAAAAAAATAACTTATGTACAATGATAGTAAGAAAAATAACTGAAGAATACAACATGTAAACTGGACAAGAAACAGTCTTTTTACGATTGTAACGCTTTCTACTAACTAAACCAACACAACTAATGTATATTATGTTCAAAGAAATCACTCAGGGCGCTCCATATCATCCGATCCAACACAGATGTGGCCCCTTAAAGGATTAATTTTAACAAAATCCTAATAGATTAACTCAACATCAGTTCCTCTATAAAGAAGAGTAAATATTGAATCTAAAACATAATTTAAGCAAACACGTAAGTCACGCACAATAACAACAAGCAACAGATGAGGTAAAGACAGGAATGCCAACAGTGTGGTATGCACGAACAAGAGCAATGATAGCACAAAAATGACTTATCTGTTTAGCAGCCTGTCACTGTATGGTGCCTTGCTTAGTACGCGGTGTAGACTTCATTGTGTATAAGTATCCATGCACAAGGGAGGAGGCAGTGAGCTGTACTGATGAGTTCTCTTGCTGTAATGATGTCTTAGTTTTCAAATAATCCGTTCCACTGCAGAGGATGCGGTAAGCGTCGTAGACTCTACCGTATGGATGTCTTGAAAAATATGTCCTATAAATGTTCCTTGATACTGCAAAGATGCTTCAAGCAGCGTAGATGTTCTTGAAGTAAGAATGTTCCCTGATACTGCACAAGATGCGGCAAGCAGCGTAGATTTTCTTGAATTAAGAATGGTCAATGATACTTCACAAGATACGACAAGCGGGTCGATTTTCAATGTTGAAATATGTTGTACATATCACTGATGGTAGTCCTGACACTATGGCGAAAAGTAAATCAGTAAGAACCACAAATGAGACGATAACAATGGATATATAAACGTATATAAGTCTTCGAAAACAGCGTGTAGCTGTGCAACTAGCCACCACTCAAACGCTGATGAATGTCAATCAAGCAAATTCTTGAAACAGAGTGTAGCTTCCTTCGTTCGACACAAAACTTAAGCGTTGACAACAGACACTAGTGGCAATACATTTTGCTTTTACATGCAAATGTCTTGAATATTACGAGTTGCGTGAAACCAGTAATTTAAATCGATATTAGGCTGAACACCGCCTAGTCTTTGAAATTCAGTGTTCTGTGAACACGCCAACTTACATGAGCGAAATTTTCAGGAATATGAGTAGATATTTCATGACTGGAATCCCTGGATTGTAAAATGGCTGAATACTTTTGGCACGGATGGCTAGATTCTTCTGGCGGGTACACTTTCCCTCAAAGAGCCCCCAAATGACACATGCTGTGGGGATGCATGCTGTCGCAATAATTAATTCTCAAGGTGCTTACTATCTTCTTACACCATACTTAACACATCCATTCCTGAGTATACCAATCAACACCGAAATTTAGTCCCAAACTGAACACTGTATTACGGAAATGTCATGAAACACAAATATGATATGAAATCCAAATATCCAAGGTAATAATTCATAATTCTTCCTTCAGAATTAAACAACAAGATTCAGCGATCACAACTAGCCATCTTTTTCCGCTCTACAAGCAACCTTCCAGTCTTCATTTCAGTCAACAACTGACTACCTCGCATACTGCACTGTTCTCCCGTGTTTTGACCCAAAGTCTCGCACGAGACAAACTCACGTAAAACCCGACTGACCGCTTTTCAATCGCACTTAACATACACACAGGCCTACGTCATGTACTTTTTCACGCAAACAACCTCTCTCACTTTATCATTTGCTTACACACACACCCACTGACCATAATCATCATCATCATCAGCGTAATCATCATCATCCTCAATGTAATATACGCTTGATAATTGTATTACCGTGAAATCATCATCATCATTACGATATATGCTCGATGTCTGTATTATAGTGACAACATCATCATCATGTGACATCTACATTACACTGATATCATCATCATCATGTGACAATGATAATGGTGTCTGCCCTACGCAACCTCATGTTAGTAGCTTCTAACGATATTCATGAGATTGTGTTATATGATAATGTTGTCTGCCATATACAACCTCATGTTAGTAGCTTCTAGCGATATTCCTGAGATTATGTTATATGATAATGTTGTCTGCCATACACAACCTCATGTTAGTAGCTTCTAACGATATTCCTGAGATTGTTTTATATGATAATGTCGTCTGACATACACAATAGTAGCTTCTAACGATATTCATGAGATTGTGTCATATGACAATGTTGTCTGCCATACACAACCTCAAGTTAGTAGCTTCTAACGATATTCCTGAGATTGTGTTATATGATAATGTTCTCTGCCATACACAACCTCATGTTAGTAGCTTCTAACGATATTCCTGAGATTGTTTTATATGACAATGTTGTCTGCCATAAAAAACCTCATGTTAGTAGCTTCTAACAATATTCCTGAGATTGTGTTATATGATAATGTTGTCTGCCATACACAACCTCATGTTAGTAGCTTCTAACGATAATCCTAAAATTGTGTTATATGATAATGTTGTTTGCCATACACAACCTTAATGTTAGTGGTTTCTAACGATATTCCTGGGAGCCGCGCTGGTGTAATGGCTACAACGTTGTACTGGCGACCAGGTGTTCATGGTTCAAACCCGGCCGTCGGCGTTTGAAGAAATGTTTACGACCGGAAATTTGACTGAATAATCTGAACGGCTCCTGCACATAAATCCCGTGTGGATGGGAAGGAGCGAAGCTCCTGACCGAGTTGGAAGGAAAGTCCACTGACCCCCCAGCCTCGCAATGTAATGTCATTGGGCCGAAAGAGCTGGAAAGCTCGAGTGCCGCTGGTTATAGAAAAAAAAAAAAAAAAAACGATATTCCTGAGATTGTGTTATATGATAATGTTGTCTGCCATACACAACCTCATGTTAGTAGCTTCTAACGATATTCCTGAGATTGTGTTATATGATAATGTTGTCTGCCATACACAACCTCATGTTAGTAGCTTCTAACGATATTCATGAAATTGGGTTATATGACAATGTTGTCTGCCATACACAACCTCATGTTAGTAGCTTCTACCGATATTCCTGAGATTGTGTTATATGATAATGTTGTCTGCCATACACAAACTCATGTTTGTAGCTTCTAACGATATTTTTGAGATTGTTTTATATGATAATGTTGTCTGCCATACACAACCTCATGTTAGTAGTTTCTAGCGATATTCATGAAATTGTTTTATATGATAATGTTGAAAACCATACACAACCTCATGTTAGTAGCTTCTAACGATATTCCTGAGATTGTGTTATATGATAATGTTGTCTGCCATACACAACCTCATGTTAGTAGCTTCTAACGATATTCCTGTGATTGTGTTATATGATAATGTTGTCTGCCATACACAACCTCCTGTTAGTAGCTTCTAACGATATTCCTGAGATTGTGTTAAATGATAATGTTGTCTGCCATACACAACCTCATGTCAGTAGCTTCTAATGATATTCCCGAGATTGTTTTATATGATAATGGTGTCTGCCATACACAACCTCATGTTAGTAGCTTCTAACGATATTCCTGAGATTGTGTTATATGATAATGTTGTCTGTCATACACAACCTTATGTTAGTAGCTTTTAACGATATTTTTGAGATTGTTTTATTACATAATGATGTCTGCCATACACCACCTCATGTTAGTAGTTTCTAACGATATTCCTGAGATTGTTTTATATGATAATGTTGTAAACCATACACAACCTCATGTTAGTAGCTTCTAACGATATTCCTGATATTGTTTTATATGATAATGTTGTCTGCCATACACAACCTCATGTTAGTAGCTTCTAACGATATTCCTGTGATTGTGTTATATAATAATGTTGTCTGCCATACACAACCTCATGTTAGTAGCTTCTAACGATATTCCTGAGATTTTTTTATATGATAATGTCGTCTGCCATACACAACATCATGTTAGTAGCTTCTAACGATATTCCTGTGATTGTGTTATATGATAATGTTTTATGCCATACACATCCTCCTGTTAGTGGCTTCTAACGATATTCCTGAGATTGTGTTAAATGATAATGTTGTCTGCCATACACAACCTCATGTTAGTAGCTTCTAACGATATTCCCGAGATTGTTTTATATGATAATGGTGTCTGCCATACACAACCTCATGTTAGTAGCTTCTAACGATATTCCTGAGATTGTGTTATATGATTATCTTGTCTGCCATACACAACTTCATGTTAGTAGCTTCTAACGATATTTTTTAGATTGTTTTATATGATAATGTTGTCTGCCATACACAACCTCATGTTAGTAGTTTCTAACGATATTCCTGAGATTGTTTTATATGATAATGTAAACCATACATAACCTCACGTTAGTAGCTTCTAACGATATTCCTGAGATTGTTTTATATGATAATGTGGTCTGCCATACACAACCTCATGTTAGTAGCTTTTAACGATATTCCTGTGATTGTGTTATATAATAATGTTGTCTGCCATACACAACCTCATGTTAGTAGCTTCTAACGATATTCCTGAGATTGTTTTATATGATAATGTCGTCTGCCATACACAACCTCAAGTTAGTAGCTTCTAACGATATTCCTGAGATTGTGTTATATGATAATATTGTCTGCCATACACAACCTCAAGTTAGTAGCTTCTAACGATATTCCTGAGATTGTGTTATATGATAATGTTGTCTACCATACACAACCTCATGTTAGTAGCTTCTAACGAAATTCCTGAGATTGTGTTATATGATAATGATGTCTTTGTACACAACCTCAAGTTAGTAGCTTCTAACGATATTCCTGAGATTGTTTTATATGATAATGTTGTCTGCCATACACAACCTCATGTTAGTAGCTTCAACAATATTCCTGAGATTGTTTTATGTGATAATGTAGTCTACCATACACAACCTTTTTTTTAGTAGCTTCTAACGATATTCCTGAGATTGTGTTATATGATAATGTTGTCTGCCATACACAACCTCATCTTAGTAGCTTTTAACGATATTCCTGATATTCTGTTAATCAAATTATTTCTCTTTCTCCTTGTGCACCCCACCCCCTGGGGAACTACACGGGGGCTATGTTTAAATCTGATTTTTTTCAAATATCAAGAAACGAATCTGATTTGTCTGGTTACATTATTCAAGCAAACATCAAGAAACGAATCAGATATGTCTGGTTACATTATTCAAGCAAACATCAAGAAACGAATCAGATATGTCTGGTTACATTATTCAAGCAAACATCAAGAAACGAATCAGATATGTCTCGTTACATTATTCAAGCAAACATCAAGAAACGAATCAGATATGTCTGGTTACATTATTCAAGCAAACATCAAGAAACGAATCAGATATGTCTCGTTACATTATTCAAGCAAACATCAAGAAACGAATCAGATATGTCTGGTTACATTATTCAAGCAAACATCAAGAAACGAATCAGATATGTCTGGTTACATTATTCAAGCAAACATCAAGAAACGAATCAGATATGTCTGTTACATTATTCAATAAGTGTCAAGTGCTTCACTAATGATATTTCACATTTTCACTACCGAAACATTTTAAAATAAAGTAACAGACATTTGTGTAACAGCTATACGTGTATCAAACATACGTGTTACAGAAACACGTGTAATAGACATACATGTAACAGACACATATGTAACAGACATACATGTAATACATACATGTAACAGGCACGCATACTGTACCTTTATAGTTAGAGGTTGACGCCATAACGCTTATTCACTCTGGCCTCCAGGGTAGAAGAAGACAGACCAAGTAAGAAAATGAGTTTAAATGATTTTCGTAGTGCGCTATTTGGCGGCGATGAAACATTTCGATGTTCACATCTGCGACTGGAAAAATGTCTATTTTCAAAATTATCATTGAAAGTGACAGAGCAAATAAGTGTTCATTACTTTAACATGTGCATCAATTTCCGTATTATTGAAAGTTTTTTTACCCTAAACATGAGACACAAAACAACATTTTAACAATTTAAAGTATGTACTAATAAAAATAAGTGAATCCGTTATGCCTTCTATAATCTTGTAAATTGAATTGATAAAGTTAATTAAAGAATGAAACAATTTTATTTATTTTGATTTGTGTTAATTGTTAAATTGTTCCCCTTTTGAAGTAAATAGGATGCCTTCCCCTAACTTTATTATCTCTGCTGCTTAAAGTATCACATGGTAAATTTTTTTTTCACTTATTTCCGAGATTCGACATCCCGTCAAAACGTGTCAAGAGGTGTGATCTCTCGGTTATAAGTGGGGTATATTGTGTACGTACATGTTTATAACATTGCGACAGGTCAATATATTAGCCATGAAAAGGTATATTTCTATGACCGCTTGTTGACTGTCTGGTCGTCATGTCGTAAGTTTATTCGTTTGTTGCTGCTTATTCAAGCCACATACTTATTTATTTATTTTTTCTAAGTGTAATGATTTTACCTCTATATGTATTATTGATAGTGTACCGACGTGTGTTTTTTGTTTCCTCTTGTGTCTACCGATAGTGTTGTCTTCCTTAACTCAAGCTGATTTATGACTTTGTCAATGATGATTTGAAATGGTGTCTAAAATAGCAATAAGTAATTATGTCTTTGTATTGTTTATTGTTTGACTGTGTTGTTTTATTTGATATGTCAGTGATAAACTTACTCTCTTGTTCTACGCTTTTGTTTCTTTGTTGGTGGACTGTCTGCTTTATTTTTATACCCGTAGTTATATAACTGTAATCTCTGCAGTCAGTTGTGGGAGTTGGGGTTTGATGTGTAGTTTCTACTTACTTGACAGCGTATTTGTTGTCAGTCTATTTATTGTATTAGAAAATAATTTCAACAATCATTCTCGCACCACTATGACAGTTATTAATAATCTCAAAAAACCTGTGTGACAGCGTTGTAATTCTTCAACAAGCTTCAACTTGAAAACTTCAGCTTTAGATAAAGTAAGTCTTCTGGTAAATTCTCCTTCAATCAAAACATCAATTTCCTTTGCAAAATTTTCTCCTAACTTAGCGTGCCTCTGGTAAGGGATATTTTGTGCACATTTTGGAAAGTGATACATTTCTCCTTGCAGTGATTGGTCATGAATCCTTTGCTGAGGTTTTAGCCTCGGATAAACCTGTACACCCACAAGCAATTTACACATGTTTAATGTACAAATGATAAAATGATAAAATGTATACATTACAACTTACCCCGAATGTCGGGCTACGGGATTTAAGAGACCGTCTTCTAGGTGGTCGGGGTATTACTTTAATTATAATCCCAATGTTAGTTTGTATCTAGGTTCATAGGACTCGTGGTTTCCAGTACTATAGTCGAGTTTTATTTCTGTCTAATATATAAAAATTTCCAATCAGAGTGTTTATTTTAGCACTTCCATCCCAATCCAACCGCGAGTTAATATGTCATAATGGTAATGACCGTTTTCCCCCACTACACTCGTCTGTAGAACATTCTTGTGGCGGTATTGCCTCCCCTGCTTTGCAGGAGTTGTCCAACTGTGGCCAAAACTCAATAGTATCTAATATGGGCTTCAAAGGTGTCTACCTTTGCACAAGATTACTCTTGGCAGATAAAACTTTCTTTTACATTTAAATTGAATAGCTTTAGCTTCATGTTACATTTAAATGAAAAGGTTTATAGTACAGACATAATTTGTTTACATTTACATTTACCACTGATTGAAAAGTGTTCACAATATACATTGAATATGTTTACACTGATGTGAACGGTTTGAAACTTTCATAGATTTTAAAGTGCATATGTTTTCGTTTACATTTACACTTATTGGAAACTGTAAGTATTATACTTAGAATGTACATCATTTCTTTCATCTTTTCCTCCCTATGGAACTCGGGACTACTTTATGCTTTTAGTTCTCTTTACGAGACTAGCAATAAAGCAATCACCATCCCGTGCAGTGGTAGTTCTTGAATCATCATTCTAGATACTGAGGTTGCCAGCCTCAAATGATTGGGACATTCCTTGCAATTTTCACACATTAAAATTCACATGGTAATATATATGTTAGTTCACATGTTAGAAATACAAAATGTAAAATCACAACTTATGCAAATATTGGCTCACAGACGTTTTGCTCAGATGAATAAAAGAGACTTGAATTGGCCTCTTACACGCGACTGGGGTGTCGTTAATTTAAAAATTCACTCTCTGACTTTGGGTGTTTCCTTCAGTTTCCTCAGACAGCGGCTTTCCTTTATAAAATGATAGAGATTTCCTGGGCTGTATTGTAAGTCCTAATGAGTACTCTAATAAAATGTATCCAGTCTAATGAATGGAAATTATGAATTCTAACCGGCACGTCTGGTGTCTTTGACAAGCGTGAATCTCACAAGTTAAAAAACCACTGAAATGTGTCAGTTATTTTCATTTACCCCACTCTGTTTGTTATGGGGCTCAAATGATCAGCCAATCTGCTTAGAATATTTGGCATTATACATCTTGTGCAACATTTTAAGCATTACTTTTCTGACAATGGGTTATAAACATCAGATTGCCCTGTGTACCAACTCACAAACAGGTCGGTAACCTCACACGACAATGTGTGTAAAATGTAACAAATTATTACTTTCGCTAAAGTGATGTCTTATCTGTTGCTTGAGCACACACAAAATTCTAGTTTTACAACCTTGGCGGAGACGCACCCGTGCCTTATCAGTGATTAAGCAGATAGCGATGGGCAATGTACGTGTTAATCTGTGTACTGATTTCGGCCGCGCCTGCGATTAACCAACTTGTTTGTCGATAATGTTCTATCAGCCGCTCCTGCAAATGTTTAGTATTATCATCCACCAGGAGTGTCAGATAAACAGACAAGACACAATATACTGAAAGTAGCGAAAGAATGTATGTAAAAAATATCTGCTACTTAGAGAAAGAAAGAAAGTGCGACAATTGAAAGCACTCAATAACATCTGTACCACAAATGTATCGATTCCTGCTGTTGTGAAACAGAGATAATGAAGGATAAGGGGTCGCCCCAATCAATTATATGACAATTCTACATGGCACACACGATATTTTCTTTACGTGCCATTCACCAATTTCCTCTGTCTGTCTTTCATGAGCATATAAGTTCTTGCTTCTTCGTTTTCACGTGTCCTGTTTACAAACTCAATACTTCACAGATCTAACATTATAATCTCATCAAAGATGATAACATCTTTGTAATTGTTTATCACAGAAAAGTTCATCTGCCGGAAATATTGCATCACTGCATGTGTCTTAAAATTCAACAAGATGATCATTTCGTACACCTTAGTGAGATCTGTCATGTATTTTAACATGTCATGTTTTCGAGCTCGGACCTTATCGTGCGTCAACCTTTTAACGTATATATTCCCAGACAAGTAGTCGGAGGTAACAATAGGAATGTGGCTTAGCATAGACTCTTACTCCGTCTGGAGCTAGCGATAAGCGAAAAATCAATGTGGCAAGTTCGCCTCTTTGCTTGAGCGTCTAAAATAATAAAGAAGAAAATAACCCGGATAGAGAACAGGGTGAGAGGTGTGGCAAGATGTGATAAGGAAACATTAAACGATGAAAACGAAACAACGATAAGGAGCGGGTGAGAAAATAACAAAGTGAAGGGCATAGGATAAAGTTAAATGATGTCACAGAAAAATGTAACGATTGAAGTTTTGACTTGTCACATTCCTCATGTTCTGTCCACTTTTGTTTGGCGCATCATCCTATCTATGACTGTCAAAATTACGGTGGTTGATATATGACATCTCAGTCGTACACATGTTTTCACCTCAAAGGTTAGGTTGCTCTACCCAACACAACGTGTAAAGATAACATACAGGCGTTTTACGATGGAGACACTGCAGCTGGGAATTCCAAAAGCCCACAGTATTTCCCTTAGGTTGTCCCTGTGTGTTATCGTGCTGGACTACCGCCACAAACTATTTTCCTCCTTTTTGTCCTTTCTACGTGCCTTACTGGGAATATTTCTTCTTTTTACTTAATGTCTCAATATCTTCGCATTTTTACTTAATGTCTCAATATCTTCGCATTTTTACTTAATGTCTCAATTTCTTCGCATTTTTCATGCCTATTCTCCTTTTCACTCTCTTTTGACCTCTCAGAATAATGTCTCATCTCTATATATTCTCAATATGCATCCTCTCAACATCTCCAATGTTCTCTTTGTTCTCTGAATGTCCTCATTGAAATACCTCCTAATTTTCTCTTCAACGCTTCGTCGCTCAAAGTGTTGATACCTTGTATATCCTTATGTGTTTGGTGAGGAACCAATTCAATTAGCGTTTTCATAGGACCGACTACCACTGTAAACTATGTTCATTTTTTGTACTATGAGATCTCCCCTCAAAGTTATCTCCTTGAACGTTATTCTGCTCGCTAACTTCAACATCTGCAACTCTACGTCTTTTCATGTTCTTCGTCTTCACTATGTCGTACCTGCTCGACTGTTTTATGCTTCCCGTCTATTTCTTCATCTCTCATACTCTTTAAATTTCTCACTCTGTCTCTCCTGATAGACTTGTTTCTACTATTGTATCGGTAACTCCCTCAATGCCTTCATTTTGTACAGCTCACCTGTATCTTTAATTAGCTAGTACGACTATAAATAGATGTGTTTCTGCGTCTATCAGCTGTTTTATTATCTCTCATTAGAATTCTTGATTTCTTTATCTTTTTTTTTTCTTTTCTTAGCTCCTTATCTCGACTGCTGGATCGGTACAATCTCTTCTTCTACTCGTCTTTCTCCTAGACTCCTCATATCTCGTCTTAATTTCCTCATCTCTACCTTTACTCTTGCTTCTCCGCTCGCCTCCACGGTGTATTACTTCACTGTGTCTTCTAGAACTATTTCCTTGCCCATAGGACCTCCGATTCGTGTGTCTTCGACTAACGTCACTATCTCTCTCAGACTGAGTAATCCAAGCGAATATTTCTGAATCTTCTTGATTCCTTCTTCTCGGCCTCCTATGGTCTACATTATTTGCTCTCTGCAGACTCTATTCCCTTGTCGGTCTGCTTGCCTCCTCTTCTAATTCTCTATGTTTGTTTCTTCTCTTCAGCAACACTTTTAGATATTCTGTATTTTATAACTTGGCCAATGGAACATTCTCATCCGACGACGTCCAATTTGTCTGCCTCGTTTGTCTGATATCTTGCTCCATTGCTTCCTGTCAATGTCGTCCTCTTGTGTTGTACTTTTTCCTGTCACTTGGAGATGTTTTCTCTTGGTATTCTTCTCTCTCTCTCCTGCTCATGTTCTGTCAACCTACTCTCCATGTCCTGTTCATGTTCTGCCAACCTACTCTCCCTGTCCTGCTCATGTTCTGCCAACCTACTCTCCCTGTCCTGCTCATGTTCTGTCAACCTACTCTCCCTGTCCTGCTCATGTTCTGCCAACCTACTCTCCCTGTCCTGCTCATGTTCTGCCAACCTACTCTCCCTGTCCTGCTCATGTTCTGTCAACCTACTCTCCCTGTCCTGTACATGTTCTGCCAACCTACTCTCCCTGTCCTGTTCATGTTCTGCCAACCTACTCTCTCTGTCCTGCTCATGTTCTGTCAACCTACTCTCCCTGTCCTGTTCATGTTCTGCCAACCTACTCTCCCTGTCCTGCTCATGTTCTGTCAACCTACTCTCCCTGTCCTGTACATGTTCTGCCAACCTACTCTCCCTGTCCTGTTCATGTTCTGCCAACCTACTCTCTCTGTCCTGCTCATGTTCTGCCAACCTACTCTCCCTGTCCTGTTCATGTTCTGCCAACCTACTCTCTCTGTCCTGCTCATGTTCTGCCAACCTACTCTCCATGTCCTGCTCATGTTCTGCCAACCTACTCTCCCTGTCCTGCTCATATTCTGCCAACCTACTCTCCCTGTCGTGCTCATGTTCTGCCAACCTACTATCCCTGTCCTGCTCATGTTCTGTCAACCTTCTCTCCCTGTCCTACTCAAGTACTGTCAACCTACTCTTTCTGTCCTGCTCATGTTCTGTCAACCTACTCTTCCTGTCCTGCTCATGTTCTGCCAACCTGTTCTGCCAACCTACTCTTCCTGTCCTGCTCATGTTCTGTCAACCTACTTCTGCCAACCTACTTTCCCTGTCCTGCTCATGTTCTGCCAACCTACTCTCCCTGTCCTGCTTATGTTTTGTCAACCTACTCTCACTGTCCTTCAATCCTTTTACATACTCCATCAGTGGAATGTCAATTTCACTTTCTGAGTTGTCCCTCTTGTTTCTCAACCGTTTTACTTCCTCTGTCATCACGTTGTCTTTTTTTTTTCTTTTCCGCAGCCCGAGTGTACATATACGGTGCGTCTACGTATTGTATTTTTTGTAATGTCTCCTCTTCTTGATTCTTCGTCCTTCTTTCCTCTTGTCTCTCTTGTGTGTTTTGTGGGAATAGTATTCGTTGGTGGGCTGTTACGTTACTTCTGGTTCTCCATGTATTTCTGCCCTAGTGATGACGTGGCTATTACGCGGTGCTTGTCTGTACATTTTACTTGGACTGCTGTCATCCGATGTGACCTCTTCACTATAACTACTCTGTTCTAATGTAGTGTTATCACTGTTGTCTTGTACCTTTAGATAGTATGTTGCCTTCTGTTGATGTCATGCTTTGGTATTATCATCTCAACCTTGTGTGTAACCGTCCAGTCGTGTAGATTCCTAGTGTCTCTTTGTCTATGTGTAATGATCTCATTTTCCGACAACCGTAAACCTTGTCAACTTCTGTCTGTGTTGACACTACTTTCTTCCTATTATTCTCCTGTCGTATCACGTAAGTAGCATCGTTTCTGATGTTTTCCTGTGTCTCTGCTTATGTTTTGACACTAATCCTCTTCGTCCCAGCTACTTCTGTTTCCTTTCTCAATTTGGATTGTATGTTGTTGACTTGAATCTAAGGTGTTTGTCTCATGTTAAATTTTGTCCCAGACGTGTCCTGATGATGTCTCTGTTGTTACCTACCATCGTTGTTGACTTGAATCTAAGGTGTTTGTCTGATAGTAAATTTCCTCTCAAACTTGTCCTGATGATGTCTCTGTTGTTACCTCCCATCGTTGTTGGTTTCTGGGTACTTTGTTGTTTATGAACATGACCTTGTTCTCTCTATTTGGGGACCTGTCATGTTTGTTACTGTTAAACTCTGTTTAGTTGTTAACTCATACTGGCTACTAGTTGTTGAATCACGCTTTATTTGTTAAATGACGTGAATGTCCACCAGTTGATAAATGTAGATGTTGGGACTGGTGTAGTAAAGTGTAACGATTGTCAACTCATTAAACCCAGCACAGTTTTGGTCATACAGGTCATCTTGTCCTGGAACGTGATGAGGCTCCGACAAGAATGTGAGTGTAAACAATGAGTGTGTATGTGAATGTCAGAACGCGAATGGTAGAATGATTCGATAGAGTTGACAGGTTGGTAGTACATCACTCATACTCACACTGTTCGAATTCAAGAAGTACTGGAACTACGGTGGTCTTTTTATAACATTTAATGGGACGCACACTTGGACAGTACGTGTATGGTTACAGGAACAAATGTCGACATAGACAGCATAATGTTGATCACAGGAATATCATCTTAAGTTAGCATTCATGCTTGGCAAATATCATAATGGAGCATTCGTAAATAAGCATTCAGAGTTCCATCATGTAAATCATCTGGCTTTACTGACTGGGCACGTCAGACCATAACCAATATATAGGAAGGCTCCTAGACCTAACCTCGTCTAGTGAATATCCCTTCACGTAAAGTTCAATATATATATTTTCCATAAAGATATAGGAATCCCAGACATGGGTTCTCACATGTAGCAGTGATCTCTTGGTTCATCGAGCGATAGTACAGGCATCCCTTTTTCTCACTCGATAAATACAAAGTATATGAATTTCAACATGGCTGTTCTTCTCTCGTGAGTTTCACTCACTATAGGACCCAGACCCAAAATTGGTCATTCGTTAAATGTCCTCATTTCTTCATGACTTCTATCACAGAGGTGATTGAATAATATCATACAATCTAGTGCTGATACATAGGAATGTCGTCTTCCTTTTAATAAATATTCTTTTCAAAAGTACCACTGTGCATCTGTTTATCAACAACGATGGCGAAGCCCAAGTTCATAATAAATTGTGGTTTTACCTTTCTATGCGAAATATAACTTTGCCATTCCTTGGCAAAAGAGAATAAACACTGGGGTAAAGTACATACAACATGTCTAAATACTATCACTTTAAGCGCCAAACACGGACGCATAAGGCAGAAACCAGTGCTCTCCAACAGTTGTTCGTTTGTACACGCCACAAAATTCTACATCTTGCACAGGATTATTTAGGCCCAATGGTTCACACCCCTTATTAGCGATTCTTCCGCTGCATTTGTCTTCCTTTTTTACGCTTACCCTCAGGAACCCAAGTTAAGCGGTAAATTGGTATTTCTGTTGTTTTGCATTCGTAACACATGACCGATATAGACCTCGAGCACTTTTCATGGAGGTGAGACATATTTCACCCTAGAGTCACCTGATCTCTTATTTGTCGATTACCCTTGAACCACCTTTCCAACTGAACTTTCATGAGTTTTCTAAGACATTTGGTTCTCGAATGTATTCAAGCGTTCTCCAAAGATTTTGTTATTTTCCAACTCTCACAGCCGTATGTTAACACTGAGATAACATTTGAATTAAACAGACGAAGCTTGGTATGTATATTCAATGATCGTAATTTCCAAATGTTAGATAATCTATTGAAGGCGCTAGCTGCCAAAGCAATTCTAGTATGGATTTCTCTTGTTGTGTCACCATCCGAGTCATTTTACTGCCTAAATAATTGAAACTTTCAACTTTCTGTAGTTTTTCCCCGTTCAAGATGATATCAAAGGTCTCGTTAGAAAAGTTCATAGCTTTAGTTTTAGAGGCATTTATTTCAGACCACCTAACCGAGAGATGACACAAATTATTATTTATTGCTTCTTGGGAAGACTTTGGTGCTGACGAAAGATAAGAATGCTACAAGCGGGTTTCTGCCGAAAAATCCAGGATCAAATATTCACACAGAATTTTCCATTTGTCCATTTTATATCGCCCAATTGTTCATTGTGGGTATAGTTTTCAAAAAGCCTTTGATAACCCAATCACCGCCTATTCCAAATACTTACAATCTATGGGTGACATATGTGAATATAATCAAAGCCTTGTTGACAATGCAAGATGTTTTCTAGAACAAAAACCAATACAGAATCCCTTTATTACAGTTAGAAACACAAAACAAGGTCATATAGCGCTTTGATTATATTCACATATTTTGTTGGAAAACCATAGATTGTAAGTTATGAGAAACTTACCCACAATGACAATTGGGTATAACTATGGACAAAGGCTTTCCTTGGGACGAAGGTGATAATCGCAGATGATGTAGCATTGCCTAAGTCCACTGATTCTTCAAGACATTGTTCTTAGAAGAATATTTGATCAATTTGTGTCATTCTCTGAAAATAGGTTCTTCTCTGATCTTTTGTCAGCATAAAAATTTAAGTCTATGAACTTTTGCACGAATAACCTTTGATACTGATAACGGAGAAAATACCACGCCAGTTGAAAGTTTCAGTTATTTAGCAGTCACCTTGACTCAGGAACTTGACACAACAATACTGTCTTTCCATACTTGTGCTTTGTTCTTCTCTTCCATACTAACATTTATAAATCTAAAACGATCATTGTTATACATACCAACTGCTTAATCTGTTTCCCCTCAAATTTTCTCAAGTGTTAACATACAGCTGTGAGAGTTGGAAAATATTTTTTAATCATTGGAGAACGGCTTGTTTGAATACTTCCAGAACAAATTCTTATCGCAAGTTATTGAACAAGGTTTTGGAAAGTTTCAAGACTAATCGATTAAATAAGAGAAGGTGTTACTGGGTGGTGGAAATGTTTAGCGACTCCATGAAGGAAGCCGATCTTCATTTGTTCTTTTTCTGTTGGTATTGAATTCCCTAATTTACCTTGCAAAACAGGTGAATACCATAGCAGGCGCTCACTTGGGTTCCTGAGGGTAAGAGGTAAAACAAGGAATGACCAAAATGAAACTATCAGAAGAAAACAATAATAAGAGACTTAAGAATTTTTTCGGCTAAATATGTGCAAGAGCTAAGAGAAAGTGGCGTACGAATCCAGACTGGATGCACGGCCTGCCTGGATGCGCACGTGTTTGGTGCTTAGCGATTTATTATTATCCGCTGCATAGCCTTTGACCTTTTCTAGCGACAACCAACATAGTTCGACTTAGAAATGTAAAGATATCCATATATAAGACAGACTCGTCCTACTCATACAAACACTACGTATAAATTCAGGCCATAGATATACTGAAGCAAGAACAATCTATTCCTACCCAGCCAAAGAATAAATCGCAGTAGGCCTAGACTCGTCCGCGGAGTCCGATCGAAGATGACGGAACTACTTTCAAGGGAAGTAACTCAAAAATGACTTCTCCTTAAGCACTTAAAAAGGAAATACTTTGATTACAAAATATTTGCGAACATAATAAGTATATAAATGTATTATATTGCAAGATAGTAAAAATTGCCCTTTACAGTCTTACCACACCTCCCGGGAAAAAAAAAAAAATTTTTTTTTTTTAAATACATCTAGGAGCACGTAGAATAGGCTCACAACGCAAGAATACTGCGCAGATGAAAATATCAGGAATAACTATAATTCCTAATATGACCGGTGAGAATATATCTCAAAATCTGAGAGAAATTGTTTCTCTACGAATAAATGTTTCCAGGAAGGTGTGATGTACGTATAATACAATTCTGGTAATTATACAATGCATACCAAAAATTCACACTATAATCTTAAATTTATGATTTATGAAGAAACAATCATCAAAGAACAGCGGTGAATAAACATCAATAAACCGCTAAGTAGCGATACCATCATTCTATTATTAAATTACAAATGTGTATCTTAGTAAAGAAACAAAAAATAACTGTTGTAAAGTTATACATATTAAAAAGATCCAATATTTAACAGTTAAGTGGCATCATGTGGGCATCTGGACAGAATGTCCGCCATCACATTTTCTGAACCACGGATAGCTCGTACCGAGAAATGAAAAGGTTGAAGAGCGATTGCGTATCGAGTTGATCTCGAGCTCTTCAAGTTCTTACTTTGGATAGCCGTAAGAGCTTTTTGGTCAGTTTCCACTACGAAATGCGCGCCCAGAAGGAATCTTTGGAGTTTGAGAATTGACCAAACCATTGCCAATAATTCACGGTCTAAAACCGAGTAATTCCTTTCTGCAGCATTAAGTTTTCTGGATATATACATTACAGGATGCAGAGTTCCAGAGTACTCTTGCATTAGTGCCGCTCCAATCCCAGTGGATGAAGCGTCACTACGAAGAACAAATGTCTTATCTGTTGTAGGTAACACTAAAATAGGTGGTGATGAAAACATAGTTTTGATCTTCTCTAGTGAAGATTGGCATTCATGAGACCAGTGAACCATGTTAGGCGACCCTTTCTTTAATAGTGTAGAGAGAGGTGCCATGATAGAGGACAGATTCGGAATGAAACGTCCATAAAATTGTATGAGACCTAAAAGACTTCGCACTTGCTTTTTAGTCCTAGGGATAGAGATGTTAAGTATCTTAGTGATATTATGGTCTTCTGTCTTCAAGAAACCGTGACCTACTCGATGGCCTAAGAAAGCAATTTCGCTAAAGCCAATACAAGCTTTAGATGGTTTTGCTGTCAGGTTATACTCACGCAGAGTTGATAATAATTCAACTAACCCTGAATAGTGATCTTCCCAAGTATCGCTGAAAAGACAGATGTCGTCTAGATAAGCAATGACATCTGACCGATACGATAGGATTCGACGCATCATGCGTACAAATGTAGCTGGTGCGTTCATAAGGCCGAAAGGCATAAAATTCCATTGGAAAAGGCCTCTGGGAGTAGAGAAAGCGGTAAGAGGTTTGGCGCGTTCGGATAATGGAACTTGCCAATATCCTTTAGACAAATCAAGTTTAGTGAAAAAATGCGATTTAGAAAGACGAGTAAGTAGCTCTTCTAGTAAAGGCATAGGTTCAGCATCGAACTTCGTAACTTGATTCAATTTGCGATAGTCAACGCAAAGACGTATGTTATTGTCTTTTTTTTTCGAACAATAACCATCGGCGAAGAATATGCAGAAGTGGATGGTTCGATTATTTGTAAATCTATCATTTCATCCAACTCCTTTTCAACCTGTGTTTGGAAATGTATAGGGATAGGATAAGGTCTAACCCTAATTGGAGTATGTTCAGTTAGAACAATGTCATGCTCAATGACATGAGTTTGTCCAGGGATGTCAGTGAGGACATCCTGAAATGAAATGTTTGTAACATAGACGAAACTTGTCGCCGTTCTCCTAGAGACAAATCAGGAGAAACAGTAACGTCTTTCCATGATTCACTAGAATGAAGTGGGATCATTGGAAGCGGAAGATTAACATCCGAAAAACTTGTTTCCTCATCCTGTATTACAGACAGTGATGAGTAATGACCATGTTTGACATGAGAATCGTCCGTTGCCTGGAAAATAGGCTGTAGATAGTCAGGACGTTCATGGAACTCCGTAAGCATATTGATGTGGAAGGTTTTATGCTTCCCGTTAATATCGACGATGTAGTCAACATCTGAAATTTTCGATATTATATCGTACGGACCTTTCCAACTAATAAGGAGTCTATTTTCACGACAAGGTAGCAAAACAAATGCTTTGTCACCAGGACAAAGTTGTCGTAAAGTTCTCTTCTTATTAGCAAATTGTCTTGCCTTCTGCTTAGCAAATTCAGAAGAGGACGTTGCCAATTTGCATGCTTCGATAATCTTTTGTCTCAGCGCGATGACATACTCGTAAGAAGATTTTGTGTCATCGTCAATATTGTCAGCTGTTATAAGATCATGCAGCAAAGACATTGGGCCGCGCGGTCGCGCGCCAAAGACAAGTTCAAAGGGAGAAAACCCTGTATGTTCATTGGGGACCTCTCTGTACGCGAAGAGGGCCGCGGGTAAAACCCTATCCCAATCTTGAGGATGATCCTCAGTTATCTTCCCTAATAAGTTCTTAAGTGTTCTATTTAGTCGCTCGACCATCCCATTGGACATAGGATGATAGATGCTACTCAAAGATCTCTCTATCTGTAGAGTAGACATTACTTGAGACATGGTATCCGATATCAGTTGGGTGCCATGATCTGATAATATTTCTCCGGGGAATCCCAGCCGAGAAAATATAAGCCAAAGAGCATCTGCAATGTCAGCGGTAGTAATGCTCTTTAGAGGGATAGCCTCTGGCCAACGTGTGCACATGTCTACACACGTTAAGATAAACTGATGTCCTCTAGCAGATTTGATCTTGAATGGACCAATGATGTCTATCGCCATTTTCTGGAATGGACGAATAGGAATATCTGCAGCCTGAATAGGCGCAGCATGACGAGGACCTTTGGATTTGACTTCTTGACATACTTTACAGGATCGACAATAGATCCGTATGTCCTTGTTCACAAAAGGCCAAAAGAAAGCCGCAAGAACTCTTGACTTTGTACGGGAAAAACCCATGTGACCAGCACACTGAGAGTCGTGTGCATGTTGTAAGATCTTAACTCTCAAATTCTTGGGTACAAGAATCTGAGAATGACTTGACTTAGTGGAGTCTTGCACCATACGTACAAGTACGCCATTCTTCATTGTAATCCAAGATTTACAATTTGAATCTTTATTCGGATCACCTTTCGTTACAAGAGTGAAGAATTTCTTAAGAGTCGGATCTTCTTCTTGTTGTTTTATAAACGAGTCACGAGAAATTACCAAGGGATCATCTTGGTTATGCACTTCATTATCTTCAACAGATGAAGTTTCAGGCATATTGAGAGCTTGAGCTCTAGTGACTACCGCATTAGCAGATTGCATATTTTGATTTTCCCAAACGGAAATTTGCTCCGGAGTGCATTCTTTGACTCCGTGAATTCGACCGATGATAAGATCAGTGATCGGATTCGGCAAAAGAC
>JAMPIV010006451.1:0-109283 GCA_024509875.1 Oreohelix idahoensis
CATTATATTGAGTATCCCTGTAATATTGTTTCTTTTGTCTCCATGAAGCACTTGGGTAGTTCCTATAGCTACTCCCTTTCCGAGAATTTCTAACATTATGGGTACCCCTCGCGTGTCGGGGACTATCAGCCCGATTCCAGTTCTTCAAAGAAGAACTCTGATTTGAGCGGTTATCTTGGTTTTGATACTTATTCCAATTAACCTTTTTATCAAACTTATTTTTAGCTCCTTGGAATTTGTGTGAGTAATTCTGATTATATTCTGTTGCCGAAGCAACTGGCATACTCTCTTTAATGTTAGAGTTACTAAGAATCATGTCAGGGTGTGCCGTGGCATACTGGTCACAATATTCTTCCATTTGCTTTATTGTACTAGGTTTACGCTCATGTAAGAACTCTAGGAATGATTTATTTACAGAAGACATGACCTTGTCTCTTAGCAATAAATCCGTAAGACCATCAAATGTTTTCTCTGTTTTGGATAATTCAATCCATCGTGAAAGTGTAATTCGTGCTTTTGAGATGAATTCTGAGAATTCTACACCTACCTCAGGTCTCATTGTTTTAAACAAAAGACGATAACCTTCCTCAGACAGCTGATATCTCTTTATCAAAGCTGCCCTAACAGCATCATAATTATCTTTGTCGGCCTCTTCAACAAAATATAACTTACTCAGAGACTCCCCTTTTAGATTTTCAGACAACTGATTCACATACTGTGATTTGTCAACATTATGAGATCGACAAGCCCGTTCAAATCTAGAAAGCCAAAATGTTATGTCATCACTGGTAGGGTTAAACGCTGGTACCTTGACCTTGTACACAAAGGGTTTACCATTACCACCAGATGCCTGATTAACATTACTCATACATGTCAATTTTAATTTCTCTAATTCAAACTCATGTTCTCTTATTGCTTTTCTCTCTTCAGCTTCTCTATCTAATCTTCTCTGTTCTGCAGCCGCTTCTAATTTTTTCTGTTCTGCAGCAGCAGCAACTTCTAGTTTTTTCTGTTCTGCAGCAGCAGCAACTTCTAGTTTTTTCTGTTCTGCAGCAGCTTCTAATTTCTTCTGTTCTGCATCAAATCTCCTTTCCTCCACTTGCATCTGCAATTTCTTAAGTTCAGCAGCAGTATCAGCTTCTTTTTCTAATCTTTTTTCTTCAGCTAGAGCTTTCCTTTCTTCTGCAGCAGCTTTTTTTTCTTCTATTTGAAGTTTTCTCTCCTCAGCCGCAGCTTTTTTTCCTCAGCAGCAGCAGCAGTTTTTTTCTCTTCTGCAGCTAATGCTTTGTCATATTGAGCAACAGCCCATTGTTCTAAGTCTTTTCCAGTCTTATCAAGAGATTTTCCTTGTGCAATAAAATAATCTAATGTAGACATATTGTCTTCTTAAATCCGAAACCTGAAAAAGTAAATAAATTACCCTATTTCACTTTAATGGGAGACAAGTCTATACCATAGACTTAGTCTCAGTCCAAACTTGTATGGTTTATAATAACCAATGATAACTTGAGTACCTGTGGACAACAATAACTGTATCTCAAATACTGTGGGAGACAAGCCTTACAAAGGTCTTGTATACCTCAATGTAATCAAAGATCACTTGGGTACCTGAGGAAAATAATCATAAAGTACTGATCTGTACTATACTATCAGTGTATACCACTATAACTCCTCTGTCATATGTCAACTAAAGACATTACAAAGGACAAACAAGAAAAGACAATATGAACACATTTGCAGAGATCAAATTAAATTAAATCGGAGAAATGAAAAAAATGATCACAGAAACCGTGATGATAACTGCAATAATATAACAAGACAAATAACGCCACAGTGTATAAACATAAGGGTGTAAAAAAAATCAAAAATAGAAAAGATTAGACCAACAAATGCAAACAAATCAAACAAAACTAAGGAACACAAAATTATTAACAAAAACAACGAAGAAAAGAACACCTCATCACAACTAACAGAAATAGCAGCAAATTGTTGCTAACAAATTTCCAATTAAGAAAATGTGTACCTATAGAACTAGTACCAGACCAATGTCACTCGGCATACCTTGTACTAGTCACACAGAACATAAACTAATTTAATACATAACAAATAACATGTAAACATAAATAGCATATAGCATACAATATAATTTATGTCATGAATGGAATGTGTTGCAGGTATGGTGTTGCAAAGCAGGCACAGTTTATTTAAATACTAATAACTTGCCACTTTATTGAGTAATAGATTTAATTCTAAACTATTACACAGTTCAATTTTTCTCTGTTGAGCATATGAAGATCCAACGATGAACTATGCACTTTATGTTCAACAACACTGTGATTCTTCTGTACGTTGAGAAATGTCAACAATACTGCTCCAGATATTTTCTGCACTTGATACCACTGTCCTGTGTAATACTGTCTGTACAGCGAAAAACTGTCAACAAGCGCTGACCTAGATACAGCATCCTATCGGTAATACAGGTCAAGCTGACATCGACTGTATAGCTGTCCTACTGGTGTTGATGTGGTCAAACAAATGTTCTTTCAGCTGTAAACTGTGATTCTCAACACAAAACTGCGTAAGCTGGACCCAGGAATCTGGCTCGCCACTGTAAAAGTCTTTCTTTCACACGCGGTAAAAGTGTCAGTCTGTATGCTCTGTAAGGAAGAGTGGTGTGTTGTTGAGATCAGGCATGCTCCAGTCTACCCAGCTGTAAATGGGTAACTCACCCTAGTCCTGAGTTAGGGAAGGCAAAGGCTCCAGGGGAAGCAGGCCCTAAACTTGGTCACTTCAACCGACGCAGGATGGTGTATGTATGAAGTAGAAGTGTAGAGTGTGATTACCGCGAATGGTGTACTGTTCGTGTGCTGACCAATATAACCACTCATACACTTGTGTCTACAAGGCACCAATGCAGACTGCTGGAATCTTTGTTTACTCAATTTATTCAGACGTACACACTGGGACATACAAGTACATCATGGTATGTTGACATATCAATTTGTAGGTATACATAGCAGATCTGAAGTCATGACACATTCAGAAGTAATGGGCAGTACATCAAAAGTTCAATGTCATGATACATTATGGCCGCATCCCCTATCTGACTAAACGCGTCAGTGAAGGCAGATCGGTAAATAACTAAAGTTACTTGACGTCCATAGTTTGTAGTATATATTATGAAACCACGAAAGGGGGGGGGGGGGGGTTCTAGCAAGATTGAGATCTCCCTGTCACTGTCCGATAATAGGATAAATAATCTGTTCTCTTGGCAGTGATCAAAACATATGATGACCGAAATCTAACATGGCCGCCTCCCTGAGTTGTCGTTCACTCATTCATAGGAAGGTGAATATAAGCCAGAGTTAATTTATAATGGGTATATAAATGATTTCATAAATGTTTCCATACAGCTCTACGGTGATCAGGTTAATTCACGTAGCCATAACCGCTGTAGGAAAGTCTGTCATCTTCGTCGATACAAAACACGACCCTAGCGATACGAAGCACAATGTTCCATCTAGGTCGAATCGACATGAGATCATCAAAATAGGGTCTGGCAATACATGGAGTCCGAATTATACATTGTACCGTACCTTAGGAGAGTCTCTAACATAAACTCTAGTAGAGATACCATCTCCTTTAGAAGAAAATCACTACATAAATCATATTTCCTTAAGAATCTACCAGCCCTTTGAAAAGTGCGTACTTGCCATTATCACGGTACATCGGAACTCATCACGACTTGTCAAGACAACTCATACTTCCGCTAGACCGGAATAACAAGAATCTAGTCCCGCCTACCCATCCAAAATATACAATATAGGACTGATTCTACTTGTACTAATAATATGTAATACATATGAATTCAGGCCATAAACATAATAAGCAAATTAATCTATTTTCTGGCCCTAAAAATAAGTACAAATATAAGAGCAATATCCGTGCGCCGGATCAATATCAAGAACGATTACTCCTATAATCAAAAGTGTGAGTCAAACATGGATTATCTCGCTTTTACCATAGACAGCATTTTCATACACAAATGAATGAATGTCTATATTTTTTTCATATTAACTAGCTATATCGATTTTTGTAAAATGTGCGTCAAAATATGCACGCAACACACTCTTTTATCCTTTTCCTGTTTTTTGCATTCGTTCGTTTGCGACTAAATTTACTTTCCCATTCTGACTTTACCGTTTCTTTTTCTCACACTAGTATGCACTTTATTGCATAAGATGTCAAGTCCCTGGGTAAACGATATACTGTGAGAATTCATTCCGTCAGACATAGGAGCAGACATTTGTCTACATTTTCTGCTGTCATGAGAGCTTTCTTCGGCTTGAGGTGTGGAACGCGCCAGACATGCATAGCTCAGAAATGAGACACTCATCTAGCATTTGCATCTGACACGTTGCTTCTACGGCTAAGTCTCTCGGCGATAAGTGTGATATGACACTCTTGCATCACTCAGTAATGAGAATAGTCGTAGAAGGTGTGAAGACGGACGTTTGGCAGTTATGAGCTAGCGTCTAAGTTAATGGGAAACGTTAAGAGAGGGGGAGACGAGGGGTTTTGGAAATAGCGCGCATCCTTGTCTGTTTAATATATTAACGACAGTTTTAAACTTCAATTTCATTCTTACTCCTAAATTTGCAGTAGACAGATCGCTGTGCTAGAAGGAATATCTGTGTTTTGGCGAAGTCTGAGTTTCTTGGCAACATTTTGCCGAGTTCTAGACTACCATTAGATTGAAGTATTCTAGTTCATGGTTTAGTCTGTAGTTCTGTGTGGAGGTAAATATTATTTATAATATCTAATAGGTTGAGTGATTAGTGTTAAATCGCCTATTATATTTCACCAGTTAGATTTTGTGCAGAGTAATTAAATTATATGTCTGTTATATTCTCTAGGTGACGTGTTTCAGTGGAAAGCATAATAAATTATAATTTATAGCTTAAACTCATTCGGCTATAAATGACTTTAATTTAACTGCTAAATACTCAGTCGAGAATTTTTTAAAACTAACTTATAAATGCACCGATTCATCATTGAGTATTGACGAAATACGTATGTATTTCTTATTCATGATGACTGATTTTATGTATATAACTTATTTCACGGGAAGTTTTAAACGTTAAGTCAAGCTCTCCGCTTGCAATTCATAATGTAAGTTATAACCGAGTGTGGTGAGTTGGGATTAATTAAATATATTTATAGGGGACTTAGTGTACTGACTGAGATCAGCTGTGAAGGTCTCTGTATCTATTAAGTTTGGTGTATTACAGAGTACCTTACTTGCTACCACATGTCGACCTCAATCAGACTTATTCTGGGTTTGTATGATGACTGCGTTAATGTCTAGGGTATGATAGTGATGGAGTGTAAGTTCACAACAACCAACAGACAGATAAACACCTACGTTAAGAACCACAACAGTTATAACACTATGACCATTTCCAATCAAATCAGGGATATTTTATATATTTTATATATATTTTAAAGTAAGGTTATGGTAAGGTTGTGGTAAGGTTGTGGTAAGGTTGAGCTTGTTCGTGCTGACACTCTTATCTTCAACGGCATTGGCAGGAAACATGACTCCTCTGCTCTCTTGCTTCTCAGATGTAAGTATGTTAGATGATGGCCTCTATCGGGTACTGGGAGTCTGCTGCCAGCTTTCTGGATCATGCAATACTCTGCCCTGATGATGCACTATCACCATCTATACCACGGTCCCTGAAATGATAAGGTTGTGCCTCCTTCTTCATAACCAATATATATATAGCATTATTCCACACAGAAGTACATGACAATACAAAACACATCGAGTTCAGCGCTTTAGGCCAACTGCTAGCTTTTCATTTGACAATATACACCAGTATTCCTCTCCCTAATGGTTATACTCTTCTGCAATTACAGCTGTAATCCCGTCCATACAATAGGATAGGTGTGATGTTACTATATGGCAATCCAATACATATATCTGCAGTTATACTCCTCTCTGCTAATCTTGTACATAGTGGAGCAATATCTAGGCTTTGCCTCATGTTTGCTGCTGAACCACACACATACAGACATAATTCATCATTTCACAATTAAATTTTCATATAACATACATATTAAAAAATTCTAGCTTACCACAATCGTGAGGAAATATACAAACTAAAAATGACTTGCACAGTTTTGATCTGCGAAATGTCCAGGCTTATATATTTTATGTATTTACTTTTAGGATAACCTTGCCTGATCTCATCTGTTAGCATGTGGAACGATATGGCGTCCCCTCGAAGAAGTTTCTACCAATATCCAGTACATTAGCCAATCAGTTTGAATATATTCAAACTGGAACACAGTTATTCAAAACTTTCACTCACTTTTACTCTGTTTCTAGGCATCTATTTGTTATTCATAGGTCAGCCCAATCAAATTTCTCCTAACTTCAAAGTTTATCCAATGGCCTCCGTCGTACGATATTATGCTTACGGTAACTACTATGTTTTGACCAAAATCAGGGGATTCCCCCCAGCAGATTATGATCAAATCTGACAGCATCTCTGTTCTCTATATGTTTTATTACCAATAACTAATTACCTAATGGACCTTTTTAGACAATCTATTACATATTCTTGATCTCCTAGCCTTCCTATACACGAATATACAATTATCATAAGAAGAAATGGCTTATTTAAAAATACTGTCTTTTTTCGATTTTAGTTGTTTATTTTTAACTAACATCTGTCCGCATCTTTTTAACTGTACTATCAGTATAAAGTCAGGAATCAGATGTAAAACAGTAAAGTATCAGGTTTCCTAATAAGCATTAAACATGTTTTTTAAACCTAAGGTCGTGTCATTAGTTAGTTTTTATCACTGTTTATTTGAAATCGCTCTCACGCGTTTGACATGCGATAGGAGTTTCACTTTTGAACCGCGAGACGACATAGTATTATGCTTCGCTCAGTCCATCCTCTCTCTCTCTCTTTCTTATTCCGTCTGTCTTTCTAGGTTAACACTGTAAGTGATCTTAGGCACTGTTTGTTAGTTGTAGAATCAAGGTCGTCTAGAAAAGTTTGCTACACATTCTATTTTTAGAACCTACTGTTATTGCAGTATCGTTTTGCTCAAGCATTTTTTTGTAAGAACAAACGACTGAAGACAAGTAGAAATCTTGAGTTTAGCCATTACGGCGTTATACAACTAAGGCGTTATTTATACTGGGAAAGCACTGGTCTTTCTCCATTCTTCATCCTATCATATATTGGCTTTACGTTTATATTCTAATTTATATAGGGGTATTAGAATTTTTCACTACAATTCTCCCCACTTAAAACTGACATCATATGTCAGCCCGTAATTCTATATACACGTAGATAAATTTCTATCTATGCTTGGTGATTACTCTGATTCTCATCGCACGGATGGCGGCTTAGAAAATCAGCACCTAGGTTAGTTTATCCAGAAATGTATTCTATACTAAACTGATATGGGTGTAATAATAAAGACCAGCGCAATAACCTAGCATTTTCAAGCCTTGCTTGCGCTAGAAAGGACAGGGGTTTGTGATCCGTTTGTAACTTGAATACCTTTCCATACAGATAAATATTGAATTTCTTTATCGCCCATATCACTGCGAGACACTCTTTTTCACTAGTTGAATAATTTTTCTCCGCTGTATTCAACTTACGACTAGCATATGCCACTGGGGTTAATTCCCCATCCCGTGAATCTGACTTCTGTAACAGGGTGGCACCCAACCCTAGATTACTAGCATCCGTTCTCACGATGAATTCTTGACTTAAGTCAGGTAATTTCAAAATAGGTTTGCTTGTGAGCTTTTCCTTCAATTCTTGGTAAGCGAATTCACACTGTGGTGTCCAGGTAATTCGATCTGGATTCCTTTTGCGTGTCAAATCAGTTAACGGTGCACATATGGAGTTAAAGTTTTTGATATACTTTTGGTAGAAACCACATAATAAGACAAAAGATCTCAAGTCTTTCTTTGTTTGTGGCCTCGGGGCTTTTCTCAGTTTCTCCAAGTTCTTGGGGTCAGGGGTCATATTTCCCTGATGGACTGTGTGTCCCAAGAATTCTAATTCTTTACAACCAACGCAACATTTGGTTGGTCGGGCGGCCAAATTCGCTTCTCTAAGTCGATCAAACAACATGTTCAGAGAGTTAATGTGTTCCTCAAATGTTTCTGTCGCTATGAGAATATCATCCATGAAGTTTGTGATGCATGGATTATTCAGGGGATCCAACAATTTTCTCATCATTCTAGAGAAGACACTGGGCGCATTTTTCAATCCAAATGGCAATCTGTTAAATTCATAGTGTCCCTCTGAGGTACTAAAAGCTAGATAAGGTCTAACCTCAGGCTTTACTGGAATCTGATAGTAGCCTTTGCTCAGATCCACTTTTTGGGACCCCAAGATGCAGCAATAGTGAATGCAGTCAGCGACTCAGCTTGACTGCCTGCGTCAGGACCAGCGAACCAGAGCTGGTCAAGACCGTGCTCCACCTCCACGTGGTGGTCCTGGAAACAGTCTGCAGCAGTGCAGGCTGGCTGAGCGAGCACGGATCGAAATGGGAAGGCAAACCCGGTCCTTAAAAAATGCTGTGCAGAAGTCGGATGTGTCGACCGAAATGTGCAGACATCACAGCTTAGGCGCAAACAGACACAACGCAACCACCGTCCTTTTCAGGACGAACGAGGAAGAAGAAGAAGAAGATCCACTTTTGAGAAATATTTAGTTTTATTCAGCCTGGCAAACAGCTGATTTGTATCAGGTAAGGGATCCACCTGACCTTCTGTGATAGCATTCAGTCTCCTGTAATCTATACACAGCCTGTGTTCTCCAGAGGGTTTTCTTAACAGAACTACACTGGAGCTGTAAGGTGACTCACTGTGCGAGATAATTCCTTCCTTCAGCAAGTAGTCTATCTCCTTCTTCAATGATTTCTCTTTAGCGAAAGGAATCGAATAGGCTCTCATACAGATTGGTGTGGGGTCTGTAAGTTTCATATCATATGCCGATAAGTTTGTATGCCCCGGACGGTCTGTTAGCACATCTGTATGATCATCTAGAACCTGTTGCACTCTCTCCTTCTGATTTTTCGTTAAATGTGTACTGATTTTCACCTGTGCAGCGGTCTCACAGGGGTGTAATGGATATTCAAATGATGAAAGTGGTTCCTTTCTCATCTCCATTGCAATAGACAAGGTCAGCAAATGTGTCTCTTTCTGATTTTCTCTTTCCAAATATTTCTTCAGGAGATTCACATGATAGATTTTTTCTTTCCCCTTTTTATCTATCTTATAATTTGTTCTAGACACCTTCTCTAGAACTGTATATGGACCTTGCCATCCTATTTGCAACTTATTCTGGCTACCTGGTTGAAGAAGCAGTACCATCTCTCCACAGCCAAATCTCTGTCTTTTGCTTTCTTGTTATAATAGGCAGCATGCTTTTTCCTGGCTTGTCTCAAATTTTCATTGGCAAGTTTCCAGCCAGTTTTTAAACGAGTGGTCAGCTCATTCACATATTGGTATGATGATGTAATATTTTCCTCTGCCTTTTCATCAGTCCACATTCTTAACAAAGCTTCTAGTGGACCTTTTATTGGCCTTCCAAATAATAATGTTGCCGGGGCCATACCGGTTGAACTATGGGGTACCTCCCGATAAGCAAAGAGGGCGCCGTGAAGGTACTGGTCCCATGTATCTGGTTTTTCATGTGCCAACATTCTCAGGATCGACATTAATGTCCCGTTGAATCTTTCCACTTGGCCGTTTCCTTGGGGATGGTACGGGCTACAATGGAAGTGTTTGGCTTGAAAGATCCTGAAAACTTCTTCTGTTAGTTTCCCCTTGAACTGAGAGCCATTATCAGTCAAGATTTGGTTGGGAAAGCCTAACCTTGTGAAAATTGTGAGTAATGCCTCTGCCACATGTTTAGAATCAATTGATGACAGGGCTACCGCCTCTCCCCACATAGAACAGGTGTCCACCAGAGTCAGAATGTAGCTGTTCCTCCTCTTGGTTCGAGTGAGAGGTCCCACAATGTCCACTGCAACTCTCTCAAAAGGTGTAAATTAATATGAAACAAATATAAAGGTATGTTATCAGGCACTCGCAGGAAATAAAGAAGTAGAACACCAGACAACAGAAAAACAACAGACATGAGTGGCTTACCCAGGATTTGAACACTGGACCTTCCGTGCGACAACCCCGCCTAGCCATGCAAGCGAATCACACTATCCGCTCTGCCATCTACGCATCATCAAAAAATGATGTTTCAATGGCAGGTCAATAGTGCGAACCACAATACACGACACCAGAAGTCCTCCATGGGCAGTTCAGCCTATTAATGACGCAATCACTTCTGTTGTATTTCTATCAAGCAGTATAGGCCGAATCCAACAAGACCCTTAGGACCTTAATACTGTGTCCAGTAAATGATAGTAGTCTAGAACAGTGAGAACAGGATAGTGGGTAGGTTTGGTATTGTACAAACATTGATTACAAATAAGGGAGGGAAACCTGAGGCCTGTAAACAGTAAATTAATATGAAACAAATATAAAGGTATGTTATCAGGCACTCGCAGGAAATAAAGAAGTAGAACACCAGACAACAGAAAAACAACAGACATGAGTGGCTTACCCAGGATTTGAACACTGGACCTTCCGTGCGACAACCCCGCCTAGCCATGCAAGCGAATCACACTATCCGCTCTGCCATCTACGCATCATCAAAAAATGATGTTTCAATGGCAGGTCAATAGTGCGAACCACAATACACGACACCAGAAGTCCTCCATGGGCAGTTCAGCCTATTAATGACGCAATCACTTCTGTTGTATTTCTATCAAGCAGTATAGGCCGAATCCAACAAGACCCTTAGGACCTTAATACTGTGTCCAGTAAATGATAGTAGACTAGAACAGTGAGAACAGGATAGTGGGTAGGTTTGGTATTGTACAAACATTTATTACAAATAAGGGAGGGAAACCTGAGGCCTGTAAACAGTAAATTAATATGAAATAAATATAAAGGTATGTTATCAGGCACTCGCAGGAAATAAAGAAGTAGAACACCAGACAACAGAAAAACAACAGACATGAGTGGCTTACCCAGGATTTGAACACTGGACCTTCCGTGCGACAACCCCGCCTAGCCATGCAAGCGAATCACACTATCCGCTCTGCCATCTACGCATCATCAAAAAATGATGTTTCAATGGCAGGTCAATAGTGCGAACCACAATACACGACACCAGAAGTCCTCCATGGGCAGTTCAGCCTATTAATGACGCAATCACTTCCGTTGTATTTCTATCAAGCAGTATAGGCCGAATCCAACAAGACCCTTAGGACCTTAATACTGTGTCCAGTAAATGATAGTAGTCTAGAACAGTGAGAACAGGATAGTGGGTAGGTTTGGTATTGTACAAACATTTATTACAAATAAGGGAGGGAAACCTGAGGCCTGTAAACAGTAAATTAATATGAAACAAATATAAAGGTATGTTATCAGGCACTCGCAGGAAATAAAGAAGTAGAACACCAGACAACAAAAAAACAACAGACATGAGTGGCTTACCCAGGATTTGAACACTGGACCTTCCGTGCGACAACCCCGCCTAGCCATGCAAGCGAATCACACTATCCGCTCTGCCATCTACGCATCATCAAAAAATGATGTTTCAATGGCAGGTCAATAGTGCGAACCACAATACACGACACCAGAAGTCCTCCATGAGCAGTTCAGCCTATTAATGACGCAATCACTTCTGTTGTATTTCTATCAAGCAGTATAGGCCGAATCCAACAAGACCCTTAGGACCTTAATACTGTGTCCAGTAAATGATAGTAGACTAGAACAGTGAGAACAGGATAGTGGGTAGGTTTGGTATTGTACAAACATTTATTACAAATAAGGGAGGGAAACCTGAGGCCTGTAAACAGTAAATTAATATGAAATAAATATAAAGGTATGTTATCAGGCACTCGCAGGAAATAAAGAAGTAGAACACCAGACAACAGAAAAACAACAGACATGAGTGGCTTACCCAGGATTTGAACACTGGACCTTCCGTGCGACAACCCCGCCTAGCCATGCAAGCGAATCACACTATCCGCTCTGCCATCTACGCATCATCAAAAAATGATGTTTCAATGGCAGGTCAATAGTGCGAACCACAATACACGACACCAGAAGTCCTCCATGGGCAGTTCAGCATATTAATGACGCAATCACTTCCGTTGTATTTCTATCAAGCAGTATAGGCCGAATCCAACAAGACCCTTAGGACCTTAATACTGTGTCCAGTAAATGATAGTAGTCTAGAACAGTGAGAACAGGATAGTGGGTAGGTTTGGTATTGTACAAACATTTATTACAAATAAGGGAGGGAAACCTGAGGCCTGTAAACAGTAAATTAATATGAAACAAATATAAAGGTATGTTATCAGGCACTCGCAGGAAATAAAGAAGTAGAAACACCAACAACAGAAAAACAACAGACATGAGTGGCTTACCCAGGATTTGAACACTGGACCTTCCGTGCGACAACCCCGCCTAGCCATGCAAGCGAATCACACTATCCGCTCTGCCATCTACGCATCATCAAAAAATGATGTTTCAATGGCAGGTCAATAGTGCGAACCACAATACACGACACCAGAAGTCCTCCATGGGCAGTTCAGCCTATTAATGACGCAATCACTTCTGTTGTATTTCTATCAAGCAGTATAGGCCGAATCCAACAAGACCCTTAGGACCTTAATACTGTGTCCAGTAAATGATAGTAGACTAGAACAGTGAGAACAGGATAGTGGGTAGGTTTGGTATTGTACAAACATTTATTACAAATAAGGGAGGGAAACCTGAGGCCTGTAAACAGTAAATTAATATGAAATAAATATAAAGGTATGTTATCAGGCACTCGCAGGAAATAAAGAAGTAGAACACCAGACAACAGAAAAACAACAGACATGAGTGGCTTACCCAGGATTTGAACACTGGACCTTCCGTGCGACAACCGCGCCTAGCCATGCAAGCGAATCACACTATCCGCTCTGCCATCTACGCATCATCAAAAAATGATGTTTCAATGGCAGGTCAATAGTGCGAACCACAATACACGACACCAGAAGTCCTCCATGGGCAGTTCAGCCTATTAATGACGCAATCACTTCTGTTGTATTTCTATCAAGCAGTATAGGCCGAATCCAACAAGACCCTTAGGACCTTAATACTGTGTCCAGTAAATGATAGTAGACTAGAACAGTGAGAACAGGATAGTGGGTAGGTTTGGTATTGTACAAACATTTATTACAAATAAGGGAGGGAAACCTGAGGCCTGTAAACAGTAAATTAATATGAAACAAATATAAAGGTATGTTATCAGGCACTCGCAGGAAATAAAGAAGTAGAACACCAGACAACAGAAAAACAACAGACATGAGTGGCTTACCCAGGATTTGAACACTGGACCTTCCGTGCGACAACCCCGCCTAGCCATGCAAGCGAATCACACTATCCGCTCTGCCATCTACGCATCATCAAAAAAATGATGTTTCAATGGCAGGTCAATAGTGCGAACCACAATACACGACACCAGAAGTCCTCCATGGGCAGTTCAGCCTATTAATGACGCAATCACTTCTGTTGTATTTCTATCAAGCAGTATAGGCCGAATCCAACAAGACCCTTAGGACCTTAATACTGTGTCCAGTAAATGATAGTAGACTAGAACAGTGAGAACAGGATAGTGGGTAGGTTTGTATTGTACAAACATTTATTACAAATAAGGGAGGGAAACCTGAGGCCTGTAAACAGTAAATTAATATGAAACAAATATAAAGGTATGTTATCAGGCACTCGCAGGAAATAAAGAAGTAGAACACCAGACAACAGAAAAAACAACAGACATGAGTGGCTTACCCAGGATTTGAACACTGGACCTTCCGTGCGACAACCCCGCCTAGCCATGCAAGCGAATCACACTATCCGCTCTGCCATCTACGCATCATCAAAAAATGATGTTTCAATGGCAGGTCAATAGTGCGAACCACAATACACGACACCAGAAGTCCTCCATGGGCAGTTCAGCATATTAATGACGCAATCACTTCTGTTGTATTTCTATCAAGCAGTATAGGCCGAATCCAACAAGACCCTTAGGACCTTAATACTGTGTCCAGTAAATGATAGTAGACTAGAACAGTGAGAACAGGATCGTGGGTAGGTTTGGTATTGTACAAACATTTATTACAAATAAGGGAGGGAAACCTGAGGCCTGTAAACAGTAAATTAATATGAAACAAATATAAAGGTATGTTATCAGGCACTCGCAGGAAATAAAGAAGTAGAACACCAGACAACAGAAAAACAACAGACATGAGTGGCTTACCCAGGATTTGAACACTGGACCTTCCGTGCGACAACCCCGCCTAGCCATGCAAGCGAATCACACTATCCGCTCTGCCATCTACGCATCATCAAAAAATGATGTTTCAATGGCAGGTCAATAGTGCGAACCACAATACACGACACCAGAAGTCCTCCATGGGCAGTTCAGCCTATTAATGACGCAATCACTTCTGTTGTATTTCTTTATTTCCTGCGAGTGCCTGATAACATACCTTTATATTTGTTTCTCAAAAGGTGTTCCCACTATGGGCATTTCCCCTAGAGTTGCTGGTGCAGTCCAATGCTTTGGTGCTACTCGTTGGCACTCTGGACAGGATTTTACATATCTTTTTATGTCTTCAGTTATCCCTGGCCAGAAATAATGACAAGCTATACGCTGTCCTGTTGCGCTGATCCCCATATGACCACTGAAGGGAATCGCATGCCCTAGTTCCAACACTTTAGTCCTATATGAAGTTGGAAGTACCAGCTGTCCGTGACCATTGGATTCAGATCCAGCCTTCCTATAAATCAATTTGTTCTTCATATAAAAATCTCCCTTGCCTGGAGCTGTATGACATTTGGGCAATTTCTTGAAACACGACTTGAGTGTTTTGTCCTCCGCCTGTGCTTTCCTCATCTCATCTGAATGAGTATTTATTGGATTATCCTCCTCCTTTTTAGACTGTGATCTGGTCTGCACTGTTGCCAATATCACAGGTCTCTTGGGATTCCCCAAGAAGACATATCTACACCCCAATATCAGAGGGTAGATTGGTTCATTTATCACTGCTGCTTTGATTATTCCCTAAACATATCGCGTCTTCACATGTATCCTAGCGATAGGGAGTGTCATGGTCGCTACTTCCTTGGTTGCAGCTTGAATCTCCACTGTTTCTGTGGTGTATTGATCTGCTTGCACCAGGTGAGAACTCACAACGGAATCATAATCTAGACCTGTATCATATAAGCACCTTATGGTGACTGTAGTGAAATTGACAGAGATACAACGGTAAAATATCTCCAAAGATAACATTTAAGGATAAAAACATAATGCGTAGGCTGCGAATAGTACATGATCGCCTAGACCGCGGGTCATCATCCTCCATAATACTTGACTCGCTAGACAGGAGGGGAACGGCGGATCAAAAAGGAAAAAAATATGACTGGAAAGGCTAGGAGACGCAATTGGGGGGGATGGAGGAAAGAAAAAATCACGTCCCCCAAATTGACACGAGGTACGGAATTGGACGTTTTGCGATACCAGGCTTTTGATTTGAATGGAGCGGTAAAACGCAGATGTTAGGAATATTACAAAAATTAAAAAGTAATTTTTTCTTAATATTAATGTTAGGAATATAAAAATTAGCTGGCCGGATGGCCTATTCTGAGCAGTGAACTAAGATGGTCTTAATTTTACAAACGGATAGATAATATTGAAGATAATGACAAAAGACAGTGTAGTTCACATCATCGACAGACTGTGTTGAATAAAAAAGTGTCGCAATTTGTACACAAAAACACGACCTTGGACGCAGTTGTTCAAATCTACGTGGTATGGAGGAAAGGGGATATTGTGGTGGCTGTGTCTAAATATAACTTTTAACGACAAAATTTTGGAGGGGAGAGAAAGGTTGGTTCAAAAAACAAGCACATTTTTTTTAGAAACACAAGTAGAGACGGACAGACTAACAGATAAACATCCATACTTGACTGAAGCATGACTGAAATGACTTTATGGTAGGAAATTTGAAATTTAAAATAAACCGAGGCAGTGATTGGCCACAGACAATCATATCATTAGCGCTCAGACGCGAAAGTGGGGCCATTCTTCAATAGTTGTTCAGTGATAGACACAGATTTTAAAGTGTGGTGATTCCATATGAAAACAAGTGAAATAAATTTAGGGACGCCATACTATAGCCAGCAGCTCAGCTGAGTTTTGCTAGCAATTCTGTGTTATTTATTCATAATCTGAGCTGCGAGTTTCTGTCGTCAACAAAGCAGGGTCTATTCAGTTGGTGACTTTACTCGAGTGTATCTGTGCAGTATTTGTGACAGAGACCACCATTATTGCCCGCCAGCACGGAGAGGTGGGACCACCTGATTTCAGCACCAGAGCGACAACTAACAGATGAGTGAGCCTCTGGTCTGCTGGACTTTCACCAACGCCCTTTAGTTACTAAGAACCCCATAAAGATTCCCACCATTTTCTGGACACTGTGTAGTCAATATAGACAGGTGTGATGAGGCCACCCCAACAGCACAAACAGTACTATCCTCCCAAGTAGATGAATACTAGAACATTTTAATAAAACTAACTAGTATAGTACATATATATGTACACTATTGCATTTATGATATAATATTCTATGCATTTCTTTTCATAATCTCTAAATCCTTTTAAGTTCTGGTCAACCTAAAAAATTGACACAGAACAAAATAAATGTAATATACTTATATCAAAAAAATTTTTACACACGTGAGTTAGTTCAGTGTATTTTAACATTTATTAATATTATTAGTCTTGTTAATATCTGTGGGTATATTTATAATCCATTACACCACACTACATATCATAACCCTAGACACTTTACGTAGCCACATTCATTAAAAAAAAAATTAAGTGTGAGGTCGTAGTGGTAGCAAGAAAGGCCTTCTGACAATTCACCACTACATTTTATCTCAGGAGCCTTCACAGCTGGCCTCATACAATTTACATTTAGTAATAACACCATCATACAATACCATCAAACACCACTACAATATTGGGGTCTTGTCCAGGGATAATTAGCCCAACAGTAAGATTAGGATCTCCTGGTGGGAGAAATAAGAGTAGGGAAATAAATTGTAAAATTTCCCTTAAAATTAAAAGTGTCCCTGCAGATAAAAGTTGGTGAATCTTCACAGCCAGTAATAATTAATTAGTTAACTGGTTAGTTAGAATTAGTTAGACTATAGTCATAAGAAGTACTTAGTGTATTTACTGGTTAGAGATTTAGCTTGTATATTATTATATTGTCTAAAAAGTATGGCGGAGCTGGCAAAATTTAGATCAGCTGCTGTGCTCACCGCGAAGGAGATGGGAATGGATGGTCAAATTTTAATTCAATACGTAACGACTGAATGTGATAAATATATTGAAAGGGAAGATAGAAAGGTAGCTGAAGAGAAGAGGTTACAAATTGAGGCTGATAGAGAAATTAAGAGGCTGCAGATTGAGGCAGAAGAAAAACGACAGCAAAGGGAGGCAGAAGATAAAAAGGCCGAAAGGGAGGCAGAAGATAAAAAGGCCGAAAGGGAGGCAGAAGATAAAAGGGCCGAAAGGGAGGCAGAAGAAAAAAGGTTGACTGCCGAAAGGGAGGCAGAAGATAGAAGGTTGCAGAGGGAGCACGAATTACGACTAAGGGAGCTGGAATTACAAGGCCCGGCTCCTGAAAATGGTGCCAGCCCTTTTGCCTCAGATGCTACGCCCAGTCTGGGAGCCTCAAACTCAGCTATGGGGTTTCATTTAGACCATTTTGTTGAAAAAGACGATGACATAGAGGGGTACCTAGGACGTTTTGAGTTATTAGCTACTACATATGGGTTAGAGAGAGAGAGAGGTGGAGTTTAAAGCTATCACAGGGATTGAGGGGTACTTCTTATGAAGTATTTGCTAAAATGAACAGGGAAGACCAAGACAATTATGACATGTTAAAGCAGGCTTTGTTATTAAGATACGAGAAGAATGGTGAATTTTATCGTAAGAAATTTAGAAATGCCAAACTGTTGTCTGGGGAGACATACCACCAATTCTCTGCTAGACTAGAAACCTATTTGGAGAAATGGACGGCTCTGGGGAAGACCCAAGATCTTAAAGAAATGATCATGATTGAGCAATTGAGAGAGTCCATGGCTCCAGACATGAGAAAATTTCTCATGGAACAAGGTGCAGAGAAGTTGGGGGAAATTTTAAATGTTGCTGAGAGGTATCAGGCAGCCCAGGCAGAGGTAAGTGGTGCTAAGAAGAAGCACATAGACAATTTTAAAGCTCCACAGCAATTTAATAAATTTGATAATAGAGAGCAGGGAAATAAAGGTAGGACAAACTTTGAGCGGCCAAGAAATGACTATCGCGACAGAAACTCACAGTTCAATGACCAAAAGTTCAATGAAAGAAAACCGTTGAACCAAGGAAAAAGATGGTGTAAATGGTGCAAGAAGGATAACCATAACACCGAATTTTGTAGAAGGAAACCTTCAAACATTGCTGCAATGAAGTCGGGGACGCAAAGATTAAAGGTTAATCCTAAGGGACAACAGGAACCTTATCACCCCCCAGTTTGTGAGGATGTTATTTGTAATGGGGTCACCATAAGGTGCCTTTATGATACAGGTTTGGATTATGATTCAGTTGTGAAGTCTACCCTAGTGGACCCAAGTCAGTATACCACAGAAACAGTGGAAATACAAGGGGCGACTAAGGACATACCACTCATGACACTTCCCATCGCAAGGATAACGGTGAAAACTCGCTATGTGGAAGGAGAAATCAGAGCAGCAGTGATAGATGAACCAATCTACCCTCTGATATTGGGGTGTAGATACGTCTTCTTGGGGAACCCCGAGAAACCTGTGATCATGGCGACAGTGCAGACCAGGTCACAGAAGAAGGAGGAAGAAGGTGAACCTATAAATGCTCATCCAGAGGAGATGAGGAAGGCGCAGGCTGAGGATAGGACACTCAAGCCCTGTTTTAAAAAATTGCCCAAATGCCACACACCTCCGAGCAAGGGGGAATATTACATGTTGGAAAAGATGGTGACCATGAGAAAGTCGGTACCATCTGCCAAAAGATTGCTCGAAAATACTATTGGCCCGACGTAAATGTCGATGTTGAAAACTTTGTAGAAGCATGTGGCGTATTTCATGAGGGAACACCCACAAAGGGAAAATATGTGCAGGACCTAGAAACGCCACGGGGCAACTTTAGGCCTGAAAGGAAAACTAATTATACTCGGGTAGACAAAGTGGAATGGGAGCCCCCTTTTCACACCCAGTCGTCACTTGAATGGATTAACATGGCCACTATGCGAAGAGTACAAAGAAGAAATTTTACCCAGAATAGGATGACAATCCCTCGGTCAGACTTATATAAACTGGAAGAACAGACAAGAGAGCGAAGATCTCTCAGAAACAATCTTAAGTGGGGAGACAAACCCCAGAGAAAAATTGGTAGTGGTCGATTTGTGAGTGATGATTCTAGGAAGAAAAGTCCTCACTATAGGGCTTCTAATGGACGGGACCAGACGGGTTCCAGGAAAAATACGTATGATAAATTAAAGATCCAGATGTAACCTTATTAAGGACCTGGACAGATGAGAAGGCGGAAGAGACTGTTACCTCATCGTATCAATATGTGAACGAACTGACCACTCGTTTGAAAGCTGGATGGAAACTGGCAAATGATAATTTGAAGCAAGCCAGGAAGAAACATGCAGCATATTTTAATAGGAAGGCAAAGGACAGGGAACTGGCAGTCGGAGAGAAGGTGCTGCTTCTACTACCGGGAATCCAGAATAAATTACAAATTGGTTGGCAAGGTCCATATACGGTTCTAGAGAAGGTGTCTAGAACCAACTATAAAATTGACAAAAAGGGGAAGGAAAAAGTTTATCATGTAAACCTGTTAAAGAAGTATCTGGACAGACCACTCCAGGAAAGCACCCCCTTATTGACCTTGGCTATTGCAACCCAGATGCAAAAAGAACCACTCACCTCACATGAATACCCATTACATCCTTGTGAAACCGCAGCACAGGTAAAAGTCAGTAAGCACCTGACTAAAAACCAGAGGGAGAGAGTTCAACAAGTTCTGGAGGAACATACAGATGTATTAACAGATAAACCAGGCCATACAAATTTGCTACAGTATGACATGAAACTGGTAGACTCAAACCCAATCTGTATGAGAGCCTATTCTATTCCGTTCGCGAAGGAGAAGGCATTGAAGGAAGAAATAGAGTATTTGTTGAAGGAGGGGATTATTTCGCACAGTGAATCATCTTTTAGTTCTAGTGTCGTTTTGTTGAGAAAACCGTCTGGGGAACACCGACTGTGCATAGATTACAGGAAACTGAATGCAGTCACAGAAGGACAAGTGGATCCATTACCAGACACAAAACAGTTATTTGCCAGACTGAACAAGGCAAAATACTTTTCAAAGGTGGATCTTAGTAAAGGCTATTACCAGATCCCAGTAAAGCCTGAAGTGAGACCTTATTTGGCTTTTAGCACTTCGGATGGACATTATGAATTCAATATGCTACCATTCGGACTGAAAAATGCTCCGAGTGTGTTTTCAAGGATGATGCGAAAATTGTTGGATCCCCTGAATAACCCATGTATTACAAATTTCATGGATGATATTCTCGTCGCCACAGAGACATTTGAAGAACACATTGAAGCTCTGGAGATGTTGTTTGATAGACTTCGGGAGGCGAACTTAACTGCTAGGCCAACAAAATGTTGTATTGGATGCAAAGAGTTGGAATTCTTGGGGCACACTGTATATCAGGGTAATATGACCCCTGATCCTAAGAACTTGGAAAAACTGCAGAGAGCACCTAGGCCGCAAACAAAAAAGGACGTGCGATCATTTGTGTCGTTATGCGGATTTTATCAGAAATACATCAAGAATTTTAACGCTATTTGTGCTCCTCTGACTGATCTGACTCGCAAGGGACTTCCAGATAAAATTATTTGGACTGCACAATGTGAACTAGCGTTCCAAGAGTTAAAGGAAAAAAACTCACTAGCAAGCCTATTCTCAAACTGCCTGATTTGACACAGGACTTTGTCTTAAGAACCGATGCAAGTAATGTAGGACTCGGAGGGGCTTTGTTGCAAAGATCATCTTCACCTGATGGGGAACTGAAACCAGTCGCTTATGCAAGCCGCAAATTGAATAAGGCGGAACAAGGATACTCCACAAGCGAAAAAGAATGTTTAGCGTTAATCTGGGCAATAAAGAAGTTTCAAATCTATCTGTATGGTAGGACTTTTGTGGTGGAGACGGATCATCAGCCTCTCGTGTTCTTGTCTCAGGCTAAGCATGAAAACGCAAGATTGCTGAGGTGGTCTTTATTGCTTCAACCTTATCAGTTTAGTATCCAATATATCCCAGGCAAATTGAATGTCGGTGCAGATTTCCTCAGTCGGCACCCCTGTGATCAAAATTAGAGTAGTGGCAGACGTGAGGAGTAATTTTACCTATGTGTATCGCTGGTTTTGGAACTTGCCATAGGCATGTTTTCAAGTGGGGAGATGTGTAGTGAAATTGACAGAGATACAACGGTAAAATATCTCCAAAGATAACATTTAAGGATAAAAACATAATGCGTAGGCTGCTGATGTACATGATCGCCTAGACCGCGGGTCATCATCCTCCATAATACTTGACTCGCTAGACAGGAGGGGAACGGCGGATCAAAAAGGAAAAAAATATGACTGGAAAGGCTAGGAGACGCAATTGGGGGGGATGGAGGAAAGAAAAAAATCACGTCCCCCAAATTGACACGAGGTACGGAATTGGACGTTTTGCGATACCAAGCTTTTGATTTGAATGGAGCGGTAAAACGCAGATGTTAGGAATATTACAAAAATTAAAAAGTAATTTTTTCTTAATATTAATGTTAGGAATATAAAAATTAGCTGGCCGGATGGCCTATTCTGAGCAGTGAACTAAGATGGTCTTAATTTTACAAACGGATAGATAATATTGAAGATAATGACAAAAGACAGTGTAGTTCACATCATCGACAGACTGTGTTGAATAAAAAAGTGTCGCAATTTGCACACAAAAACACGACCTTGGACGCAGGTGTCCAAATTTACTTAGTATTGAGGATAGGGGTTTTGGGTGGTGGCTGTGTCTAAATATAACTTTTAACGACAAAATTTTGGAGGGGAGAGAAAGGTTGGTTCAAAAAACAAGCACATTTTTTTTAGAAACACAAGTAGAGACGGACAGACTAACAGATAAACATCCATACTTGACTGAAGCATGACTGAAATGACTTTATGGTAGGAAATTTGAAATTTAAAATAAACCGAGGCAGTGATTGGCCACAGACAATCATATCATTAGCGCTCAGACGCGAAAGTGGGGCCATTCTTCAATAGTTGTTCAGTGATAGACACAGATTTTAAAGTGTGGTGATTCCATATGAAAGCAAGTGAAATAAATTTAGGGACGCCATACTATAGCCAGCAGCTCAGCTGAGTTTTGCTAGCAATTCTGTGTTATTTATTCATAATCTGAGCTGCGAGTTTCTGTCGTCAACAAAGCAGGGTCTATTCAGTTGGTGACTTTACTCGAGTGTATCTGTGCAGTATTTGTGACAGAGACCACCATTATTGCCCGCCAGCACGGAGAGGTGGGACCACCTGATTTCAGCACCAGAGCGACAACTAACAGATGAGTGAGCCTCTGGTCTGCTGGACTTTCACCAACGCCCTTTAGTTACTAAGAGCCCCATAAAGATTCCCACCATTTTCTGGACACTGTGTAGTCAATATAGACAGGTGTGATGAGGCCACCCCAACAGCACAAACAGTACTATCCTCCCAAGTAGATGAATACTAGAACATTTTAATAAAACTAACTAGTATAGTACATATATATGTACACTATTGCATTTATGATATAATATTCTGTGCATTTCTTTTCATAATCTCTAAATCCTTTTAAGTTCTGGTCAACCTAAAAAATTGACACAGAACAAAATAAATGTAATATACTTATATCAAAAAATTTTACACACGTGAGTTAGTTCAGTGTATTTTAACATTTATTAATATTATTAGTCTTGTTAATATCTGTGGGTATATTTATAATCCATTACACCACACTACATATCATAACCCTAGACACTTTACGTAGCCACATTCATTAAAAAAAATTAAGTGTGAGGTCGTAGTGGTAGCAAGAAAGGCCTTCTGACAATTCACCACTACATTTTATCTCAGGAGCCTTCACAGCTGGCCTCATACAATTTACATTTAGTAATAACACCATCATACAATACCATCAAACACCACTACAGTGACCCCATTACAGATCACATCTTCACACACTGGGGGTGGTACGGTTCCTGTAGTTCCGCAGGTTTTACCTTAGTTCCCTTCTTCCCAGATTTCATAGCAGCAAAACTAGGAGGTTTCTTTCTACAGTTTTCGGTGTTATGATTGTTCATCCGACAATTCTTACACCATCTCTTTCCTTGGTTGAAAGATTTTCTTTCATCAAATTTCCTTTCATTGAATTGTGGGGTTTTATTCTTATTATCATACCGTGGCCTATCAAACTGGTGCTTACCTTTGTTCTGATCTCTATGATCAAACTTATTAAAATTTTGTGGTGCCTTAAAATTGTCTACCTGTTTCTTTTTATTACCTGTTACCTCTGCTTGGGCTGCCTGGTATCTTTCAGCGACATTTAGTAACTCACACAGCCTCTCTGCACCTTGTTCCATGAGAAACTTTCTCAGGTCTGGAGCCATGGACTCTCTTAGCTGCTCTATAATGATCATTTCCTTAAGATCTTGGGTTTTCCCCAGAGCAGTCCACTTCTCCAAGTATGTCTCTAACCGTGCAGAGAACTGGTGATATGTCTCACCTGACAGTAGTTTAGCATTCCTGAACCTTTTTCTATAAAATTCTCCATTTTTTTCATACCTTAACAAAAGAGCCTGCTTTAACATGTCATAATTGTCCTGATCATATCTGCTCAACTTAGCAAAAACGTCATAAGCTGTACCACGAAGGCATAGTGATAACTTTAGGCTCTACCTTTCTCTCTCTAACCCACATGTGGTAGCTAAAAGTTCATATCTATTTAGTTAACTTTCTATGTGATCCTCTTTTTCCACAAAATGGTCTAAATGAAAACCCATTGCTGGGGTTGAGGCTCCCTGACTGGCAGTAGCATCGGAGGTAAAGGGACTGGCACCATTTTCAGGAGCATGGCTTTGAAACTCAAACTCCCTTAGTCGTAGCTCATGTTCCCTTTGTAATCTTTTCTCCTCCTTTTCAGCTTCCATCTGTAATCTCTTCTCCTCCTTTGCAGCCTCCCTATCAGCCTCCAATCTTCTTTCCTCAGCCTCAAGTTTCTTAACCTCCAATGCCCTAGCCTCTTTGTCAGCCTCAATCTGCAACCTCTTAATTTCTTTGTCAGCCTCAATTTGTAACTGTAACTTTCTTTCTTCTGCTATCTTCCTATCCTTCTTTTCAATATATTTGTCACATTCTGACGTTACATATTGAACTAAAGCTTGACCCTCCATGTTCATATCTCTCGCAGTCTGTACAGCCGCAGACCGAAACTTTGCCAAGTCAGCCATTTTCTAACAGGTAAATTTATACCATGTTTAACTAAACAATTCTATCTATGACTAATTAACCTAAGGACAACCACAAGCACTGAGAGTTCAACCTTATTTATTTTCCACCCAGGAATACCTTTTTAATTTTTTTTAATTCCCTGAAATGAGCTACCCAATATAATTGAAAAGTTCAATCCCAGGAGCGAGACCCCAATATATGTGGTGAGTTGGGATTAATTAAATATATTTATAGGGGACTTAGTGTACTGACTGAGATCAGCTGTGAAGGTCTCTGTATCTATTAAGTTTGGTGTATTACAGAGTACCTTACTTGCTACCACATGTCGACCTCAATCAGACTTATTCTGGGTTTGTATGATGACTGCGTTAATGTCTAGGGTATGATAGTGATGGAGTGTAAGTTCACAACAACCAACAGACAGATAAACACCTACGTTAAGAACCACAACAGTTATAACACTATGACCATCACGAACACCTAACACTTTAAATATTTATCTTAAGGAAGTCAAGTGTTACAATTGATATAATGTATTGGTTACTCCAACATATATATATATATATATATATATATATATATATATATATATATATATAGATATATATATATATATATATATATATATATATATATATATATATATATATATATATATATATATATAGATAGATATCCTGATCCTGCAACAATGTGAATCAGGAATCTCAATCAAATGTAATCACAAGGTTCATGTACAAAATTTTATACAAAGGATATGTGTTTCGACATATAATCTTATGGTCATATGAATGTGGTGTGGTGATGTCTTATTTTGAGGTAATACTGGCTTTGATTGCTAAGTTGTTCTGTGTCATCATAACTTGATGTGTTTTGACTGGTGGAACTATTATTATTTGGTTCACCGATTCTCTTTCTTTCAAAACAACTTTTTCTATCCCTTTTTTTTTAATTTTCCAATCAAATCAGGGATATTTTATATATATTTTAAAGTAAGGTTATGGTAAGGTTGTGGTAAGGTTGAGCTTGTTCGTGCTGACACTCTTATCTTCAACGGCAGTGGCAGGAAACGTGATTCCTCAGCTCTCTTGCTTCTCAGATGTAAGTATGTTAGATGATGGCCTCTATCGGGTACTGGGAGTCTGCTGCCAGCTTTCTGGATCATGCAATACTCTGCCCTGATGATGCACTATCACCATCTATACCACGGCCCCTGAAATGAGAAGGTTGTGCCTCCTTCTTCATAACCAATATATATATAACATTATTCCACACAGAAGTACATGACAATACAAAACACATCGAGTTCAGCGCTTTAGGCCAACAGCTAGCTTTACATTTGACAATATACAGCAGTATTCCTCTCCCTAATGGTTATACTCTTCTGCAATTACAGCTGTAATCCCGTCCATACAATAGGATAGGTGTGATGTTACTATATGGCAATCCAATATATCTGCAGTTATACTCCTCTCTGCTAATCTTGTACATAGTGGAGCAATATCTAGGCTTTGCCTCATGTTTGCTGCTGAACCACACACATACAGACATAATTCATCATTTCACAATTAAATTTTCATATAACATACATATTAAAAAATTCTAGCTTACCACAATCGTGAGGAAATATACACACTAAAGATGACTTGCACAGTTTTGATCTGCGAAATGTCCAGGCTTATATATTTTATGTATTTACTTTTAGGATAACCTTGCCTGATCTCATCTGTTAGCATGTGGAACGATATGGCGTCCCCTCGAAGAAGTTTCTTGCCAATATCCAGTACATTAGCCAATCAGTTTGAATATATTCAAACTGGAACACAGTTATTCAAAACTTTCATTCACTTCTACACTGTTTCTAGGCATCTATTTGTTATTCATAGGTCAGCCCAATCAAATTTCTCCTAACTTCAAAGTTTATCCAATGGCCTCCGTCGTACGATATTATGCTTACGGTAACTACTATGTTTTGACCAAAATCAGGGGATTCCCCCAGCAGATTATGATCAAATCTGACAGCATCTCTGTTCTCTATATGTTTTATTACCAATAACTAATTACCTAATGGACCTTTTTAGACAATATATTGTTGTTGTTCGTCCATCACAAGTGATGAAGACCACTCTGTTCATCCAATTTATTAGGATGTTAGGATAGTCTATGAGTACAAAGGTGACTGATGAGCCCGATGCGGGCCTGGAAGGATCTCGGACAGTGTGGGCAGGGAATGTTTGCTTCATGTGAAGGTTTTATTTCACGATCTTTTCTAGCTTGTCTCCACTGTTCTGCTGCTGCTCTTCTGGAAGATTCGCATGCCACTGCACCTTTACGAAGAGATGTGCGCCAGGCAGTTCGGTCTTGCGCAGCAGCTTCCCATGTGTCTGGGTTTAGGTCAAAGGTTTTTAATGAAGCCTTAAGCGTGTCGTTGAAGCGCTTTTTCTGGCCACCATGGGAGCGTCTACCCTTCTGCATCTCACCATAAAAGAGTATCTTTGGCAGTCGATGGTCTGGCATGCGGACTACATGACCTGCCCAGCGAATCTCTGACTGCATCAGAATAGTGTCGATGCTAGGGATACCAGCTCTGTCAAGAACGGCGGTATCTGGGATCTTGTCTTGCCATTTGATGTTCATTATCTTCCTGAGACAGACTGTATGGAAGTGGTTGAGCTTTTTTACGTGGCGCCTGTATACACTCCATGTTTCACATGCATAAAGCAGCACTGGAAGCACCGCAGCTCTGTATACCTTCCACAATCTATTACATATTCTTGATCTCCTAGCCTTCCTATACACAAATATACAATTATCATAAGAAGAAATGGCTTATTTAAAAATACCTCTTTTTTCGATCTTAGTTGTTTATTTTTAACTAACATCTGTCCGCATCTTTTTAACTGTACTATCAGTATAAAGTCAGGAATCAGATGTAAAACAGTAAAGTATCAGGTTTCCTAATAAGCATTAAACATGTTTTTTAAACATAATTAGTTAGTTTTTATCACTGTTTATTTGAAATCGCTCTCACGCGTTTGACATGCGATAGGAGTTTCACATTTGAACCGCGAGACGACATAGTATTATGCTTCGCTCAGTCCATCCTCTCTCTCTCTCTTTCTTATTCCGTCTGTCTTTCTAGGTTAACACTGTAAGTGATCTTAGGCACTGTTTGTTAGTTGTAGAATCAAGGTCGTCTAGAAAAGTTTGCTACACATTCTATTTTTAGAACCTACTGTTATTGCAGTATCGTTTTGCTCAAGCATTTTTTTGTAAGAACAAACGACTGAAGACAAGTAGAAATCTTGAGTTTAGCCATTACGGCGTTATACAACTAAGGCGTTATTTATACTGGGAAAGCACTGGTCTTTCTCCATTCTTCTTCCTATCATATATTGGCTTTACGTTTATATTCTAATTTATATAGGGGTATTAGAATTTTTCACTACACCGAGTACATAGTATGTATACGTATTTTTTATGTTGTTTTTCTTTATTCAGTGAAAACTGCGGTAACCCAACTTTGCCAGCGTTAAGTACATAGATATATCTGTGAAGAACATTAAATTTAATGAAGTAACGGGCCCATCGAGCCTGATTTAATTCTTCCAGAGAAAAACCTCAAGTACATTTCAGCCCGTGTGGCAAGTAAAAGATTACAAACATTAACTTTCCGACAATTTTTACCAACTGTGGAGTGACCAAGAATTTTACCTGTGATCGTAGTTACAAACCTGACATTGTTCCTAAGTAGTGGAAACCTCGTGATTCTGACCCTGTGAGCCCGCTTAAAAACTAATTCTTACCTGAACTGATAAAGTGACACTAACTTAAATCTGAACAAAAATTATCGCCAGAAGATGACGCTCCCCGGACCAATTGGATGAAACCAAGATCTGCAGAGCTGGCAATCCGCTTCATCAAAAGATAGAAACAGATTTGTGTCATAACGTGAGCCAGACGGCGAACAACAGCCAGCTATTAGGTAAGAATGCATGACAGGGCCCTGATGAATGAACAGAGAGAAAGCATTAACGAGTGACTATTTTATGGTATACCAAATTTCACCCACTTTGTAACTTCTTTATGCAAGTTTTGTTGCTAACAATATATTTTTCCTTAGGATAGATCAGAGTATCCAAGCTTGTTCATACCTTTAAAGGAAAATTATTAGACTACAGCAGATGTATCCGTGACTCTTTGGGGCTATCATCTTTTCTTCTAACAGGACTGTGGGCTAAACATCGAGGGAAAGGATCATACTAATGGGTCTATCCGGACTCCTCGAAATCTGTCGTAGAAGATAGGCTGAAAGAGACAGCCTCTATCACATCCTACCATCTCACTCGTGGAAATCTATTTCTATTATCATCTCTCACTGTGACTATCACCCATGCTATTTCTATTCAGAAGGGACCAACCCAAGTCTTAATCCCCCTATCAAAAATCTACGACACTTGTATACAAATATAGCATATAATTACAAATCAGTCATTGAGTGTATAACATTAAGACAAGAAATACATGAAGGTACGGAGAATGACAAAAACCAAGACGAAATACCCAAGAACAAATGATAACGTTCGCATAATCAAATAAATCAGAAAGCAGAACTAAAGACAAAAATATTGCAAAGAATGCAAGGACACTGCGAGAGGAGTGACAAGACAAAAACAGCACAGTGCATAAAGAAAAAATTTGTATAGAAATAAATGATAGTAAGATTGAGAATGACAATCACAAACAAATTAATCAAGAAACTAAAGCACAGAGAAAAAATACCAAAATAACGACAATAAAACAGTTCGTCACACCTAAATAATTGTGTCACAGATCACCAGACACAGAGGACTGAAAATCCTTCAGCAAAAATTCGCTGGAATTTTCACTGCGGGAAATCTGCAAGAATGTCCCTAAAGAACGCTTACGTAGGCCCTGGATTGAAAACTGGGATGTTTCCTACCGTAAGTCACCTCCCATCCAAACCCGCATAAAACATGGAACATAGAACACTAAGTAGAACAAATAGTACACATTATAAAGAAAGACTCGCTAACATATAACAGTGGCACAGTGCACATACAAAAAAACCACTTATCTTCAAAAAAGAGAACTCCCGGCCTTCGCGACAACGACAACGATGTGCATCGGGTATCACATGGTGTAGCAGTCCAACGTCGACAGGTACTTGAACTCCTCGTTTCTCAAGTCTTGAAACGCAATAGTTGACGTCTAGTTGAAACTTTTTCACGAAAACTCGCACTGGCAACACTGTATATCTTGACTTGTACTCAACAAACAATTCTGTAAGTGGATGTTCTGAAGAATGCTGTAGAACTTCTGTTTGGTGATATCCTTCTGTTAAATCCTACATCTGTACTTGGTATCACACCTCATATCACTGGAGACACCACTTCTGTTACCGTCTGTTTCAGTTACAAGCTGTTTCTGTTATTATTGAATGTTTGTGGTGGGTGTTGTGGTGTAGTACCACTGACAAGGACGATCTCAGTAAGGTCGGGCTTACTGTAGTGGCCGACAGTTGTTTAAAATATGTAAGCGAATGTCATGAGTTCTCTAGGTTTGTTCACATCTAATGTCACCCACACAACAGCAACGTTGGGTCAGGTATTAGACCAACTACTTCTCAACTTATACACAGTTTATTTACGATACTAACGTTGACACCACGAACAGTACATTGTCACAAGTTGTAACGGCAAGAACAGATGCCAACAATCCATTATGAATAATGTCAAATATGTAGTAATAATCCAGAATGCATGTAAATAGCAATTCGTCATAAATAGTGATCCATCAGAAAATTGGTTACATTAATAGCAATTCCTTATAAATGATGATGATGGCCGGTATAATCCATGGCCTTAAGAATATCTCCAATCTTTAATTGGTTGCATACACCGCAACTCATCATAAATAGTGAAAGTACATATCCCATCAGAAATAGGTTGCATACTCAGCAACTCATCATAAATAGTAATGGCCTATGTAATCCATGGCCTTTGAATAATATATTGAAAACTCTTCCTTTCACAAAAAACTATGGTCACACTGGCAAGACTGTCCCCTCTCGAAGCTCTGCCAAAAATCTAATGACCGAGATTATAGTTTCTCAGAATAACTCAGTAAATCTTCGCTCAAGCGCGAACTAACAGCTTGAGGTGTGAGCTCAGCTCACCCGTATCTCTCCCCCAACTACTCAGAACATTTAAACACTTTATTTATTTTTTTAAAAACTAACACATACTCAGTTGAGCTATGTTAAAAAAAATATAGCGTACAAAGCACCCAAGTAAAAAATCATCTCATAACTTTAAATCTGCTTACTCGCGTGTTGCGTGATAAATTCTCGCAACATCGTTTTGTTTCAATATCTGTTTTATAACGCAAGGGCAACAACTGCTTGAAATTTATAGTCACTTTTCTCGGTAAGCATTTGTCTTCTCGCGTTGGTATCGAATGCAGTTAACTTTTGAGCTGTGGTCATTTTTGCGCTGGACTGCGCATGACTTGTCTTGTTGTTTGGTCGATCGGTTTCCGCCCACCACTAGTGGGGAGTGAGCGATTTGGAATGGCGAAAGAGATGCCTCGTTGAAGAGGGGATCTCCGCTTTCTTTTGTTCTGTCAGGGATGTGTAGTCCTCTTATGGATATTTCGTTTAGTCGAGATAATACCTCTAGTGTTTTCCCACATGTCGGGAGGCGTGATATTTCTGTGTATTTCATGAAAGCAAGGTAAATTGACTTTTTTTCATTAACTCTATCGATTTTGGGTCGTGAGCGATTTCGATTCATAGCCTGTCTCCGAAAGTCGTCGTCACGAGATGTTCTTTTCCAGCTCACATGTCGCTGCATTGTACTGCATCGGTTGATGCATGTACCAAGGACCATTACTTGCTACTTTGTTAAATGAACTAGGTTTAGAAAACCTTTATTATCTAGAGGATATTTTTGAGGACATTATTTATACTTCGGCAGACGTGTCTGTCTTGCTGAAGTCAAACTAAGGAGAGTGAACTGATCTCATACATCTGGTTATCTCCTGGCTGTTATAGAAAAGGATGGAGTTTTTCACCTGACTACATTTACAGCACTATGAAATATAACATGCATCTGACTCATCATTGTAATGCTGTCTACCGTCTATTGCTGTATTGAATGTTGCTGTGATAATGACTGTTTGATGTGCCTACACATTTGCGTAACCATTTTGTCACTGTGGCGTCCACAATAAATAATGAAGAAAAACGTCAACGGCTGTTTCAAGACTCATTGACTTTATACGTCGTGAGTTTACTGACGTCCTATGTGGATTGCCCTGTTATTGTTGTATGAACATTGTTTTTGACTGAACACATCTACATACTACACAAAACCAGACATGCGGATGCCATCCATCATCATATGGCATCACGCATCATTTGGTGGCCATAAGCTGGTTTGATTCTGGTACTAGCAAACACGGGGTCCCTTACCCACTTCATTTTCAACAAGAATTCATCAGCATCCTTCAAGAAATTAACATTCTTCAATACAGTCAACATCTTCAAAATTTTCAAAGTACTCGGCGTTGCCCGGTAAAAGTCAAAATTTCAACTTTTTGACGGAAACAAGAATTTGACAGTACCCGGCGTTGTTACATGTTGCCGGATAACTCGGACTGCTGTTATCTTTTACGCAAGTCAAGCAAGTTGCTGCTGTCAAGGTTCCAGTGCTGTCGTTTTTTGTGAAGGTCAAGTGCCGGTTGAAACGGGTTGTTTTCTGAAGAAGGCCAAGTACCGATTTCCATCAACTTACTTTTGGATTAGAAGGTCAAGTGCCGAAACAACTCAACACACAGTATTTCAGAAGCTCTTGTACCATCGTGTTAGCAGTGGAAGCAGTTCAGATGTGCCATCATCGTTGGAGCTTCGCTCTTTAGGACGTTGATTGACATCCGTTTTTCTGCTGTTCTACGATTGGAAGCCTATAAGTTAAGTGGCCTGTTTGTATGTAAACTGTGCCCTTATACTTCTGCTGAGTCTTCTGTGTATCATCTCATTCTATATGTTATATGTTTATATGTTATTTGTATATTTATATGTTTATATTTCAGCGGGTTCTCGGTTGGGTGGTGTCTCCGTTAGATTATGCCACGTCATAGAGGTCGTCTATTGTGAGCGTTTTCTGTAGGGTTTGCAAATTTCCGATACTGGAATTTGCTAAGCGACTTCTGTTGCTATTTATGTTAGCTGTGATGACATGTTTTAATATTGTTTTCGTTATTATTTCGCATTCTTTAGTTTTGTTGTGATTTGTTTGTATTTGTTAGCCTACTCTTGTCTATAATTTAGTTTCATACAACATTTTTGTTTATACACTGTGGTGTCATGTATTTTGTTTAATTCTATCGCAGATATCGTCACATTTTTTTGTGATATTTCATTAATTTCTGCTTTATTTTTTAGTTGATTTCTGCGAAAGTTTTTGTATTGTTGCTGATCTTTGTTATTGTTTACATTGTTATTGTTTACATTGTTTGTATTGTTTACATTTTCAATGTTTACATTCTGCATGTGTTTACATAGTCATTGTTTACAGTTATAGTAATTAGTTAATGGGCTATGCTAATGCACTGTTACTACTACACTGATGATAAATGAATGATGAATAGTGTCGTGCACTATAGAATGAGAAGTGCACTTATGATCAAGAATTGATTGTTGATATTTCATATACAAGTTCTTTGATTGGAGACTTGTTTCCCACAGAGACTGGGATAATATAAGGTGATGTGAATATACAAGTGCTTAATTAAGACTTGTTACACTTAGGTTTGAAATAAATTAGTTAATTATTTCAGGTTTTGGACTTATATATTACTCATCATGTCTACATTTGAGCACTTTATTGAGCAGGGTAAATTGCTTGGGAAGACTGTTGATAAGTTAGAAGAATTTGCAACTGCTCGATATGATAAAGCAATGGAAGCTGAACAAAAGAAACTGCAGATGCAGGTGGATGAAAAGAGATTCCAAATGGAAATGGAAAAACAAAAAAGGGAATCAGAAGCTGAGGAGAGAAAACTCCAGCTACAGCTAGAGGCTGAGAATAAAAGACTTGAAAAAGAGGCTGAGAATAAAAGACTTGAAAAAGAAGCTGAGAATAAAAGACTTGAAAAAGAGGCTGAAAATAAAAGACTTGAAAAAGAAGCTGAAAATGAAAGACTTCAAATGCAGGCTCAAGCTGAAGAAAGGAAGTTACAAAGAGAGTCTGATGAGAGGAAAGCAAAAATGGAACATGAAGAAAAACTCTTAGCTTTAGAGTTGGAGAAATTGAAATTGACGAGCATGAGTAATGGTAATGATTCAAACAAGGGTTCATCTTCTGGGAAGGCTAATAATGATACTTTTAAGATTAAGTTACCAACATTTAGTCCTTCCAGTGATGACATAATGTTCTATCTGGACAGATTTGAACAAGCATGTACAGCTCATAACATAGACAAAGCAAAATATGTTTATCAGTTATCAGGGATACTGACAGGTAAAGCTCTAAGTATATTAAATATGGTGGATGAACCTGACAAGAACAATTATGAGGTTGTCAGGGCCGCTTTGTTAAAGAAATATCAGCTTAACGAAGACGGCTATCGTCTACAATTTAAAAACATGTTACCTGAAAATGGAGTTGAATTCTCCGAGTTTATTGCAAGAATACGCATTACTTTCTCACGATGGGTTGAACTATCTAAGACGGAAAAAACTTATGAAGGACTTATGGACTTAATACTTAGAGACAAAGTCATGTCGTCTGTCAATGAGTCTTTCCTTGCTTTCCTTCATGAACGTAAACCTAAAACAATAAAAGAAATGGAAGATTTCTGTTGCCAGTACGTAACTGCGCACCCACACATAACCATGGGTAACTCTAAGGTGAAAGAAGGTTTACCAGTTGCTTCGGCAGCTCCGTATGGCCAAAACTTTGCTCGTAGATTCCAACAAAATTTTGATAGAAAGAGTAGCGGTAATTTCTGTCAAAATCATGGAAATCAATTTCATGGTGATTCTTCTTCGAAGAATTGGAGACAACCTGATAGTACTCGTTACTATCACCCTAATAATTATAAGCATTTCAAAAGAGGATATGGTAATAGAGGTTATTCCTGCCGAAGACCTCAGAACCAAACAAATAGATGTTCGCATCAATGTGAACATGATAGTAATCGTGGAAACTGGAATTCGAACCAGGATAACAATTACAATAGAGACAATAATAACTGCAGAGATAATAATAACTCTGATAACTTCAGAGGTAATAATAGTCGGGGTAGATCTCAACACAAAAAAAAAGAGATATCAGCAGGCTAATGCTGTACAACAGGAAACTGAGGGAGCCTGTAATCATGTTGTTGATAGTAAAAACTTTGACGCTGTCACTGGTTCTGCTTTTGACTTTGAGAGAGCAAACAAATGCCCCCAATGCAGTACTTTATTCGAACCGGGTACCATAACTACTTTGAGTTGTGGTCACCCACTTTTGAGCTGTGGTCATTTTTGCGCTGGACTGCGCATGACTTGTCTTGTTGTTTGGTCGATCGGTTTCCGCCCACCACTAGTGGGGAGTGAGCGATTTGGAATGGCGAAAGAGATGCCTCGTTGAAGAGGGGATCTCCGCTTTCTTTTGTTCTGTCAGGGATGTGTAGTCCTCTTATGGATATTTCGTTTAGTCGAAATAATACCTCTAGTGTTTTCCCACATGTCGGGAGGCGTGATATTTCTGTGTATTTCATGAAAGCAAGGTAAATTGACTTTTTTTTCATTAACTCTATCGATTTTGGGTCGTGAGCGATTTCGATTCATAGCCTGTCTCCGAAAGTCGTCGTCACGAGATGTTCTTTTCCAGCTCACATGTCGCTGCATTGTACTGCATCGGTTGATGCATGTACCAAGGACCATTACTTGCTACTTTGTTAAATGAACTAGGTTTAGAAAACCTTTATTATCTAGAGGATATTTTTGAGGACATTATTTATACTTCGGCAGACGTGTCTGTCTTGCTGAAGTCAAACTAAGGAGAGTGAACTGATCTCATACATCTGGTTATCTCCTGGCTGTTATAGAAAAGGATGGAGTTTTTCACCTGACTACATTTACAGCACTATGAAATATAACATGCATCTGACTCATCATTGTAATGCTGTCTACCGTCTATTGCTGTATTGAATGTTGCTGTGATAATGACTGTTTGATGTGCCTACACATTTGCGTAACCATTTTGTCACTGTGGCGTCCACAATAAATAATGAAGAAAAACGTCAACGGCTGTTTCAAGACTCATTGACTTTATACGTCGTGAGTTTACTGACGTCCTATGTGGATTGCCCTGTTATTGTTGTATGAACATTGTTTTGACTGAACACATCTACATACTACACAAAACCAGACATGCGGATGCCATCCATCATCATATGGCATCACGCATCATCGCGTGTTTATAAAAAAATAAGACCCGTACGTAAGAATCCCAAACACTTAACTCCTACTCACAAACATGACTTAAGAATTAAGAACTGATAAGGCAGGAGGAGCTATCTTTGCATTGGGAAATATACGAAAACCAAAACAAAAGATCAACACATAGAACAGGGATCTCCATCTGAAACAACAAGAAAGTTCTATTGTACGGTTGTAAAACATGACAAGAACCAGGTAAGTGAAAGTGGAACATGACAAGAACCAGGTAAGTGAAAGTGGAACATGACAAGAACCAGGTAAGTGAAAGTGGAACAAGAGGTGAAAAGATGACGGTGCTGCTGGATGTGGCCCACATTGACGAAACCTATGGATAGCATTAGAAGGTAGTCATTTTCTGGGATCTCAGGGTCAAAGGTAGTCATATCACAGATACTGCGGTAGGGGAGTGAAGTGTTAGAGACTTCACTATACTAGATTCAGCATCGAGAGAAGAGGTGATCAGTTCACTTGCTCGCTGCGTTTTCCTTCCAAAACCCAAGGGAAAAGTCAGGTACTCATTTACACCTAGGTAGACTGAAGCGTGTCGATGCTGTGAATCGAACCCGGCACGTTCTAACCACTCTGTCAATCGGACGTTTTCCAGGGTACGAAAAGTAAATAAATACAACAAAACACATTGGGATGAAAATTGGGAACAGGCTTGGAAGGTATCGTGAGGATATGGAAAGTTATTGAACGAATGGCACAGGATGGACATTCTTGGCGTGAGCATATTGAAGTCTTATGGAGATGAAAGGTAACCAGCGAATTAACTGGTACGTAACATAAATAAGCAAAATCGAAAGAGGCCGACCAAACGCAACCTGGCGGAGAACTATAGAGACTGAGATGCACAGAATGAACCAGAGCTGGGGCACTGCACGAAGGGTGGCTGCCGACCAAGCAAAGTGGAAGCAGCTTGTTGCTGCCCTACAGGAGGCCACCAGGTGTGATGGTCATTGACTGCTTTGACAGTCGGCGGCTAAGGATCAAAGAAGAATATTAATAAATTATTAGGATGTATAGTCCCAATCAGCAAACGTCAATATATTAAATACATTTATCATCATCATCATTTCATTTGTAGCTTCCGATGGAACCACGACTACAGCTAGTCATCTTGCAGGAAGCCTGCATTCATGTGCTCTTTCAGTAGGGGTTTCTAAAGCTATTTTTACACGATGAGATTGTCGGTCATCTATAATTATCGGCACCTTATATCCTAATTTTAATCCTCAATTGGTTGCACTGAATAATTTTATCCGTTAATTAAAAAACAATAAATTTGTATCATTTAGAAATATCCAAAATATATTGATCTTATCTGATAGTAAAGAGATATTTTTGAACAGATTAAATCTAGTATGAAGCCACGCCCACTTTGCAACACTGCACCCCCTGACGCCTCCGTTGTGCCTTTACTTGATTACCAGATGTAATAACAAACACAGGCCAGAAAAAATCAATGGAGTAGAAAATTAGAGACAGTGGGTATGGATAAGAAATATTCTCAGAAGGAAAAACCTAAAATTAATCACAAAAATGTCTTTTACTACAATTCTCTATGAGAAAGAATGTTCCGTGAAAGAGAACAACTGAAAATTAGAGGCAGCGAGAATGGACAAGACATAACCACATAAAAAAAACTTACTTACTTAGTCGTTCCCCTTCTACCGTGAGGTGTACAGGTTTGGAAGAGAGAGCGCCAGACTATCCTATCGGCTGTCTTCCTCCTGGCCTGGTTCCATTCTAGTCCTCGGTCCTTCAAAGATTGTCTAATGTTGTCCTCCCAGCGGACTATGGGTATTCCTGGGGGTCTGGATTCCTGGCTCTTTGTTTCCCATTCTTGTTGTGGTAGTCGATGTTCTCCCATTCTGCAGACATGGCCAAACCATCTTAGTTGGGACTGTTCTACTTGGATCTGCAGGGGGTGGCATTATAGGCTTTGACGTATCGTCTGGTTGCGGACCATGTCTTTCCATAAAAAAACAACAACAATAAATGCTCAAAAAAGTGCCCTTTTTTCCATCCTACATAAATGAGAAAGAAATGCACGTGAAAGAGAGACTAGAGAAGATTAGTAGAAGAAGTACGAACAATAAGAAGCTCCTGATTAGAAATGAAGAGGACAGCTTAATTGGGAAAAAGACAACTATTGCAGTCGTGTGCTCCTCAGTGAGCGAACATTATTAGTGAAGATAGAGCTGTTTTCTCACATGACATTCTTGTATTGTTAGTTGTCAGTTATATTCTGTTTATATCAGTTAATATTGATAACCTCCTCCAGTCATAACTGACTATTGCGATGATGATTCCTTGAAGTTTTTTTTCTTCGTTCGCTCCTAAATAATCATAGCCATCTCTCTCATAAAGTTTTGGTGGTGAATCTCAGGCTTCTCTCGTTACCATTCAGTTTTTCCCCCTGTCCTTGGTATCCTGTGCCATCAGTCGAAGGTCTTGTCATATTTCCTATATATTAAGTCTGCCTCTGATTACTTTCTCTCTGGGTTTTTGGACATTCTGTCTCTCATTCTTTCTGCCTATTTCGCCTAGGGTCTCTGTAAACTCACACATTTCCCTAAGACATCTCGAAGAAGGCGATATTATGAGGTTGAAAACGAGGTTTGCAACCTCCTCTTGTAAAACAAATTGCTACATGAACCACCTCTGCACGAGTTTATGCTTTGACTTAGTGTCACGGCGCTATTTCGCAGTGCATCTTTTGGACGAAAAGTTAGCCGGGCAACGCTGGGTATAATCAAACCGGTGATCCGATATCCGAGAGCCTGATAGTGATCGTTTGTTATGTATACCTATGTAAGACTTACTATTAGTGTATAGCGCACTGTGTGATGGTTGACCAGAGTTGGACAGTCGTTGTTATTTTTCACGACTGTCAGAACCTTGGGTAACCGGGTCCATACTAATGTTGTGTTTGTGGATGGTTGGAGTATACAGTAACGACAATGGTAATGGAGAACTATGGCCTTCTCTAGTCAGATGAGGAGATGCTATTATGGCACATGGTCGTCCAAACGCCTACGGGGGTCGGGTGAAGCTTCCTCCGATGGAAGAAAACTACGTTTTCTCTCTTAAGGGGGGAGGGGGGAGGGGTGGGGGGGGGTGATGTCACGGCGCTATTTCGCAGTGCATCTTTTGAACGAAAAGTTAGCCGGGCAACGCTGGGTATAGTCGAACCGGTGATTTCATGTGACTACCGGAAGCCGGGAATCTGGCGCAATTCTAGTAAGTGAGATTCTAGTCATTGTCCGAGTAGGACGTGTATTTTCCCTTTGCAGCAAGTAGCTGTGGAGTTCATGTGATGGACTATTTTTGCTAGTGATTGCCTGTCATGAAATATTCTAATCCACATATATAAATTATTAGGTAAATATAAAGCCTAACAAATAAAATTAATAAAGAGAAGAGCAATGGGAAAATGACAGTGCTGTCACAGAGAATGTACTCGAAATCCCCCTTGTTTTCTGCTTCGTCTGCAAATTGTAACGCTTTCACGTTGATAGTAAAAGCTTACTGTATTATACCCGCTTTCTTCAATGAAACGTGTGCTGCATTTCTAAGAAAAACATTGAGACGTACTGCGTAATGACCTAAATTAATCCTAACATTAATTATATTACGTTACCAAAACGAACGAACAGATGGACAAAAGGATAGCGAGAGGGGAGGGCTGAAAATCAGGAACGCATGCAACACGCGACGCGCGATATACAAATGCTGGCATCACGCGTGTAAGTCTACAAGCACTAACTTTTTCAGACGGACAGTGATAAAATACACTACCCTTTCCCAGAGTTAGGTTTATAAATCATAACAAACTCTTATTAGAAAAGACAACATTAGATGGGTTTACGTTTGAACACATAACAGTACCCAGACAGCACATCTTCCAAACAGGAGGTAGAAGAAATTGCATATTTTGAACGCAGCCACGTAGCTCCTTTAAATTAGTATTTTTGGGTTCCTTAGGGCTTGCTGACAAATAATATGTAAAACGTTACGCAAATAGTCCAGGAATTAATAAATTATACCCAAAATAAAATATTGGGGGTGCCTGACAGCATAAAATCATTTCTGCTCATAAGATTTTTTTTTTAACGTGTTTGAAAAAAAATTTACGTTACAGAAATAGCCTACCATGTAAACTTCAAATTGATTGGAGCGCAACAAATGAAAGCCTAACCACGATTGGTCGGGCTATAAATACTATCTTGGTTGTTAGGGGAGACGGGAAAAGATAACATTTTTTCAAACACTTGTCGAAACGTGGCTCATTGGCCAGTCTCGCTGATATACACACTTGGGAGCGTTAGTTCGAAACCACTTGTTTAAATACACTTGATAAAGCATCAGTGCGTTGAAGCCAGCTTATATTTGGCTCAATAAAAGCCTGGAAGATAAGCAGATGGAGATTTGTGCCAGTTTGTGCCAGAATTCATTGCTAATCAACGTATCTGTGTTATTCGTATGAATTGTGGTAAGCTTGAACCATTTAATATCTTTTAATGAAAATTGAATGTGAATTGTTGATTTATGCCTGTATATATATGTGTAGTTCAGTGGCAAACGTGAGGTAAAGCCTAAAATGCTCCAGCCTGAACGGAGGGTGTCGGAGAGAAGTAAAACGGCATGGAATGGCCAAACAGTACACTGACACCTGGATGATTGACTAGAAAGAAATAATGCTGGAAGTGCAGAGGCGTAGTAACCATTAAGAAGGGTAATACTGGAATAAAGTATTTCAAATGAAGCTGACTGTTGGCCTAACGCTCTGAACGCAATGTTTGTGCTGTATTGTGATCAGTGTAAAAGAGAATATAAATTAGTTATGAAGTAGAAGGTACATCCTTCTTGATTTCAGGGACAGTGGTCTTGATGGTACTGAGCAGCATCTGGTCAGAGATTTGCTGAATCCAGAGTCGGACAGCATACTCCTTGGTCCTTTTAGCTATCAGTGAGGTGTCTCCTGAGCCCAGAGGAGAATTCGAGCAGAGGAGTCCTTTCCTGCCGCCATCACTCAAGATAAGCAGAGTTGGCCAGCTGAGCTCAACATTATGTCCCCTCATCTTGAAATAACTTTTTAAAAATACTATTCAGAGGGGAATTTACTTGTCTTAAAATCAGGAACTTTGAACATCTCAAATACTGGTCCCTAAAGACAAACTATTGAAGTCATGATGACAAATACCAACAGAGCTTGAACAAAACAAAACCAGTATTACCTCATTTTACTACTACACAACTGACACACATAGAACATTTGTAATAATATATGTCACTACAATATTCATATTAAATACATTCTGTACATAACTTGTAATTTAAATTGATTGTGATTCCTGGTTCCCTTGTAGTTGAATCAGGACACATATTCATTCATGCTGGTAATGAATACATATTGTTATTTGAACCGTTACGAGTGACTTCTTTAAGATATTCTCATAGAGTGTTATATGTATGTGAGTGTCACAGTGTTGTCAAGAGTAGTGGATTACATTAAATTGTTTATCTGTCTGTTGTTGTGACTTACACTTCTTCATACACATACCCTAGACACATAACGTAGCATCACACTATTCCAGAATAATTCTGACTGAGATATATAGATATGTGGTAGCAAGTAAGGTTATCTATAATACACTACTTTTAATAGATATAGATACCTTCACAGCTGATCTCAGTCAGTACACTAAGTCCCCTATAAATATTTATAACATCCCACTTCACCACATATATTGGGGTCTCGCTCTTGGGATTTTGAATCTTTAACTATTAAAAATATTGGGGGTAATTCACTTCAGGGAATATAAGAATTAAAAGGTATCCTTGGGTGGAATTAAATAAGGTTGAGCTCACGGTGCCTGTGTTGTCCATTAGAGATTGAATTGTTGGTTAGACATTGTATAAATTTACATAATAGACAATGGCGGACCTGGCCAAATTTCGATCTGCTGCGGTTCAGACTGCAAAAGAGTTAGGATTAGATGGGCAAGTTATGGTTGCCTATGTTACTACGGAATGTGACAAATTTATTGAACGCGAAGAAAGAAGGTTTGAAGCCGAAAGAAAGTTAGAGGCTGACAGGGAAATTAAGAAGTTACAATTTGAAGCTGAGGCTGAGACTAAGAGGTTGCAGATTGAGGCTGACAAAGAGGCTAAAGCATTGGAAGCCGAGGAAAGAAGACAAGCTGCAGAAAGAAAGAGAAGAAGAAATTAGCTGCAGAAAGGGAAGAGAAGAAATTAGCTGCAGAAAGAGAAGAGAAGAAATTAGCTGCAGAAAGAGAAGAGAAGAAATTAGCTGCAGAAAGAGAAGAGAAGAAATTAGCTGCAGAAAGAGAAGAGAAGAGATTAGCTGCAGAGAGGGAAGCAGAAAAGGAGGAGAAGAGATTACAAAGGGAACATGAGTTACGACTAAGGGAGTTTGAGTTTCAAGGCCATGCTCCTGAAAATGGTGCCAGTCCCTTTGCCTCTGATGCTACGGTTACTCAGGGAGCCTCAACCTCAGCTATGAACTTTCATTTAGATCATTTTGTTGAGAAAGACGATGATATTGAGAGCTATATAAATAGGTATGAACTATTAGCTACCACGTATGGGTTAGAGAGAGAAAGGTGGAGCTTAAAGTTATCTCAGGGACTTCGTGGGGCAGCTTATGAAGTTTTTGCAAAAATGAGCAGAGGTGATCAGGAAAATTATGACATGCTAAAGCAGGCTCTTTTGTTAAGGTATGAAAAGAATGCAGAGTTTTACAGGAAAAAATTTAGGAATGCTAAACTACTGTCAGGTGAAACCTATCACCAGTTCTCTGCACGAATCGAGACATACTTGGAGAAATGGACTTCTCTGGGGAAAACCCAAGATCTTAAGGAAATGGTCCTTATAGAGCAACTAAGAGAGTCCATGGCTCCAGACCTGAGAAAGTTTCTCATGGAACAAGGTGCAGAGAGGCTGGGTGAGTTGCTAAATGTTGCTGAAAGGTATCAAGCAGCTCAAGCAGAGGTAACAGGTAATAAAAAGAAACAGGTGGACAACTTTAGGGCACCACAGAACTTTAATAAATTTGATCCTAGGGATCAAAATAAAGGTAAGCACCAATTTGATAGGCCACGGTATGACAATAAAAATAAATTCCCACAATTCGATGAAAGGAAATATAATGAAAGAAAATCTTTCAACCAAGGAAAAAGGTGGTGTAAGAATTGTCAGATGGACAATCATGACACTGACCGTTGCAGAAGGAAACCTGTGTATATGGCAACCCTTCAGGTCAGGTCGACCTCAAGACAGGAGGAGGATATTATGTTAGATACCACTCCAGAAGAGATGAGGAAGGCACAGGCTGGGGATAAAACACTCAAGCCTTGTTTCAGAAAATTGTCAACTTGTCATACAACTCCAGGCAAGGGAGATTTTTACATGAAAAACAAGTTGATGTATAGGAAGACTGGAGCTAGATCCAATGGTCACGGACAGCTGGTTCTTCCAAAAAGATATAGGACAGAATTAATAAGGAGCCTACATGTGAAACCAGATGGGGACCATGAGAAGATAGGTACCATCATTCAAAAGGTGGCTCACAATTATTATTGGCCCAAAGCAAGATGGGACATTGAAAATTTTGTAGAAAGGTGTAGCATAGCACATGAGGGAACACCCACAAGTGGGAACATGGATCAGGACCTGGACACGCCACGGGGCAAAATTAGGCCTGATAATAAAAAGAAAAATAGATTTGATAAAGTGGACCAAATGGAATGGGAAGCCCCTTTGCACGGACAAGCTTCACTTAACTGTTTTACAATGGCCACTATGCGGAGAGTGCAAAAAGATGTCTTACCCCAGGATAAGCCGACAATCCCTCAATCGGACTTAAACAAACTGGAGGAAGAGGATGTAGAGAGGAGATCTCTCATCAAGAATTTTAAGAGGGGAGAAAGCCCCAAAAGAAAAATTGGTAGCGGTCGTTTTGTGAATGATAATTCTGGGAGGAAAAATCATCACTATAAAGCTTCGAGTGGAAGAGACCATACCGGTGCATGGACAAATAGGTCCACACAATTAAAGGTCCATATGTAGCTTTGTTAAGAACGTGGACTGATGAAAAGGCAGAGGAAAACATTACATCTTCATACCAATATGTGAATGAGCTGACCACTCGGTTAAAAACTGGCTGGAAACTTGCCAATGAAAATTTGAAACAAGCCAGGAAGAAACATGCTGCCTATTATAACAGGAAGGCGAAAGACAGAAATTGGCTGTGGGAGAGAAAGTACTGCTTCTTTTGCCTGGGAGTCAGAATAAGTTACAAATTGGATGGCAGGGTCCATATACAGTTCTAGAGAAGGTGTCTAGAACAAATTATAAGATAGATAAGAAGGGGAAAAAAAAATCTATCATGTGAATCTCCTGAAGAAATATTTGGAAAGAGAACATCAGGAAGAGACACACTTGTTGACCTTGTCCATCGCCATGGAGATGAAAAAGGAACCACTTTCATCATTTGAATATCCATTACACCCCTGTGAGACAGCAGCACAGGTGAAAATCAGTACACATTTAACGAAAACTCAGAAAGAGAGAGTGCAACAGGTTCTAAATAATCATGCAGAGGTGTTAACAGACCGACCAGGGCATACAAACCTATTGGAATATGATATGAAACTCATAGACTCCACACCTGTCTGTATGAAACCATATTCGATTCCGTTTGCTAAGGAAAAAGCTTTGAAGGAAGAGATAGACTATCTATTGAAGGAAGGAATTATTTCGCACAGTGAGTCTTCGTATAGCTCCGGTGTTGTACTCTTAAGGAAGCCCTCTGGAGAACATAGACTCTGTATAGATTACAGGAGACTGAACGCTATTACAGAAGGACAGGTGGATCCATTGCCGGATACAAATCAGCTGTTTGCCAGACTAAATAAAGCTAAATATTTCTCAAAAGTGGATCTGAGTAAAGGATACTATCAGATTCCAGTAAAGCCTGAGGTTAGACCATACCTAGCTTTTAGTACCTCAGAAGGACACTATGAGTTTAATAGATTGCCATTTGGATTGAAGAATGCGCCTAGTGTCTTCTCTAGAATGATGAGAAAATTATTGGATCCTCTGAATAATCCCTGTATAACAAATTTTATGGATGATATCCTTATAGCAACAGAAACATTTGAGGAACACATTGACTCTCTGAACATGCTGTTTGATCGACTTAGGGAGGCAAATTTAACAGCCCGACCAACCAAATGTTGCGTTGGATGTAAAGAATTGGAATTTTTGGGACACACAGTTTATCAGGGAAACATGACCCCTGACCCAAAGAACTTAGAGAAACTACAGAAAGCCCCGAGACCACAAACCAAGAAGGACGTGAGATCCTTTGTCTCATTATGTGGTTTCTACCAGAAGTATATCAAAAACTTTAATTCCATATGTGCACCTTTAACGGAATTGACACGTAAAGGACTTCCAGATCGCATTACATGGACACCACAATGTGAAATGACTTACCAAGAATTGAAGGAAAAGCTCACAAGTAAACCCATTTTGAAATTACCTGACTTAAGTCAAGAATTCATAGTAAGGACGGATGCAAGTAATATTGGGCTAGGTGCAACTCTACTACAGAAATCAGATGCATTGGATGGGGAATTAAGCCCAGTGGCATATGCTAGCAGAAAGTTGAATAAAGCTGAAATCAACTACTCAACTAGCGAAAAAGAATGTCTTGCAGTAATATGGGCAATAAAGAAATTCAATATTTATCTATATGGGAAGGCATTTAAGTTGCAAACTGACCACAAACCTTTATCGTTTTTAGCACAGGCTAAGCATGAGAACTCTAGGTTACTCCGATGGTCTTTGCTTCTGGCTCCATATAATTTTAGCATTGAATATATATCTGGAAAAACCAATCTGGGAGCGGATTTTTTAAGCCGCCATCCGTGTGATGAGAATCACCGTAAACCCCAGAAATAATAATAAATTTCTATATGTGTATATAGAATAAAGGACTGACATATAATGTCTGTTTTAAGAGGGGAGGTGTCATGAAATATTCTAATCCACATATATAAATTATTAGGTAAATATAAAGCCTAACAAATAAAATTAATAAAGAGAAGAGCAATGGGAAAATGACAGTGCTGTCACAGAGAATGTACTCGAAATCCCCCTTGTTTTCTGCTTCGTCTGCAAATTGTAACGCTTTCACGTTGATAGTAAAAGCTTACTGTATTATTACCCGCTTCTTCAATGAAACGTGTGCTGCATTTCTAAGAAAAACATTGAGACGTACTGCGTAATGACCTAAATTAATCCTAACATTAATTATATTACGTTACCAAAACGAACGAACAGATGGACAAAAGGATAGCGAGAGGGGAGGGCTGAAAATCAGGAACGCATGCAACACGCGACGCGCGATATACAAATGCTGGCATCACGCGTGTAAGTCTACAAGCACTAACTTTTTCAGACGGACAGTGATAAAATACACTACCCTTTCCCAGAGTTAGGTTTATAAATCATAACAAACTCTTATTAGAAAAGACAACATTAGATGGGTTTACGTTTGAACACATAACAGTACCCAGACAGCACATCTTCCAAACAGGAGGTAGAAGAAATTGCATATTTTGAACGCAGCCACGTAGCTCCTTTAAATTAGTATTTTTGGGTTCCTTAGGGCTTGCTGACAAATAATATGTAAAACGTTACGCAAATAGTCCAGGAATTAATAAATTATACCCAAAATAAAATATTGGGGGTGCCTGACAGCATAAAATCATTTCTGCTCATAAGATTTTTTTTTTAACGTGTTTGAAAAAAATTTACGTTACAGAAATAGCCTACCATGTAAACTTCAAATTGATTGGAGCGCAACAAATGAAAGCCTAACCACGATTGGTCGGGCTATAAATACTATCTTGGTTGTTAGGGGAGACGGGAAAAGATAACATTTTTTCAAACACTTGTCGAAACGTGGCTCATTGGCCAGTCTCGCTGATATACACACTTGGGAGCGTTAGTTCGAAACCACTTGTTTAAATACACTTGATAAAGCATCAGTGCGTTGAAGCCAGCTTATATTTGGCTCAATAAAAGCCTGGAAGATAAGCAGATGGAGATTTGTGCCAGTTTGTGCCAGAATTCATTGCTAATCAACGTATCTGTGTTATTCGTATGAATTGTGGTAAGCTTGAACCATTTAATATCTTTTAATGAAAATTGAATGTGAATTGTTGATTTATGCCTGTATATATATGTGTAGTTCAGTGGCAAACGTGAGGTAAAGCCTAAAATGCTCCAGCCTGAACGGAGGGTGTCGGAGAGAAGTAAAACGGCATGGAATGGCCAAACAGTACACTGACACCTGGATGATTGACTAGAAAGAAATAATGCTGGAAGTGCAGAGGCGTAGTAACCATTAAGAAGGGTAATACTGGAATAAAGTATTTCAAATGAAGCTGACTGTTGGCCTAACGCTCTGAACGCAATGTTTGTGCTGTATTGTGATCAGTGTAAAAGAGAATATAAATTAGTTATGAAGTAGAAGGTACATCCTTCTTGATTTCAGGGACAGTGGTCTTGATGGTACTGAGCAGCATCTGGTCAGAGATTTGCTGAATCCAGAGTCGGACAGCATACTCCTTGGTCCTTTTAGCTATCAGTGAGGTGTCTCCTGAGCCCAGAGGAGAATTCGAGCAGAGGAGTCCTTTCCTGCCGCCATCACTCAAGATAAGCAGAGTTGGCCAGCTGAGCTCAACATTATGTCCCCTCATCTTGAAATAACTTTATAAAAATACTATTCAGAGGGGAATTTACTTGTCTTAAAATCAGGAACTTTGAACATCTCAAATACTGGTCCCTAAAGACAAACTATTGAAGTCATGATGACAAATACCAACAGAGCTTGAACAAAACAAAACCAGTATTACCTCATTTTACTACTACACAACTGACACACATAGAACATTTGTAATAATATATGTCACTACAATATTCATATTAAATACATTCTGTACATAACTTGTAATTTAAATTGATTGTGATTCCTGGTTCCCTTGTAGTTGAATCAGGACACATATTCATTCATGCTGGTAATGAATACATATTGTTATTTGAACCGTTACGAGTGACTTCTTTAAGATATTCTCATAGAGTGTTATATGTATGTGAGTGTCACAGTGTTGTCAAGAGTAGTGGATTACATTAAATTGTTTATCTGTCTGTTGTTGTGACTTACACTTCTTCATACACATACCCTAGACACAGCTGATCTCAGTCAGTACACTAAGTCCCCTATAAATATTTATAACATCCCACTTCACCACATTGCCATATTTCGGTCCTGGAAGATTATTACGTTGTTAGTCTAGTACAGTGTAGTGTCTAGATTGTATTTGCTAAAGGCCGTAGATTTATAAGCTGTCAATGAGTAGAGTGTACCATTGTCACAGTTTTTGTCGCTCAAGGTGAGCGATAGTCATTGCAGTGTTTTTCAGTGTAAGTCGTACTGTCGTGTATGATACTGATAGACTAAGTTGTTAAGGCAAGTTACATTGGCATTACATTATTATATTGTATTTCATGCGTTTGTTAGCCGTGTGAGGCCTTAATGTTGTGTGCTTAATATTAAAGGGAAGTACTTGTAGAAGGTGTTGATTACTTATGTCAGCCATTGTTGTGTGGTCATACTTCTAGAAGACGAGCTTATAATTGTTATTGTAAATACTCACTGCAGTGGTGCAACCATAGTAAGTTGCTTCTGACACTTAGGCTTCTTCAAAAGGAAGGGGGTGTGGGGCGGACATCTGAAGTGATGGCTTAATGATCCACGCCGATCTATAAAGGAGATGATGAAACCCAAACATTTGAAAGACACAGAGAGAGAGAGAGAGAGAGAGAGAGAGAGAGAGAGAGAGAGAGAGAATGAGTGTGTGTTTGTGTGTGAGAGCGTTTGAGAGAGAAAGACCAAAAGACAAAGGGCCGAATATATTAACCTTGTTAAAGGAACAATGTAAATAGTCCTGAATTTCTATTGTATCCACTCTAATTAAATGCAGATTCTCATTGGTGTTCAGTTGTTGGCTCAGTCACTGTAACCCGACATCAGATCTGTATCTCAAGATTAATATTTAATAATTTGTGAAAGAACTTTTGACCAGCCCTTACATGTTTTCCTGTCTTATCTGTGATAGAAAAGACCTCATTTTTTATCTACGCTTTCAATACATTTTCTGACGTAACACTGCTCGTCTCTCTCTCTCTCTCTCTCTCTCTCTCTCTCTCTTTATTCCGAGGCCCCAACGCAGGTTTTATCTGATTGTTCCGGTGCTTCACTTTTACTCTTTTTGATTCGACTGACAACCCCGTCATGTAAAACTAATTGCCATAGAAACCACTGTTGTAAGAGCATGCATATGTTTGGTGAAGCTTTCATGAAGACAATGCTGTATTGTTGACCCTATGCTCCGTAAACAGCACATGAGTTAATGCAGGCTGTCTAAGAACAACTATAGTGCTGGCTCCATGCTCTGTTTGGGGCACCAAGGAGAAAGGATACGTCTTTACTATTAATACCCGAATGTACAGCCATTCTGGATCTTGCTGGGTGCTATGGGTATTAGTATTAATTGTTATATTTATTTTACATATTTTTTTTAAACTTAGTTGTCGCTTTTATTCGTTTCTCTTATTTTTTTTTATTTTATCCCTGACGAAAGCCTTGTGGCCGTAACATGGGTTTTTTTCTTTTATCTTTTTTTTTCTAACAAGATGTATTACCTTTCTTTTTACTAACCCCACTCGTGAACATTTTAACTGATGCTGATTGACACCTTGTGGACAACAACAAAAACAACAACCAAGGACATACACACACTGTCATATAGGGGTGCTACCGTAGATCAGAAAGATGGGAATGGTATGGCACGATCATAAATAAAGAACTAATAACAATAAAACTAAACGCATTTTGTACAACAACTCCTGGTGAGTGCAAGTAAGAAGGAGAGTTCTTTAGAGTTTGATAGAGCTAATCCTAGCATATGTAAGTGATTCATGAACAATTAGTTAACACAGAGATGTGGTTTTACAGACAAATGATAAGAACATCATGTATATATATATATATATATATATATATATATATATATATATATATATATATATATATATATATATATATATATATATATATATATATATATATATATATATATATATATATATATATATATATATATATAAAGTTAGGACCTATTAAAAAACATCTTAATCCATTAATCTAATTTCTGTAATCAAAGATTAATCGATCAGTTTCAAACTTTTTGATAAATTATTTTTTAAAAAACCAATGCGATTTTTATTTTTTAGATCATTAAGGAATTTATTGAGGTTACTTCTTATGAGGCAACTTCGTCCTAAAAATTAAATGTAAATACTGAAAATTTACAACCAAAGAAATTATTATTGACCATACTTGCCAGATTCCAAATCACAAACCCATAACATAGTAAATGCTTTCGCATTTAAGCAAAAAAGCATAAACATTGTTAAACGGCAGCAAATTTCTATTTACTTAGGACACCATTACCCTAGCACCGGTCCTGAATGCAGTGTCACTTTTCTTTGCTCCTGTAAAACACGGGTAGCGTGATTTTAAAATACGTGACAAATTGGGAGTTTACTCAAGGGGCGTAATTTTAAATTTTAGAAGGGACAACACTGCAATGTAAAAGTTAATAATAATTATTATTACATTTTTAAAATGTGGTCTAAAAAAATTTCTAACATTTAGATAAGAACATAGAAAAACAAATATATTTTAAAATTTTAAAAATATTATTCAGTTTATTGAAGTTTTAATAGAACATTTTATTTATTTGTTTTTAATTTAATATAACTTATCCACTGGACGTGACTGCTATGTAGGTCATATTTATGTGCTTGTAATTCTCTTTATACATTATTGCCATCGGGTTTTATTCGTCTAGCGTTTTTCTGGGACAGCACTATAGTAAAACGAACGTCATTTTCAGGGCGAACGCAGCCGTCAAAATTTACTAAAATGACTCCTACCAAGCCACAAGCGAAAAGGAGGAAGGTCTATAGAAGCCCTCAAACACTTGTCAGCATCAGCAAGCAAGAATCTACACAGAACAAAGAGGGTCAGCAGGACAGCACGACTGCCCCAACTCCTAGCGTCGGGGCCGGTCCCTCTCAGAAGCCGAACAACGCAACCTTTGACACTACGACCGATGATCGACCCAAATTTCGAAGGCAGAGGACAACCAAGCTCCGAAACCAGACATAGCAACATCACCGCTGAAACATCGAGGCGGTAGCTCCATTGTGCAGTGACAAGGCAACATCTGCAAAACACGGCCACAAAACATCAAAGGTAGAGGGTAACAATGCATTGAAACCCAACAAAATCAATCCACCGCCAAAACGAGATGTCATAGTGGAGTCTCCAGCATGCAGTGACCAGCCAACTTCGGTGAAACTTGACCAGATGCAGACGAGCCAGAATGTGAATCCGTCCCGCAGACCGCACGCTCAATCTGAGACAGAAGTTGGAACGTGCCAACTTCGCAAGCAACAAAATGCCGTTTCTAACGTGGCACTACAGGAGAGGATAATTAAGATCACTCAGATGTCTGGAGGTGAGGCCTCGCTCAGGGCCCTACCCGACGACAAAGTAATCGGCATCCTTGAGGCAATAACGGGCAGGAGGAGCATATCTAAATTTTCAAGACACGACAACGGAGTTATAATAACTCTAAATAACATGGAGCAGACAAACCACCTGATGATCGAACTAGAGGCCGGACACAAAGAAGTCCAGCGGCCCCACCAGATTAAAGCTACTATGGAGATCTTCAAGAAGACCAAAAAGATAGTTGTGAGAGGGGTCGACAACAGTCGGCCTACACAAGAAGTCCACAGCCGCCTACAAGAAGAAAACAAGAACATCAAAATAACACAGGTTGAAAGACTGAAGACATGGGAGAAGAAGGACACCAACTTGGTTATCATAACTATTGAAGGGTCTTCAAGACCAAGTCAACTTAACCTAGACGATAGATGTCGAAAAACAGAAGAGTACATTCCTCCTGTTATGCAGTGCTCAAACTGCCAACAATTCTCGCACACTAAAAAAACTTGCAGGAGAGAGACAGTTTGTCGGTACTGTGCGGGAAGTCACTCATATAACGAATGTCCACAAGCGAAACAAGATACCAACTATAAAGTGAGCAACTCCAACTGAACCTGCGCAAACTGTCTTGGGAACCACGGGGCAAGATACCGTGGCTGTCCGATCTTCTATGAGACAAAGGCCATACTGAAGGAATCTGTTACCAAAAACATCTCCTTCAGAGAAGCAAGACACCGAGTGGCTTCAGGCGGCACTGCTAAGCAGGAACAGCACACAAGAGCCCAGCTGGTAAAACTAACCACAGAGGTGCGAGACCTAAAACAACAACTCAAAGTCGAGAAGAACAGACAGCACAACGAAGACACAGGTACCATAAGAGACGAAACAATAGCAGCCTTACAGAGCGCCCAGGCAATGTTACAGGACATGAAAACCCCCAAACACGAAATAGAAGTCAACATCGCTAAACTCGCAGAGCTAAAGGAAGAGAACGAAGAAATCCTCAAGCGAATTGAAACAGAGAGAAGGATCATCGAGGATATCCTTACAAAGCACAATCAAGGACGAGAAAGAAGCAAAGACACTAAAGACAAAATAACCACCGAAACCGTAGAGGAACGTCTACCAAAAAGCTATCAAGGAAGAAGAAAAGAAGCGGAAGACAAAATAATCACCGAAACCATAATGGAATTCTTACCAAACATGATAAAGACAGTCATGAACAACACACAGCCGAAACAGACAACAACGAGTAGGGACCAAACAGGCAGCTAGTGGTCCTTTTCAGGACCAGTCACCTCCAGGACTAGGAACGAGATAGCAGCAAGGACGATAACACCCTATATACCCCAATATAACCGTTTGTAACCCTTCAATGGGTTTTGGTTGAACAGGGTATTACAGCAAAATAACAGACGCAAGGAAACCAAAAAAAAAATTTATGCATTATCACAATATACCCGTTGTTCTGTATTTTTGACTAGCATAAACTAGAGCGTCATTCTCATTAATTTCAAGTATTTTGACCGGACCAGCAGGGGTCGGCCCAAATGGTATCACGGAGTATCGATTTGACAATCCTACGAAGTGGTATGCGACTTTGGCTACGTCAGCGCACATCACTTATTACCAAAATCTGCATGGAAAGAAATTTGAGTGGGCTAACCCAAAAATGTCAATCATAATTGAACATCAGGAAAAGGATAAATAAAAGGGTGTGTTATACTGGCTACCCCCAACGATTAAAAAAAGAAGCAATTCTTTCAATCGTCGCCTCTATCACGGGCGATAAAGAGGCTGACGCCTTTCAGCCCCAACACGCCTCAGACAAGTGAGCTTTTCTGTGTAATCCAACTAGAGACATTCCCCACTATTTAAACATGTAATTGCAGTCACGAGGACAGGAGAAAAAAAACCAGAAGATCTTCGTCACTATCCCAGGTCGACGCACACCGTGCGCAATATGCGGGACTGGACAATCATTGGGTTAATCAATGCCCCCCCCCCCCCCCCCCCCCCCCCCCCAAAAAAAAAAAAAAAAAAAAAAACAAACAAACAAACAAACAAACAAAAACCCCAAGCAGCAACTCTCAGCACAACTTCTGTCAAGGGACAAACTACCGAGCCGTTACAATCTTTACCACCGACACAAACAAACCAAACAACCATACCGCCAGTTGTCAGCAACTCTTCAGAAAATTTAAACAGCATTATGTCGTCGGAATCAGATTCTGAAAACGCTGACAAGGACAATTTTACAGTATTTATCAACAAAAGAAAACAAAATAAAAAGAAAACTACACAGGCGAAAATCAGGAGAACAACACAGCCATCTCCCCAATCCATTCCGGAGACAAGCATCAGTCAACCCAGCAAACGACAGACAAATAATAATTCAAGCGATTCGGCTCCAGGCACGCCTGATAAAGAGAATACCTCCCCTTCCTGGGCGACTCTTACAACAGAAGAAGGTTACTACGAGCCAAGTTTTGATGTAACTGCCTTACGGATGGATGATGACGGAAACCCACTTCCACATACGCGGACCTTCTTATACTTACATAATGAACTCCCTCTTAAGAACACTGTCTGTTACGGAGACGATGCGAAAAGACGGAAAGGGGACTTGCGAATATTTTAAAACATTACTACTGATTTATCTTTATACATCCACGATTCTCTTTGGGTCGCACTCATTTTGTGTAGATATATTTATGAATAGTTTACGTAGATACATATATTTACATCGGTGTATACCGAAGTGTCTGAATAGAATTCACGAGGGTAATGTTTAGTTTTCCCGCCCTTATCCTTTCGAACCTTTGTATTGTACGATGTTGGAAGAATATTAGGTTTAAATAAACACAACACAATTACTTCTTCCTACCGCCCACTACAATGACAAACAGTTTAAACGTTATGACGCTAAATGTGAGAGGTCTCATAAATAAGACAGATAAAATTGTAGCCTTAATACAAACATATAAACCAGATTTTATGTTTCTACAAGAAACCTTTGTTAGTGACGAATCACGTGCGAACCACATCACAACACTATTAGGTTTACGAAACGCACATTTTAGCCTAGGAACATCACACACGGGAGTAGCTATCCTGCAGACTTCAGATCAATGGGAAATAACACATAAAAATAATGATATGGAAGGCAGGTTTGCAATAATACAAATAAGACATTCAAACGATCACGCAGATACACACACCTTAATAAACGTTTATGCTCCAGCAGTGAGAGCACAACAATTACACTTAGACCAAACACTGTCTGACACGATAACCCAACGATATAAAGGAAATCGAGTCATAATAGGAGGAGACTTTAACTTAGTATTACATGCATTAGATAGAATAAGAGGAACAGTACACTCAGAAAACAGCCGAATGAGGACAGAACATAGGCAAATAGACATACTGCGAGACACCTTAGAGGAACTTGACTTATCAGACGCTTACTGGAAAAATTACCCAGAAGGTACAGAGACAACATACACTGACAGAACACACCCCTTTGGAAGTTCTACGAGATTGGACAGATTTTATATACATAGTAGTTACACCATTGTGATAGGAAAATGGAGATAACTGAAAGTAGAATAACGGGTTATAATTTGTGAATAGGGGGAACTTCGTCACGTGACATAGGGGTATATAAACCAGTGGGTAGTCGGAAAAAGCTCTCTCACTTTTTTACCCTTTAGTTGACTCCTTGCTGTAAGCCAGCTATGTAAAAGTTAGCATAGGTTAACAAGTCAGACATCTGTACGACATAGAAGGCAGAAGGAACAAACCTGCTCGAATACTATTATAAAGTGTAGTACTGACTGCAGTTTTGCAGGAAAGACAGATCAAGATTCTTCCAACAACAGTGTGTTGTTATCGACTTATGGTCAAGTTATTTCGTTCGAGCATCTCGTCAAGGAAAATGGTATGTAGATCATATACTAGATTACAATCCTGAAGATAGTTCGAGAATCACGTGCAAGCAAGGTTAACCAGTACAGACATAGACTAACGTCGTTAATGAATAGTTAAAGGGCGAACGGATAACGTTTTAACCTCTGGTAGTGGACCAGTATACTACATCCAAGCCAGAAGAACATAGTAGATTTTGTTTAAAGAATCACTCAGCAAGTTTGACAACGGCAAGACTTAGAAAACATAACAGTACACAGATGTATGAAAGAACAACTTCCTGACCAGTTAGAACGTCAACGTTAAGACTGTATTTGAAGTCTAATCTACTATATATTGAGGCACAGTGTTCGCTTAATTGTAGATACGTTCTTTTGACATTAATAAAGTCATTAATCGTCAACAGTGAGTCAGGCAATGTTTACTACATAGAAGTTTGTTCGTCTTCATTCACAATAGAGATAGAGTTCATCAACCATCAGTTTGCTGCCGCCCCATCTATCTTCATAACATCTTTGACACATGAACGTAGTCGTTGCTCCACCCAGCATGTGCTTTCACGATAAATCGCACAGAACCTGGGTTACCACTATCACACCATCATTAAAGTAAGAAACATAAACCATACTACTAATTTCTCTGACCGTAAAGCAGACCTTCTATCGGTCAGCGGAAACGAATATTTAAACTTTTAAACAATTTTCTATTACAAAACGAATTATATATTACTACTATGACAAAACTCATTCAAGATTACACCAGTACTGCACCAACAGAAAACATAACACAATAATGGGATTTGCTAAAAGGAACAATTAAAGAAGTAACAAAGTCTATTGCAACTCACATTCAGAAAAAATATTAGAAAGCGAAAGCAGATGTTAGAAAAAGCCCTTTTCCTAGTCGAAAAATTAGACGGGAATGCCCCGCAAATTTTTTCACTACAAGAAGAAATATCAGAGTATGACCAATACACATTTAACGGGGCTCAAGTAAGAACTAGACCATATGCTCCATTTCAAGAGACACCGAGTAAACAATTTTTAACAATAGAACAAAACATACATAAGAGTAGAGAAATACACAAAATTGCTGATAAATCAGACATAGAATTACCAACCACCCCAGATATAATCAAAGCCTTTCACGAGTTTTACTCTCAATTATACACGCAGGGCTCTACACAGTCTCAAACAGGAGAATTTTCCCCAGCCTGTGGCTCACGGTTAAATGATTACGAGAAAAATATTTTGGATGAGCCTCTCACAGTGAATAACCTGCAGTCCGCCTTAAACATGCTACAAAAACAAAAGGAACCTGACCCAGACGGTCTATCAGTGGAATTTTACTCAAAATTTTTTCACCTACTCAGGCCAGTCCTTCAGGAAGCTTTTAACAAAGAAGGACTCCCCACTAGTTTAAATCAGTTCTATATAACCTTAATACACAAAGTAATCACAGACAAGAAATGCATGCAAAATTACAGACCCATTTCTCTCCTTAATACAGACTATAAAATACTTACCAAGGCCTTAACAATACATGCATGACAAAAACACACCTGCAGCAATAATGTCCATAGATCAGGAAAAAGCTTTTGACAGGGTTTCACATTCCTTTTTACACAAAATTCTGCATGAAGATAAATTCGGCCAATATTTCAGAACCTGGATTAAATTCTTATACAAAACACTGGAAAGCAAATTGCTGATAAATCACACTATAACGGAAAAAATCCTTCTCACTCGATCAGTCAGACATGGTTGTCCAATGTCTCCTTTACTATACGAGGGCTGTCCGGAAAAGAACCGTCCATAATTAATATTAGAAAAACCGTTTGCGCGACATCGATGTAACTTGGCACCCAAATAGAGTGGCCTCTTATGCACATACGTGTTCAATGTTGACGTTGCTGCACCATTCAGTGCAACCGTTAAAAGCCGTTTAGTGAGCACGTGCACTGTGTGGTCGTCGCATTCAAAATGGCTGAACGAGTAGAGCACAGAATCTGCATCAGATTTTGCGTCAAGCTTCAACATTCCTCCACGGAAACTATTATGATGATTCAGAAGGCTTTTGGAGACGATGCAATGAGTGCTACACAAATAAAGGTGTGGCACAAACGCTTCAAAGATGGTCGAGAATCTCTGTGAATGTGATCCCATTTCTGGAAGGCCTGCAACAAGCAGAACACCTGAAAATGTTGAACGTGTACGGGCTGCAATCAACAAAGATCGGCGACTGAAATTGCGAGAACTAGAAAAAGATCTGGGAATTCCAAAACTATTGTATCCGAGATTCTGACCCAGGATCTGGGTATGAGACGTGTCGTGCTTGTTGCAGGCCTTCCAGAAATGGGATCACATTCAACAGATTCTCGACCATCTTTGAAGCGTTTGTTCCACATCTTTACTTGTGTAGCACTCATTGCATCGTCTCCAAAAGCCTTCTGAATCATCATAATAGTTTCCGTGGAGGAATGTTGAAGCTTGACGCAAAATTTGATGCAGATTCTTTGCTCTACTCGTTCAGCAATTTTGAATGCGACGACCACACAGTGCACGTGCTCACTAAACGGCTTTTAACGGTCGCACTGACTGGTGCAGCAACGTCAACATTGCACACGTATGTGCATAAGAGGCCACTCTATTTGGGGGGCCAAGTTATATCGATGTCGCGCAAACGGTTTTTCTAATTTTAATTATGGACGGTTCTTTTCCGGACATCCCTCGTATGTACTAGTTTTGGAACCCTTATTAGAAAATATCCGGAAAAATGCAAGTATTCAAGGAGTCTTTGTACCAGGTGTTGGTGTAAGGAAATTAATAGCACACGCAGATGACAGAGTCTTTTTCCCCCCAAACATTTCATCAATAAAAAATATCCTAGATACTATTGATGAGTTTAGCAGAACTAGTGGTTCAAAAATCAACATTAAAAAATCACAAATAATGGGCATAGGACAGTTGACAAATAAAACAGACTTCCCTTTACAGCTAGCGCAAACTAATAACATGAAGATATACGGAGTAAATTTCATGTCTATACCATATAAAACGCACAGCGGGCTGATCACCTGCTTGCAAGCCACTTTGATTACGGAAACAATGATAGACTGTTCGGTCTGTTGCTGCCCCACAAAGACGCCAATAGGCGTGGTGGAAGCAGCGGTGGATTGACCAATCTGTTGTTGCCCTAGGACGCCTAAAAAGGCGTATTGGCCACAAACTGCTTTGCCGGTTTGTAGCTAAGGATGAAAGAAGAAGAAGACCATATAAAACAAACAAAGAAATGTGGAGAAATATAATCTTGAAAACTGAAAATAAATTAGAACGCCACAAATATAAAAATGCTACAATATTCGGTAGAGGCATTATTGTAAACACGTATGTTATCCATAAGTTACTTTACATACTGTATGTAATATTTTTAACCCTCCAAAAAAAAAAAAATGCTAACAAAAATAAATTCTCTAATCAGACATTTCATCTTCCGTCACACAATACATAACATAAAACACAAAAACATTAATACAGGATAAAGCAAGTGGAGGTATATTCCTACAGGATATATCTACCAAAATTCAAGCTATGAGGATCAAATTTATAAGTAGTATAATAAATGATCCACATGGATATCCTTTATCACATTACTATGCTGGAATACCATTAGCCAAATTTTATAAATTTAACAATACAGCACCGCATCATTTTGGGGTCTTACCAAACTTTTATAAACAATGCGTTGCAAGTATACAAGGAAACGAAGCGAGAATACACCGAACAACCAAAGAGATACATAAATATTTGTTTTAGCACAACAACCTCCTCTGTATTAAAGAATAAAGAGAGGTTATAAATATGGGATATCAGATTATTCGCGGGTGTTCTCACATTTACAAAAAATAAACACATTACCAAGAGTGAAGGAAATAACTTACAGATAATTATTATTTAACTCAACACCAATCGTGTATAGAGAAAGACATAAAATTACAGTTTTACTAAAATGTAAACTTTGTAGACTAAACGTCATGGAGGCAGAAGAACACATTTTCTTTTCTTGCGATACAGTGACACAGACTTTGAACACTTTGAAACAGACATTACAAAAACATACAACAACAAAAGTAGATATATATAAAGCAGTTATGCTCAGCATCATTCCGAAGATGACTCCACAAATTGAAATATATTTACAAACACTTTTAGCAGAATATAGACATCTGGTATGGATTTGTAGAAATAAAGCCCTCTACGAGCAAAGAGTTTTTAATTCTCAACTTTTTCTACATATATTCACACAGAAAACAAAGCACTTAAATCAGCTAACGTAATTTTCAGGAAAGACAAAGGCCATTCAGTTTTGCACACACCACAGCACTATGTCTTAGGATAATATATTAGTAGTGTACGTGTAAAAAGAAAATATATGTGTATGCATGCATGTGTGTATATATATATATATATATATATATATATATATATATATATATTTATGTATATATATATTTATATATATATATATATATATATATATATATATATGGGTTATGTGTTTGTATGTGTATGTGTGTATATATATGTATGCGAGTATGTATATATATATATATATATATATATATATATATATATATATATATATATATATTGTCGCGAGAGGTTACTTAATTTATGAAGAATATAGACAACAAGGCGTATCAGGTGATACTAGGATAGTTGCCAGAGAAACGTTTGGTCTTATAAGAAATACCCCATTCTCAGAAAAGAGCAATGGTGTATAGAGTTCATAGGTTTAAAGTCAGGCTGTAAAGAATTACTGGCCGAGATAGTAATATTCAGTACCAGTATTCTATGGTGCCACTCTCTGAAGACTACCTATGGGCTGTTAGGGTATCTAGGGGAATTAATTAAATTCAAAGTAAAATGAATTCAAAGCTGACATAAAGTAATCAAAACAGTGCACTACAATTTCTTACTTTTATTTATGTACATTCATCTGTTTTGTTTTGTTAATGTAAACACACAAAAAATACAACTAAACAAAAAGCACTAATGATTACTAAAAATAAAGTCTTTTCCTTGTTATGAAAATAGTCTTAATTCAACTAATCACTCTGGAACCACTGTTAATGATAGTACTTGAATTTATCTTTAGTATTTGGGTGGTAGATATTGAAAACTGTCACAATGACTTCAATGTTACTGAGATCACTTGAATTCAAAATATTTCTATGTTATGTAGCTTTTGAAAACTGTCACTCTGACTAAAGTCTATATTGTTTGGTAGATAGTGAAAATTGTCACAATGACTTCAATGTTACTGAGATCACTTGAATTCACACTATTTCTATGTTATGTAGCTTTTGAAAACTGTCACTCTGACTAAAGTCTATATTGTTACCAGACTAATTTAAGTGATACGGGTGTGTGGGAATCGTTCTCTGAGTTGTAGCTGAAGCTTCTTCTGCTGCTAAATACTACAGTTATATATTGTAGCCTGGCCTGGTAGTGATATTATAATCTGTAATTAGGGATCTGAGGCCCGTTCATTTCCCGCCTTCACACCGTACACTTGTTAAGATGAATGACAGTCCAAAGGCCAGTTTGGACGATTCACAAGATATTTTATTAAACATTACACAGCTCTACTTAGACATCTGATAGAGTATGTTCATGCATAGCAGGCATTAATATGACGGTCTATATATCGTCGAAGTAGAGTCTAGTACTACTGAAACATGTCGATGACATTTTCACAGAATTTATTGAACAATAAGTCACTCACGTAATAATCAGCATCCTCTTTCAATCTTGCAAATATAAACTGCATGGAGGTGTATGCGTAATCTAGTGATGTTACAATCCAATGCAGATAGAGGGAAAAAACATGTAACTCTTGTGAGCAACATCACACACGCTGTGACACCTTGTAAAGTCACACATCGAATGCCGGCATGGCACGAATAGCTTGGCCGACTTACAAAGTTTACGTCTGCAGAGGTGGCCACCAGACGTACTGACGTCACTTCCTGAAACCAAGACAACGGTCTCCAAACACATCAACCAGGAAGTGACCATCGACAACTAATGTTATGAAATTTACATGTAACATTTACTCTCCCCTCCCGTTAAATAATGAAAACGAAGTTTTCATTATTTACGTGGCGTGAGTTTAAAACATCACTGGAGTGAAAATATGGTAACATCAAATTTCGCAGTTGGTATGATTCATACAACACCTAGGTCTGTGCTTCACAGTAGACAAATAAACACCTAGGGTGTGGAATTAAGTAATAGAATTACAAAACCCATTACCTATATAAAAAAAAAACCTTTTGACACTAGTGTGAGATCACTATAGTGAACATCAGCCAACATGTAAAATGAAATTAATATATCAGTCCAGGCATTCAAACACCGCACAATGTCCAAAAACACCTAATGGGAAGTCAGGTAACATCAGTAACTTAGTCTCATAATGTAAGGCATAAACATTAAGTACCTCGTAATAAAGACAATAGATCATATGAGGGAATTAATAATGGGTGACTGCGACAATATGTCAGATGAATAATCATTGTGTGTATCTCACTAATATATTAAATGAATGGAACATATAAATGTAAGTAATAAAGATACTTTTCTCATGTGTTGTGAAAATACATCACTGTATGGTGTATTAACTCATTAATGTAATAAAGTCGAATTTGAGTATAACACAATTGTGGTTAAGCAAAACTCACCAATATCTTACTATTTAATGTTAATTAATAGTTAATGTCAATGCTTGAAGTCCATTTTCCTTGATTCAAAGTCATTTTGAATAAAGCACTTTCACTATGAAGTTCACCGATGTATGTCGTAATATATTCTTGCGAATGTCCATGATTGTTTACCATGTGATAAGATCCTATGATGAATTCGACTGTTAATTATTATAACGTTTTTTCATCACATCAAATTCGAGAAGCAATTACTTTGTTGTTTCACCTTTCTAGTATTCGTGACAGTCATTACCCAGTTAATTCCCTTTTTCTGGCTCTGTACGTCAATTTATTGGGAAAATTATCATTTAGTCCAACCAATATATCTGGAAAGAATTTGAATTGTAATCTGTTCTGAAGATAATGATTTTCAGTATGCATGTGGTATGTACGTACTGTCCTTGAACCACCATAATAGAGATAACATACTGAACAGAATGAGATATGAGTCCATTTTGAACCTTCAGAAAGTAAGCATCATCATGTTGCTTGGCAAACTGCATTTTGTTTTGAGCAATGTTTCTGTAACTGGAGATGTACTGCTGTAACTTATTTCGATGCATCATGATCGTATTCACTGTCAGAGATTCTTTTGAATTATCTTCAATATATTGACTGTGTAACAGTTCACATGACCATGTCGATGTATATGGATTCTTTTCTTGATAAGGTCATCACGAAGTGTGTCTGTAGATTACATGTGAACTTGTGAAACATCTGTAGTATTCAGAGGCGCCATTGGATGTTTCATGCAGCGAGACAAAACGTCGGCGACTACATTTTGGCTGCCCTTGATTGCCTTTATTTCATAGTCGTAAGGCTGTAAAGCCAAAGATGCTCGCGCTGCTCTTTCGTTCTTGAAACGAGCAGTCTTGAGGTAGGATAAGGCACGTTGATCGGACTCCAGGGGAAATCGGGCTCCAATGAGATATCGTTGCAACTTTGAGAAGCAGAACACGACGGCAAGGAGTTCCCTTTCAATGATAGGATAACGTTGCTCCGTGGGAGTCAATTTTCTGCTGATGTAGAGGGTTGGATGCAAGCAGTCATCAAATTCTTGCATCAACGTGCCACCTATCGATGAATTCGAAGCGTCGACCCTGAAGGTGAAAGGTACAGTAGGGTCAATTAATCTCAAAATAGGCATCTTTAAAAATGAACATTTCAGAGCATTTAAAGTCACATTGCAAATATGAGTCCATATGACTCTGTTTGGTGAATTTTTTTCACTAACGCAGACAACACTGAAGTCATGTCTGCAAAATTAGGTAAAAACTTTCGATAAAAATTGACTAAACCAAGGAGACTGCGAACTTGCTTCTTAGTTCGAGGAATTTCAAGGTTTAAAATCTTAGAAATAGTAGAATCCTCAGGTTTAAAAAAAACCACCTCCTATTTTATGGTCTAGAAAGGAAATTTCCGTGAATCCTACTGTAGTTTTGGATAGTCTAGTAGAAAGGTTATGTAGGTGTGAAGTATGTAACAAGGATTGAATACCTACAATATGTTCATCCCACGAGCGATGGAACAAACAAATATCGTCTATATAGGTGATTCAATCTTCTCGGTCTGACAATAGTCTTCGCATCCTGCGAACGAAGGTTGCCGGAGCGTTCACCAGACCAAATGACATGTAATTGAATTGGAATAGACCAAGGGGTGTGGCGAAAGCAGTATAAGGCTTAGCTCTGTCCGATAATGGAACTTGCCAATAGCCTTTAGATAGGTCAAATTTCGGGGAAAAGGTAGCAGAAGTTAACTTGACTCTAACAATGGTAACGGTTGGGCATCCTGGATGGTCAGGGAATTTAACTGCCTAAAATCTATGCAAATACGAATAGATTTATCCTTTTTCCTAATCAACACTATAGGAAAACTCTAAGGTGACCGTGATGGAGTAATGATGTTCAATTTCATCATTTGTTCTACAAGTATTTCATCCTTAACCTGAGATTGTAAGTGAATAGGTATAGGATAGGTTTCAACTTGATAGGTAGAAAATCAGTAAGAATGATATCATGTTCGATATCTGTATGTCCAGGGACATCTGTAATAACATAAGAGAAAGATACAAGCAAATGGGCAATTTGTTCCCTCTGATGAGAAGACAGAGTTGGTGAAATGGAAACATTTTTCCAACTGCCAGTAGCTAATAGAAGAACACTAGGTAACACTGAAAGTGATTCACCTCCATCAGATAAGTCAGAACCTTCCTCCTGTATAACAACCAACGAAGAATAACGATTGACAGATTCGTCAATAGCTTCAAAGACTGGTTTAAGATGTGGTGGACGTGTATAAAACTGTTGTAACATATTAATATGAAAAGTTTTTTCTTTTCCATTTATGAATACAATATAGTTCCCATCTGACAGTTTATCAACCATCAATTAAGGTCCTCTCGAAGATATCAGTAACTTGTTGTTTTTACTTGGTAATAGTACATATGCTTCATCGCCTGGCCATAATTGGCGTAGTTGCCTGTTTTGGTTGGCAAACAAACTAGCCTTTAGCTTTGCCTTTTCAGATGAATTTACTGCTATCTGGCATGCGTCAATTATCTTTTTTTCTCAAATTGACAACATATTGATATGCGGTTTGAACCTCTTCATTCATATAGCTCCAATCAATTGTTGTTTTAATATTTACATTGGACCTCTAGGTTTTGCCCCAAACACTAATTCAAAAGGAGCAATTCCAGTATGTTCGTTTTTAATCTCTCTATAAGCGAATACAATCGCTGGCAAAACTCTGTCCCAATCCTTTGGATATTTAATGGTAACCTTATGTAACATTTGCTTTAGCGTTCTATTTAGAACTTCAATTTTACGATTTGATTGAGGATGATAGATCGAGCTAAACGATCTGTCAAATCCAAACATTTTCATAACCTGTTTCATAGCATCAGAAATCAATTGTGTTCCCTTGTCAGATAGAATATTTTCGGGAAACCCCAATCTACTAAAAATTAAAAATAATGCATCTGCAACATCTATAGTTGTAATTGTTTTCAGTGGTATTGCTTTTGGCCAACGTGTACACGTATCAATGCATGTCAACACGTAATGATGTCCTCTGGCTGATGTAACTTTTAATGGGCCAATAAGGTCAATGGCCATCTTTGCGAATGGACGCAAAGAAATATCAGCTGCTTGAATTGGAGCATCGTGCTTAGGCCTTCTAGTTGCCATACTTTTTCACACTGTACATGTGCGACAAAAATATTTAACATCTTTTGTCACCCCAGGCCAAAAGAAATGTGACAAAACTCTTTGTTTTGTCCTTGCAACACCTAAATGTCCAGCACATTCAATGTCATGTGCATGTCGCAAAAACATGGTCGAAAACCAGCTTGTACCATAATTTGTTTTTTTAATGAGTTAGAATCTTGAAAATCTCTAACCAAAATACTATTTTTGAAAGTATACCAGTTTCTTGCACTATTATTAAACATTACATCTTCCAATCTAGCAATCTGAAAAAAAATTTCTTAAGGAAATATCAACCTTTTGTCTTTGTACAAAGGTTTCCTTATCAATAAGTTCCTCCTGGAAATTATCATCACTCTCCTGATTGTCTTTATTCATTACCTGAATATCATCAGTATTTTCCTCATTATTATGGTTTTCATTATCATTATTATAATCTTCATCATCTCCTTCTTCTTCACTGTCATTTTCATCATCTAAGTTCTCATGTAACACATTATCATTGTGTATGTGTTTATCCAGTTCAGCACGAGCCTGAGCTCTAGTAGTTACAGCATTTGAACATATGAAATGTTGTTGTTCCCATTTTTCAATATCATCTTTTGCACATTCATGAATATTAGGAATGTTTCCAAGAATAATTCCTGCAATTGGGCTATTTAAGAGGCACACAAGTGTTCTTCCTGTAAAATATGGAGTATCCAAAAATACTTCCGCTGTTGGATAGTACTCCACTGTACCTCCAAATGTAATACATTTACCTCTTTTCCTGTATAATCTTATTGATCCACCAAAGCTCTGCGTACAGCAATGGTGGTTGCCCCTGTGTCTCTCAATATTGACACTAGCTGATTGTTCACAAAACCTTTATTAAGCACTAGTGAGCCAGTATTTTCAAATGAGGACATTACTGGTAAAGGATGTCCCCATAACAGTCTTGGTACTTCATGTGGCTGAAATAGTGAATTGCAGTTAGTAAAGTTATTACTGTTGGACAGATCAACACTACAAGAATTTGCATGTGCTATAGCATTATTATGAATCTGATTATTGTCAACATCATGGACAAAAGCCTTTGTGCGTTCAGGGGTTCTCGACTGCCTGACATTATTGTTCTGATAAGAACCTCTCTTGTTGCCATTATGATCATTACCTCTATGGAAAGATCTTTGTCTTCTGCCTGATTTATTATTATATCCTCCTCTATTTTGCCATTCATTAGATCTGAATGATAATTGTGGATTGTAATATCCTTCATCGTTTGAGTTATAATTTCTTTGAGGTTGTTGGAATTTTTTGTTAAAGTTATATCTACCTCTGTTATTACCAAAGTTATTTGTCTGATTGACTCTATAGTTTTTGTCAATACTATTAGATCTCTGCCTAGGTGTATTATAATTAACAGATCTGGCAGATGCAGCTGGTAGTGAATCCTTAATATTATTTCTGCTAAGAATTCTATTTGGATGTGCCACTTGGTATTGTCGACAAAGGGTTTCTAACTTAGTTAAATTCTCATGTTTCCTCTCCTGTAAAAATGGCAAAAAATCTCTACTGATAGAAGACAATACTTTGGCTCTCAAAATCAAATCAGCTAGTCTTTCAAAAGTCTTTTCAATTTTGGATAAGTCAATCCATCTAGAAAAGTAAAGTTTACAAGCTGAAATAAATTAGGTAAAATATTTACCTGAATCTGGCAATAATGACTTAAATTTTAACCTGTAACCGTCTTCATCCAATTGATACTTTTTAAGAAGCAATATTTTTACAGCCTCATAGTCTTTTCGAGTCTGGTCATACATGGTACAGACTGCAGTAAATGCTTCACCGACTAATAGGTTCATGAGCCTACTAGACCAGGTAGTTTTATCAATATTAAATTCCTCACAATAGGTCTCGTACCGATTGAAGAAGCCCAAAATATCGTCTATGGACGAGTTAAATTTTGGCAAATTGATCTTAAAACTAGCAGGATGATCTATATTTCTAACTTCACCCATCATAGGATTAACCTGTGGTAGCTGTAATTTTAATCGTTCAAGTTCCAATTCTGCCAATCTCAGTTCTTGTTGAGATTGTATCTCTTCCTGAGCCCTAGCATAGGCAAATGTTTCTCTTTCAAGAGCCATCTCTTCTGCTCTTCTTTTTTCAGACACTTCTTCTTGTCTTCTTTTTTCAGACAATTGTAACTCTTCTTTTCTCAGATCTTCCTGTCTTTTAATTTCCTTGTCCACATAAGTTTGCAAGGCATCACCCTCCAGACCAAAATCTTTTCCAATCTTCCCCAAATCTTTTAAGGAAGTCATGATTTATAATTATTGTGATTACCAATATGAACCCGATAATGTAACTTTTATGTATATGAATATGTCAGCAAATATTCAATACTTATTCCAATACTCTCAAATCACTCTCGGTATGCAATGACATATATTAAAGTAGATGTAAGATATGGAGCAAATAAAAAGAAAACTACCAAGGTACCAACAAGATGACTGGATACAACAACAAGAGCCAACTGACGAGAATTCAAATAGTCAACTAACGGACAAATATATCAACTGTAGAACAAATAAATAAAAGGTTGCTCTATTACAAACATGACTAGACAAGTACGAATTTACAACATTTATGACATCTATTACAACATTTATGACATCTATTAAATAAATGATAGTAAGGGAAGATGAACAGTGTCACAAACAATAATGTAGCAAACTGAATAAAAAAAATTACAATTAACTTTACTATAAAAACAAACTTTAGAATTAACAGGACTAAACGACTAACAAAAATAGGTTATGGTAATCTCAATAGCAGCATATTGCACTCAGCTTTGTTATGGCGGCCCCGCAATTTGAGAAAATCATAAATTTAAACCTTACAGAACGCTCATGAATTTATCGACCAGCTGAAGCGATATTGACAAATTCATTAGTCCCTCCAACCGCCCACTATGTTTACAACAAATAAACATAATGAAAACACATGTAGTGAAAACAAATGTCTAGTAAACAGATCTCATCAGATACTCAAGATGTATGTAACTAAAAATACACTTATCTGTTCTGCCAGTATGATTTCCTTCTGGATTCTCCTTCACTCCAAGCAAGGAACGTTGAAAATTCTTCAGCATAGACCAGGTTAGGCCTAGCACTGGAAACAGCTGACATTAAAGGACACCGCTCTGGTCCAACATCGACGTATAAAATTTGCTCTGTTCAGCAATCAGTGAAGCATTTGTATTTCAAATTCATGCAGGAACGTCTCTTTCTGAATATCACACGACCTTGAGGCGCAATTGAAGATATTTTTAACAAGGAAAGTCTCTTCCACTCTTCATGTTACTGCGCAGACGATGAGTGACGCCATTTTGAAATATTTTGTCTTTTAATCCATGTATTATTAAAATCCTTCGGCTATGGCCCCCATTGATACGGGTGTGTGGGAATCGTTCTCTAAGTTGTTGCTGAAGCTTCTTCTGCTGCTAAATACTACAGTTATATATTGTAGCCTGGCCTGGTAGTGATATTATAATCTGTAATTAGGGATCTGAGGCCCGTTCATTTCCCGCCCTCACACCGTACACTTGTTAAGATGAATGACAGTCCAAAGGCCAGTTTGGACGATTCACAAGATATTTTATTAAACATTACACAGCTCCACTTAGACATCTGATAGAGTATGTTCATGCATAGCAGGCATTAATATGACGGTCTATATATCGTCGAAGTACAGTCTAGTACTACTGAAACATGTCGATGACATTTTCACAGAATTTATTGAACAATAAGTCACTCACGTAATAGTCAGCATCCTTTTTCAATCTTGCAAATATAAATAGCATTAACGCACGGAGGTGTATGCATAATTTAGTGATGTTACAATCTAATGCAGATAGAAGGAAAAACATATAACTCTTGTGAGCAACATCACACAAGCTGTGACACCTTGTAAAGTCACACATCGAATGCCGGCAGGGCACGCTTAGCTTGGCCGACTTACAAAGTTTACGTCTGCAGAGGTGGCCACCAGACGTACTGACGTCACTTCCTGAAACCAAGACAACGGTCTCCAAACACATCAACCAGGAAGTGACCATTCTTTGCTTCCGCCTTTTAACTTGAAGCAGGAATATAAGATGGAGAAGCCCAACACTGACCTGAAATATAATAGGTCCTACAGAGCATCTGGCTATAAAATCCTCATAACCAGATCGTAGATTTGGGGTATATATTGCATTTAGTATCTTCGGTGCTAGCCGGTTTTTAGTCCTGAAAAGGACTGGTCCTAAAAAGGACAACTAGCTGACTGTCTGGTTGCCTCTTCGTTGCTTGTCTGTCGTGGCGTGTTCATGGTGTTCATTTCCTGCCTTCCTATCTGTCTTGTGTCGTTTTGTTTGTTTTTGCTTTCCTCGTTTCTGTTTCTCTTGTCTTCCTGCTTTCCTGTATCTGTAATAGTGTTTTTTCTATTATTGCTGGTAGAAGTTTTTCAAGTGTTTCTTCGATGATTTCTTCGTCTGATTACTCGTTTGTTTTGGTCGCTCTTGTGTTTGATTTCATTGTCTTGATGGCTCTTCGCTCTGTTTCGATTCTCTTGAGGATTTTGGAGTTTTCTTCCGTCAGTTCTGTCAGCCTCTTTACATCTGCTTCTATCTGCTGCTGAATGCTTTTCATGTCTTTCATCATTTCTCTGTCGTTCTGTAGATCTATTGCGTCTTCACCGTTGTCCTTTTCGTCTTCGGGAGCATGCTTGCTTCTGTTTTCGACCTGGAGTTTCATATTCAATTGTTTGACTTCAGCGGTCAGCTGGTGTAACTGTCGTCTGTCAATCGTGCGTTGTTTTTCTGCAACATCCGCAGCCACTCTGTGTTTTGCCTCCTTGAAGGGGATGTATTTGGAAACCGCTTCCTTCAGGATGCTCTTTGTTTCCTGGAACATCGGGCAGCCTCTGTATCTAGCCCCGTGGTTTCCGAGGCAGTTTGCACAGGTGCGGTTTGGCTTTATTATTTTGTAGTTGTGGTCCTCCTTCGCCTTGGGACAGTCGCGATATAGGTGGCCACCAGCACAATATCGACAGATTGCATCTCTCCTGCACGTTTTCTTTGTGTGTGAGAACTGCTGGCAGTTGGAGCACTGCATCACCGGAGGGATATATGCCTCTGTCCTCTTTGATGTCTCTTTGAGTGTGTCTTTCAGGTCTTGTCGCTCCTTCAATAGTAACTACCACCAGATTGGTATCTTTTTCATTCCATGTCCTTAACCTCTCGACCTGTATGACCTGGGCACTTGTGTTTTCAGTCTGTAGGCAACCCAGGACTTCGCTAGCGGACCATCTTGTATCCACCCCTCTTAGCACCAATTTCTTTGTTGTCTTGCTGGTCTCCATCACTACTTTTATTTGGTGAGGCAGCATGAATTCTTTCGGTCCGGCCTCTAGTTCTGTCATCAGTGAAGTTGTCTTCTCCGTGTTGCTGAGCGAAAGCACGACTCCCTTTTCGTGCCTCCGTACCTTAGAGATGCTTCTCCTGCCAGTTATTGTCCCTAGGATGCTGATCACTTTGTCATCTGGTAAGGCCCTGAGTGAGGCCTCACCTCCAGACATCTGTGTGATCTTAACAATCTTCTCCTGTAGTGCCTTGTGACAACCGGCATTGCTTGGTTTGCGCAGGTGACACGTTCTGATTTCCGTCTGCGTTAGAGTGTGTGGTGTGTAGGACGGTCTCACGTTCTGTTTTGTTGGCTCCTGATCACGTTCTGTAGTTGTGGTCAGTTCACTACACACTGGTTCCTCTACTATGACGTCTTGTTTTAGTGGTGTTTTTGTCGTCTTCGGAGTTAGGAGCAGCTTCCCTGGGGTAGCCACAGCTGTCAACTCGGCATTGTGTGGTGGTGTCATCGGTGTTTGGTGCAGCTTCTCTGTGGTACGTGTAGTGGTGGCCTCATGGTTCTCAGCTTCTGTCTTCTTTTCTCTCTCTTTTCTAGCGTCTGTTCTCCCCCTGTATCAGTTTCTTCAACTTCTCACGCTCAGGGTCTTCGTCATCTAGGCCTTGGACGTTTGCAGCTGCCCTTTTCTCTCTTCTTTCCATCCATCCCTTCATCTTCTCCAGCTGTTGTAGCAATCTCATCGTTTCTTCATCTTCTGGATTTTCATCATCTAGGTCAGGGACGCCTGCATCTGCCCTCTCCTCTGTCTCACAAGGAGTCGGGCCACTCATCGGGTCGACACACGTCGCAGCTACCTCCGTCGTCGTGTCTAGAGTTGGAGAAGGACCGGTCTCGGCACGAGTACTTGGGACAATCTTGCTCTCTGTCTGTCGGTCTTTGTTGTTTGTGTTATTCCCCTGGTTGTTCGGCTTCTGGGAGGGACCGGCCCCGACGCAAGTAGTTGCAGTATTCGTGCTCTCCGGCTGACTCTCTTCGTTCTTTGCAGGTTCTTTTTTGCTGATGCTGACATGTGTTTGAGGGCTTCTATAGACTTTCCTCTTTTTCGCTTGTAGCTTGGTACGAGTCATTTTAGTATATTGCTATCGTTGGGTGAGCGCTGTGTACGTCCTGAAAAGGACGCTGGTTATAGTGCTGTCTCGAAGATAATGCTGTTGAAGAGAAACATTCCAGATTTGCTTCCCTTTTTATTACAGGTAGCGGGCGACCAGAAGACAAGCGATTCCATTGGCTGGCCGGGTCAGCTTATGTTTACCAAAATTTATGTAAAGCAACCGCTTTCTCCCCGGTCTGTAAATCTTTCAAAACGTCGATAATTTATTATTCCGGTGTTTCCCAACCGATTCCTTTCATCCAGGTCTTGTTTAAACCGGCCGATTGGGCGCTACCATTATAACAAGCTATCCTATTTCTGCCTCCCTTGTAGCGTTTGCATTCGCAGTGAAAACCGGGGAAAACAGCCATCGCTCTAAGTTATTACTGCATGTAATCACTCATAACTCCTGTGTCCATGCTTCTACAACTTAAATCCACGTATGTAATGAAAGCTTATGATTCCTATTATCTTGCTGTGCTCACTGTTCCGGGGGACATATCGTATCCTTTGGCCTGAAGTCACAAATACACATTCACGTTTGCACAAATTTCATCTAGCTATCCTGCAGCCTAAGTTTCCGGCTACGAATTTTCAGCTCGTTGTGGTGAAGTGGGATGTTATAAATATTTATAGGGGACTTAGTGTACTGACTGAGATCAGCTGTGAAGGTATCTATATCTAATAAGAGTAGTGTATTATAGATAACCTTACTAGCTGCCACATATGTTTACCTCAGTCAGAATTATTCTGGAATAGTGTGATGACTACGTTATATGTCTAGGGTATGTGTATGATGAAGTGTAAGTCACAACAACAACAGACAGATAAACAATTTAATTATTCCACCACACTTGACAACACTGTGACACTCACATACATATAACACTCTATGAGAATATCTTAACTGAGTCACTGATAAATTTTCAATTATCAACATGTATTCAGTGTTGTCATTAATGTATATGTGTCCTGATTCAAATACAAAGGGAACCAGGAATCACAATCAATTTTAATTACAAGTTATAGGTACAGAATTTATCAACATGAATCTTGTAATGACATATATTATTAATAGTATCCTATGTGTGTCAGTTGTGTAGTAGTAATATGAGGTAATACTGGTTTTGTTTTGTTTTTTCAAGCTCTGTTGGTATTTGTCATCATGACTTCAATAGTTTGTTTTTGTTGGAACTAGTATTAGAGATGTTCTCAGTTCCTGGCATTAAAACAATTTAATTCCCCTCTTAATTTTATTTTACAATGTCATTTTAAGATGGGGTACAAAATGTTGAGCTCCATGGCCACACTCTCTTATCTTTCGTGATGACTGCAGCAAAAGACTCCTCTGCTCGAGTGCTTTAATGAGTTTTGGAGCCACCCCACTGGTTGCTATATGGACCAAGGAGTATGCTGTCCGCCTCTGGATTCAGCAAAGCTCTGACCAGGTGCTGCTCAATAACTTTAAGACCACGGTCCCTGAAACAAGAAGGTTGTACCTCCTACTTCAGAACTATTTTATACTCTAATTTTACACTGAGCACAATACGTCACAAACATTGAGTTCAGAGCGTTAGGCCAACTGTCAGCTTCATCTGAAATACTTTATACCAGTATTTTCCTCCCTAATGGTTACTACGCCTCTGCAATTCCAGCATTATTTCTTTCTAGTCAATAATCTAGGTGTCAGTGTACTGTTTGGCCATTCCATGCAGTTTTACTTTCCTCCGACACCTTCTGTTCAGGCTGGAGCACTGTAGGCTTTACATCATGTTCGCTACTGAACTACACATATATACAGACATAAATTATCAATTTACATTCAATTTTCATTAAAATATATTGAATATTTCAAGCTTACCACAATTCATGGAAATAATAAACAGTTTCGTTGACTGGCAATGAATATAGCACAACTCCGATCTGCCGATGTCCCAGGCTTTATTTTATAAAAAATATACACTGGTGCTCAACGCACTGCTTCTTAGTAGGTTTATTACAAGATGTGGCAAGGAACAGACGCTCTGAATTGTGTATATTCGCAGCTCTACCCAATCAAACCATGTCTACACATCTTTTCAAAAAAGTACCCCTTTTCACGTTTCCCCTGACAACACAAGATAGTATTTATAGCCCGACCAATCGTGTTTAGTCTTACATTTGTTGCGCTCCAATCAAATAGGAGTTAACATGGTAGGCTATTTCCGTAACGTAATGTTTTTTCAAACACGTTATAAAAAATATTTTATGAGCAGAAATGATTTCATGCTGTCAGGCACCCCCACTATTTTATTTTGGTTATAATTTGGTAATTCCTAGACTATTTGCGTAACGTTTTACATATTCTTTGTCAGCAAACCCTAAGGAACCCAAATATACGAATTTAATGGAGCCAATATGCATTTTCTTCTAGGATAGTCGTGCTGTTACTACCTTCTCACTTCCAAACTTGAGGGTGTCTGGGTACTGTCATGTTTTCAAACGTAAACCAGTATAATGTCATAATTCCCAATAAGCGTTTTTCAGGATTTTAAAACCTAACTCTGGTATGGGTAGTGTTTTTTATCACGGTCTATCTGAAAAAAAGTTATTGATAGTGGCCTTACACGCGGGATGGCAGCAATTGTGTATCGCGCGACGCGTGTTTAGTATTGCCTGTGTTCGGCTTTCTGCCTCTCCCTTTCTTTCTATCTTTTAGTCCATCTGTCTTTTGTTTTTGGTAACATAGTGTATAAAAAGACATGAATGGAATTTTAAATCTAGGTCAACTTGCGTATCTCAAGGTTTTTCCAAGAAATACAGTACACGTTTCATTGAAGAAAGCGTGTAATAATATAGTAGGCTTTTACTATCAACGTGAAAGCGTTACAATTTGCAGACGAAGGAGAACACAAAGGGGATTTTGCGTACAGTCATTGTGACAGCACTGTTTCTTTTACCATTTCTCTTTTCTTTTATTAAATTTATTTGTTAGGCTTTGCATTTACGTTTTAATTTATATATGGGGATTAGAATAATTCACGACACTCGTGCAGCGATTGGTCGAAACATTTGTTGTACATTCCGATATAGGTAGGCAAGGTAGGCTCTCGTTAATTACCATTAGATATTGGTTCATGACCACGCTACGTATATAATAGTATGCGTGTGGAGGTAGATATGTGTATGTGCATGAGGGTAAATGTGCAAATGACTGTACACTAATATGTATGTGTGTGCATTTTTCACGTATGTGCGTATGTGCATGAACGCCTTTTGAATTGTAAAAAAAAAAAAAAAAAAAAAAAAAATTTTCGTTTGATTTGGCGACAACAAATATTTTAACAAATTAAAAATTAAAAAAAAAAAAAAATTTAAAATCTTAGCCCTTTAATATGTTATTTATTTAATATTTTTGTATTTCAACTTGTTTAAGTATGCAAATGATGTGATTATGCGCACGTGTTCATTTGTACTATACAATGTACTCTCTTTGTATTCCATGTAAATCGCACCTTTTTCTTTGTAATTGTGAAAGAAATGAAACAGACTGCAATATCTTTTGAAAAATAAATAAATAAATAAATTATCGTCTCTCACAGCTTGTAGCGTTAGTTTTTCATACGTCTGTTAAATAAAATATGAATTATTGGGAAGAGGAACATAACTATGAAAACTGTGTGATAAAACAGACTCTATGATTCACAGTAGAATGAAAAAAAAAAAATCCAAAAACACACAAATAGTAATACGTTTTACAAAGAGAAAGGACAAGAAAAAACCTACGTTGCGGCCACAAGGCCTTCGTCAGGGACAGACAAACAAGAGAAAGAAGGGAAAGAAAGTGAGAATTAAGTAGAGAACAAGAAACTATAAAAAAAAAGAGAAAAAAACACTCCCTTATGTCCAGTCACATGTTGGAGCAAAGATGGATGCCACATCTTTCCAGTTTTGTGGTAGCATCTAGTAGAAAACTAGACAACAGAAAGCCAACAGATTTGAGATTTACCGGAGAATCGAACCTAGTGTCGTAAATTTTGATAAGATAGGTCTGAGATATTTATGATCCCGTCCTAGCAGAGGTGATAGTGTTAACTATGTGAGAGTAAGGGGTAAGAAATAGTTTTCTTTTTCACGAGGGTGATAGTGCAAGAGAAAAAGGACAGTCTCTGGATTGAGTAATTGCTCTAATCCAGCCTATCTTTACGACTATATTTTAATCAGAATACTTTCTCTCCTTGTACAAAAAAATACAAGTTACACTACACTCATGTACACACAATTTTGTGACAAATATATAGATATATGCACAAGGTGAAAACAAACTATGGATAACATATAATGGGCAGGGGTTGATCAACACGATAACTAAAAGGTTTATTAAGTTTATTCTAAAATAGAAATCACAACATTAAGCATTTACACCAATAAAGTATATTTTATAGACAAGATGGAAAAAAAATTATCTCAATAGGTCCTCCCCTCTGGTAAAGGAAAACAAGTAAGATCCTAACAGAGGTAATTAACCCAATAGATCAATTTTAACAGTAAGGTGCGAAATTGTTAGTATGGGAAAAGAATAAGTTCGTAATTTAATCTATCCCGTGACTATTCAGATTAGTCTAGGAAAAAAAAGAGAAGAGTAGTACACTGAGGGTAACAAAAGAAATAAGTTTCTTTTTCCGTTCATTCAATTCAAACACATACAGTGGCCATTTTCAGATTTGCTTACCCAATAGTTGTCGCAGGCATTCCATGGAATTAAACTCTAACAGGTACTAATATTATTCAGAGTCATATTCTTTGTCAATTTCAGCCCCAGACTATCCGGTTTGCTGGCTGATATTTTTCCGGTAGTCGCTGAGATTGATGCGTTAATTATTTTCCTGGATCTTTCTCTTTTCACTGCAGTTAGTTGTTTGGGATAAGTTTGCTATGTGGTGGCACCGTCATAAGAATTAATATGTATATATTGTTCCGATGTTGTCAAGCCGCTGGTGGCTGATACCCTCGGTGACGTGATGACAAATTATAGAATGATACTCATCGGCTGTTCCCTGAGGTGATGGCCGAGTATGACCTGTGAGTTCTCTTGAGTTTAATCCAGTGGAAATGCTTACTGTCATATGTTAGAAAAAATAGTGAAATAAATTCTGCCACAGTAGGCCAGTAATATTTATATGGAAGAATTTCTGATAATTGTTATGTTCCAGTTATAATTTAAAAATTAATGTTAGTGTTCTTGTTTTTGACCACTCTCATGGATGGAGAAGGTGGACCGCACAGGGTCACAACACGAAGATTCAACAACAACAACAATCTCTGGATGGTTTAAGAACATAAGGCCGTAAGACTATGAGACCATAAGAACCGCTAGGTAGCAGGGTTATGATCAGCCTAGATGTAGGAAAAGTACAAACATTTTAACAATATTATAAATATCTTAATCTTACACGCGTTTAGGTAAGACCTCATTAACCACTCCGTTATTAAATTGTATTTTAGAACCACAAGGGTTTAGCTTATCTTACCTTTTTTTAACACGTGATGTAGACACTTAGTCATTTAAAAAATTACCCATAATGAATAGAAGTAAATTTATTTCTGTCAATTATCAATTGCCTAGCGTCTTATAATTAATTAAAGCATCTCTTACTGGGGAATAGCGAGTAATTAAATTTACGTTTACCGCTGGAAAAATTAGCTATATGTTATTAAATACGCCATCAATTAACACTGAAAATCCCAGTGAGATATAAATGGAAAAAAAACTTTACCACGTTTAAATCATTTAAATGGTAAAATATATTTTACCGCAACACAGGAAAAATGAATATCTCCACGTATTTAAGAAATCCAATTGTAATATGGCTCTGTAATAGCGAGCTAGATATGTTTCAAAAATCTTTTTGTAGCGACTGATATCTGAGTTTGGGGAGACGGGCATATATACTGAAATTCTGGTCTTTCCCTCCTTAGTGCGAAAAATCGCACCTACAGCCATGTTAGGCCAAATCTACTGGTCGATTCCTGAATTAAAGGTTTTCTGCGCACCTTTGCTGACCACATAGCCGCTTGCTAGCGAGCAGACGTCTTGTGATCCCGTCTCTAATTGCGTCCTCTTGGGACACGCTCAAACGAATGTGGTCGGTAAATGTGGTTATCGCCCCTTTTTGCATTCGCTTTTGGCGAGGCGCGTCCCGTTATATTAGGGCGCGTGTCCAAATATAAAAGACCCTTAGGTGCGTTTTACGAGTTTGATGTTCCTATATATTCGAAATCACAACCATTGATATCTGCGTATATTAAACTAGATTTTTTTTAGCAGACAGTCATCGACTTACGACGTTCGCGATTTAAGACGACTCGACTTACGAGGGCCCAAAGAAAAAACAATTAGTTAATTGCCTCCACGGCTGGCGTTGTGGATTTAAAAGTTGCTACCATAAAGTGAAATGGGTTCATTTTCGATACTAGACAATAGGAAGCTGAGACGCTTGGGAGTCATGACCCAAGGGGGCCCGACCCCCTTAGAGTGTAAAGGAGTAATCGGGCCGAAACACTTGTCGGATGGGGGGACCTCTTCTGATGATCAGATTGCTTCCTGTTGTATCACTCTGTAAAGAGTTTCCTATCATAAAATTTTAATAGGGAAAACCTAAGCTATGTTAATTTGCATGTTATAAGGGGCATTTATGGCTTGTGATAATGTGAACATGCTCTCAGATGTGTTCTACTGTATTGAACTGTAAAAAAATTGGCTGGGTTTTGAAAATAAACATTAATTAATTTCAAAAAAAAAAAAAAATCCATGTCATGAATTGATCGCCCCTTAATATAAATTTTAAGCCCGTTAATATCAGCCCATGCAAATATTCAAAACCTTAATTTCTGACAGACGATTCCCTATCACAAAAATAATGAATAATTATACTGAATGATGGATCAGTAACAAGAATTAACCCTTGTGCAAATCACCAAGGCACAGATACTAATATAGGCATTGTAACACCAAATCTTACTAATGCAAAATGGGAAGTTATTGAGGATACAAATTCAGATCATTTACCCATTGAAATAACACTAAAAGGTAACAACAAACCTAACTGGTAGAAAAAAACAAAATCTCACTATAATAAAGCAAATTTGTTAGCTTTCCAGATAGAAATTGGAAAGATAAAAATGAGAAAATAGAAAATGAAAATAATAGATTCGATGTTAATTTAGAAATTAATAAGAAAGTAAGAAATGAATCAAACAGAATAATTTTTAATGCAAAAGAAATTCATTAGAAAAATTTCTGCCGAACACTCAACCCTGCAACTAACTATATAATAGATATGTGGAATAAGTTAAAAGCAATTAAAGGAAAAACTAAACATATAATACTATCTAATAAAAAAAGACCTGAAAGGGCAGAGACAGACTGGCTAGAGGAACCACACTGCCAAGAATGTCTAGAAGAACATGACATAGACCACTACTTGATCCACTTTAAATAGTACGTGCAACAGAGGCTTGAATTAAAAACTTACTTTAGAAAAAAACACAATATCGACATGACAGGTGATACGAATTCAGCATTAAGCTTTATGTAAAATAGCAGATGCAAACAGATCAACATCAATGGGAGCTCTAGAGGTGGCTTTTGGAATTACGGCGAAAAGAGGTGACCAAATTACATGAACAATGTTATGTTAGATAAATCTCGCCCAGCACATCCAGCTTTTACCAGATGTCAAATAATAACTCAGGCCTATCCAATGAATACCAATAGATACCCTACAGGAAGGACGTTGTATATGGAGGAAATTGTCCATATGGGTACTTTAATTACATCAATTAATAACAGTTGTGAATACAAGCCAGTGGTTCCACCCTGGGAGATAAAGAAACCAGACACGGACTACCACCTAGCAGAAATACTTAAGAAAGCAAATAACATAGAAAATATTAAAAACCCCGCCAATAAATATATACAACAATTATCAAAAGACAGCATTACTGTAAACACAAAAGGATCCAAGGGAGAGTATTATGGCAAATTGGGTATAGGAATATATATTCCAATATGGAAAATGGCAAAAGAGTATAGTACCACGGACAATACATCCATTTTCACTGCAGAGATGGTGGTAAAACTATAAAGCACTAGAAATATTATCTGATAACTGTTACGAACAGATTACTTTCCAAAGACATTGTGTAATTATTTTCCAAAGACATTGTATAATTATTTTCTAAAGACATTATATAATTAGCTTGTCTGAATTGTACACTTTAATTTTTTACGGTCAAAGCTAGATAACTCTTGTTTGACTGTGATTACCATTTTCAATAATGGTTTCCTTCTCTTGTGACGGGACGCGTTGGTCCATGTTTTTTCGAACGATGTGTGGTCATTCTCCTTATATGGTAGTATCGTTCAACTGTTTCTTGGAATGATTGAAAACAGTGTTGAGGTTTTATTCCTGTTCATATAAGCCGCGATTCATTACCAAATCGTTATCTGGAATGTTCCCTACATTCGTCTCGTTTTGATTCTTACTCAGGTGTATGCGTTCTGCGCATGTCTGAACTTTAAGAAAATTAGGTTCGTCTTCCGCCCAGGGATTCGAGAAGATGTACTGAGCCGAGATAGGACGCCATGCTGCGTCTGTGATTTTGTTAGGGAATTTTATAGCCTTCTGTGAGTTAGTTTATCTAACGAGGCTTTTCCCTAGATGATTCGAAACGCCTGGAGGCGTATGTTTTGTGGTGTTGATTCTGAACAAGGTAATACCCTCCTTTATTGAACTCTGTGATCTATCTTGATGTTAGACATTGTATCGATTTCTGCCCGCTTGTGTGTTACAGAATGGAGAGGTTCTTTACTAGGAAATTTCACCACCGGTATCTTCATACCTGAGATCTATATATATACGGGTCGCTCTAGGCCCCAAGAACAATTACTATGTTCTATGATCTTCGCTATGCCAGCGATTGCACCTATGTCCAGGGTTAGACTTAGGAATGCCTGTAAAGGTCAGCTTGACTTGTACTCCTGAAATGTTATTCTCATGCTGACAATTGTAGTGAAATTGACAGAGATACAACGGTAAAATATCTCCAAACATAACATTTAAGGATAAAAACAGAATGCGTAGGCTGCTGTAGTACATGATCGCCTAGACCGCAGGTCATCATCCTCCATAAAAATTGACTTGCTAGACAGGAGGGGAACGGAGGATCAAAAAAGGAAAAAAAATATGACTGGAAAGGCTAAAGAGACGCAATTGGGGGGGAAACGGAGAAAAGTCACGTCCCCCAAATTGACACGAGGTACGGAATGGACGCTTTTGCGCGATACCAAGCCCTTGATTTGAATTCAGCGGCTAAAACGCAGATGTTAGAAATATTACAAAAATTAAAAAGTACTTTTTTCTTAATATTAATGTTAGGAATATAAAAATTAGCTGGCCGGATGGCCTATTCTGAGCAGTGAACGAATATGTTCTTAATTTTACAGACGGATAGATAAGATTGAAGATAATGACAAAAGACAGTGTTGTTCACATCAGCGACATGACTGTATGGAATAAAAAGTGTCGCTATTTTGCACAAAACACACGACCTCGAACGCAGGTGTCCAAATTTACTTAGTATTGAGGATAGGGGTTTTGGGTGGTAGCTGTGTCTAAATATAACTTTTAACGACAAAATTTTGGAGGGGAGAGAAAGGTTGGTTCAAAAATCAAGAACATTTTTGTAGAAACACAAGTAGAGACGGACAGACTAACAGATAACCATCCATACTTGACTGAAGCATGACTGAAATGACTTTATGGTAGGAAATTTGAATCTAAAATAAAGCTGGGCAGTGATTGGCCACAGACAATCATATCATTAGCGCTCAGACGCGAAAGTGGGGCCATTCTTCAATAGTTGTTCAGTGATAGACACAGATTTTAAAGTGTGGTGATTTCCATATGAAAGAAAGTGTAAGAAGATTAGGGACGCCATACTATAGCCAGCAGCTCAGCTGAGTTTTGCTAGCAATTCTGTGTTATTTATTCATAATCTGGTAAGATTGAAATTATTTCTTTATATATTTTGAATATTGTTTCATGTTTGAGTGATTTGATACTGCCATATCGAAATCTAGCCTTACAAACAAGTAGGAATTGCTCTAGACCCCCCGCCCTAGTCAGGGTCTAGGGACCACCAATGTACATAAACTCCAGCCAGAGTTAGGCAAGACAGATCAAGTGTTGAGAATAATGAACCATATTACCTATCCTCTTTTAGGGAAGGAAACTAAAAAAAAAAAATATATATTTTTCAGAATCTATAGTCTGGGAGGATCTAGCTGATGTAAAACCACCATGGTAAATGTGCTGTTTGGTCAGAGAGATCTGACCTGTCTGTATGATGTGGTTGTTGTGTCAGTGTTGTGTCCAGACGTGGGTAGAGAATAGATTTTGACACATAGCCCATACTTTGATTGCAGAGCTGTGAGTTTCTATAGTCAACAAAGCAGTATCTGTTCAGTTGGTGACTTACTCGAGTGTATCTGTGCAGCACTTGTGACAGAGACCACCATTATTGCCCGCCAGCACGGAGAGGTGGGACCACCTGATTTCAGCACCAGAGCTACAACTAAGAGATGAGTGAGCCTCTGGTCTGCTGGACATTCACCAACCCCGTTCAGTTACTAATACCCTCATAAAAATTCCCACCATTTTCTGGACACTGTGTAGTCAATATAGACAGGTGTGATGAGGCCACCCCAACAGCACAAATATCAAATATCCTCCCAAGTAGATGGCTACTAGGACATTTTAATAAAACTAACTAGTATAGTACATGTATATGTACACTATTGCATTTATGATATAATATTCCATGCATTTCTTTTCATAATCTCTAAATCCTTTTAAGTTCTGGTCAACCTAAAAAATTGATCCAGAACAAAATAAATGTAATATAATTTTATCAAAAAGTTTACACACGTGAGTTAGTTCAGTGTATTTTAACCTTTATTAACATTATTAGACTTGTTAAATATCTGTGGGTATATCTATAACATATTACACCACAATACATATCATAACCCTAGACACTTTACGTAGCCACATTCATAAAAAAAAATTAAGTGTGAGGTCGTAGTGGTAGCAAGAAAGGCCTTCTGACAATTCTCAACTACATTTTATCTCAGGAGCCTTCACAGCTGGCCTCATACAATTACAATTAGTAATATCACCATCATACAATACCATAAACACCACTACATAAATTGGGGTCTTGTCCAGGGATAATTAGCCCAACAGTAATATTAGGATCTCCTGGTGGGAGAAATAAAAGTAGGGAAATAAATTGTAAAATTCCCTTTACCATTAAAAGTGTCCCTGCAGATAAAAGTTGGTGAATCTTCACAGCCAGTAATAATTAATTAGTTAACTGGTTAGTTAGAATTAGTTAGACTATAGTCATAAGAAGTACTTAGTGTATTTACTGGTTAGAGATTTAGCTTGTATATTATTATATTGTCTCAAAAGTATGGCGGAGCTGGCAAAATTTAGATCAGCTGCTGTGCTCACCGCGAAGGAGATGGGAATGGATGGTCAAATTTTAATTCAATACGTAACGGCTGAATGTGATAAATATATTGAACGGGAAGAAAGGAGATTAGAAAAAGAGGCTGAAAGAAAATTGGAGTCTGATAGGTTAGCTGAAGAGAAGAGGTTACAAATTGAGGCTGATAGAGAAATTAAGAGGCTGCAGATTGAGGCAGAAGAAAAACGACAGCAAAGGGAGGCAGAAGAAAAACGACAGCAAAGGGAGGCAGAAGATAAAAAGGCCGAAAGGGAGGCAGAAGATAAAAAGGCCGAAAGGGAGGCAGAAGAAAAAAGGTTGACTGCCGAAAGGGAGGCAGAAGATAGAAGGTTGCAGAGGGAGCACGAATTACGACTAAGGGAGCTGGAATTACAAGGCCCGGCTCCTGAAAATGGTGCCAGCCCTTTTGCCTCAGATGCTACGCCCAGTCTGGGAGCCTCAAACTCAGCTATGGGGTTTCATTTAGACCATTTTGTTGAAAAAGACGATGACATAGAGGGGTACCTAGGACGTTTTGAGTTATTAGCTACTACATATGGGTTAGAGAGAGAGAGGTGGAGCTTAAAGCTATCACAGGGATTGAGAGGTACTTCTTATGAAGTATTTGCCAAAATGAACAGGGAAGACCAAGACAATATGACATGTTAAAGCAGGCTTTGTTATTAAGATACGAGAAGAATGGTGAATTTTATCGTAAGAAATTTAGAAATGCCAAACTGTTGTCTGGGGAGACATACCACCAATTCTCTGCTAGACTAGAAACCTATTTGGAGAAATGGACGGCTCTGGGGAAGACCCAAGATCTTAAAGAAATGATCATGATTGAGCAATTGAGAGAGTCCATGGCTCCAGACATGAGAAAATTTCTCATGGAACAAGGTGCAGAGAAGTTGGGGGAAATTTTAAATGTTGCTGAGAGGTATCAGGCAGCCCAGGCAGAGGTAAGTGGTGCTAAGAAGAAGCACATAGACAATTTTAAAGCTCCACAGCAATTTAATAAATTTGATAATAGAGAGCAGGGAAATAAAGGTAGGACAAAATTTGAGCGGCCAAGAAATGACTATCGCGACAGAAACTCACAGTTCAATGACCAAAAGTTCAATGAAAGAAAACCGTTGAACCAAGGAAAAAGATGGTGTAAATGGTGCAAGAAGGATAACCATAACACCGAATTTTGTAGAAGGAAACCTTCAAACATTGCTGCAATGAAGTCGGGGACGCAAAGATTAAAGGTTAATCCTAAGGGACAACAGGAACCTTATCACCCCCCAGTTTGTGAGGATGTTATTTGTAATGGGGTCACCATAAGGTGCCTTTATGATACAGGTTTGGATTATGATTCAGTTGTGAAGTCTAGCCTAGTGGACCCAAGTCAGTATACCACAGAAACAGTGGAAATACAAGGGGCGACTAAGGACATACCACTCATGACACTTCCCATCGCAAGGATAACGGTGAAAACTCGCTATGTGGAAGGAGAAATCAGAGCAGCAGTGATAGATGAACCAATCTACCCTCTGATATTGGGGTGTAGATACGTCTTCTTGGGGAACCCCGAGAAACCTGTGATCATGGCGACAGTGCAGACCAGGTCACAGAAGAAGGAGGAAGAAGGTGAACCTATAAATGCTCATCCAGAGGAGATGAGGAAGGCGCAGGCTGAGGATAGGACACTCAAGCCCTGTTTTAAAAAATTGCCCAAATGCCACACACCTCCGAGCAAGGGGGAATATTTCATGAAGAACAAACTATTATACAGGAAGACAGGAACTAGATCCACTGGTCACGGACAGTTAGTTCTTCCCAAGATATATAGGGCAAACTTAATAAGGAGCTTACATGTTGGAAAAGATGGTGACCATGAGAAAGTCGGTACCATCTGCCAAAAGATTGCTCGAAATACTATTGGCCCGACGTAAATGTCGATGTTGAAAACTTTGTAGAAGCATGTGGCGTATTTCATGAGGGAACACCCACAAAGGGAAAATATGTGCAGGACCTAGAAACGCCACGGGGCAACTTTAGGCCTGAAAGGAAAACTAATTATACTCGGGTAGACAAAGTGGAATGGGAGCCCCCTTTTCACACCCAGTCTTCACTTGAATGGATTAACATGGCCACTATGCGAAGAGTACAAAGAAGAAATTTTACCCAGGATAGGATGACAATCCCTCGGTCAGACTTATATAAACTGGAAGAACAGACAAGAGAGCGAAGATCTCTCAGAAACAATCTTAAGTGGGGAGACAAACCCCAGAGAAAAATTGGTAGTGGTCGATTTGTGAGTGATGATTCTAGGAAGAAAAGTCCTCACTATAGGGCTTCTAAGGGACGGGACCAGACGGGTTCCAGGAAAAATACGTATGATAAATTAAAGATCCAGATGTAACTTTATTAAGGACCTGGACAGATGAGAAGGCGGAAGAGACTGTTACCTCATCGTATCAATATGTGAACGAACTGACCACTCGTTTGAAAGCTGGATGGAAACTGGCAAATGATAATTTGAAGCAAGCCAGGAAGAAACATGCAGCATATTTTAATAGGAAGGCAAAGGACAGGGAACTGGCAGTCGGAGAGAAGGTGCTGCTTCTACTACCGGGAAGCCAGAATAAATTAAAAATTGGTTGGCAAGGTCCATATACGGTTCTAGAGAAGGTGTCTAGAACAAACTATAAAATTGACAAAAAGGGGAAGGAAAAAGTTTATCATGTAAACCTGTTAAAGAAGTATCTGGACAGACCACTCCAGGAAAGCACCCCCTTATTGACCTTGGCTATTGCAACCCAGATGCAAAAAGAACCACTCACCTCACATGAATACCCATTACATCCTTGTGAAACCGCAGCACAGGTAAAAGTCAGTAAGCACCTGACTAAAAACCAGAGGGAGAGAGTTCAACAAGTTCTGGAGGAACATACAGATGTATTAACAGATAAACCAGGCCATACAAATTTGCTACAGTATGACATGAAACTGGTAGACTCAAACCCAATCTGTATGAGAGCCTATTCTATTCCGTTCGCGAAGGAGAAGGCATTGAAGGAAGAAATAGAGTATTTGTTGAAGGAGGGGATTATTTCGCACAGTGAATCATCTTTTAGTTCTAGTGTCGTTTTGTTGAGAAAACCGTCTGGGGAACACCGACTGTGCATAGATTACAGGAAACTGAATGCTGTCACAGAAGGACAAGTGGATCCATTACCAGACACAAAACAGTTATTTGCCAGACTGAACAAGGCAAAATACTTTTCAAAGGTGGATCTTAGTAAAGGCTATTACCAGATCCCAGTAAAGCCTGAAGTGAGACCTTATTTGGCTTTTAGCACTTCGGATGGACATTATGAATTCAATATGCTACCATTCGGACTGAAAAATGCTCCGAGTGTGTTTTCAAGGATGATGCGAAAATTGTTGGATCCCCTGAATAACCCATGTATTACAAATTTCATGGATGATATTCTCGTCGCCACAGAGACATTTGAAGAACACATTGAAGCTCTGGAGATGTTGTTTGATAGACTTCGGGAGGCGAACTTAACTGCTAGGCCAACAAAATGTTGTATTGGATGCAAAGAGTTGGAATTCTTGGGGCACACTGTATATCAGGGTAATATGACCCCTGATCCTAAGAACTTGGAAAAACTGCAGAGAGCACCTAGGCCGCAAACAAAAAAGGACGTGCGATCATTTGTGTCGTTATGCGGATTTTATCAGAAATACATCAAGAATTTTAACGCTATTTGTGCTCCTCTGACTGATCTGACTCGCAAGGGACTTCCAGATAAAATTATTTGGACTGCACAATGTGAACTAGCGTTCCAAGAGTTAAAGGAAAAACTCACTAGCAAGCCTATTCTCAAACTGCCTGATTTGACACAGGACTTTGTCTTAAGAACCGATGCAAGTAATGTAGGACTCGGAGGGGCTTTGTTGCAAAGATCATCTTCACCTGATGGGGAACTGAAACCAGTCGCTTATGCAAGCCGCAAATTGAATAAGGCGGAACAAGGATACTCCACAAGCGAAAAAGAATGTTTAGCGTTAATCTGGGCAATAAAGAAGTTTCAAATCTATCTGTATGGTAGGACTTTTGTGGTGGAGACGGATCATCAGCCTCTCGTGTTCTTGTCTCAGGCTAAGCATGAAAACGCAAGATTGCTGAGGTGGTCTTTGTTGCTTCAACCTTATCAGTTTAGTATCCAATATATCACAGGCAAATTGAATGTCGGTGCAGATTTCCTCAGTCGGCACCCCTGTGATCAAAATTAGAGTAGTGGCAGACGTGAGGAGTAATTTTACCTATGTGTATCGCTGGTTTTGGAACTTGCCTTAGGCATGTTTTCAAGTGGGGAGATGTGTAGTGAAATTGACAGAGATACAACGGTAAAATATCTCCAAACATAACATTTAAGGATAAAAACAGAATGCGTAGGCTGCTGTAGTACATGATCGCCTAGACCGCAGGTCATCATCCTCCATAAAAATTGACTTGCTAGACAGGAGGGGAACGGAGGATCAAAAAAGGAAAAAAATATGACTGGAAAGGCTAAAGAGACGCAATTGGGGGGGAAACGGAGAAAAGTCACGTCCCCCAAATTGACACGAGGTACGGAATGGACGCTTTTGCGCGATACCAAGCCCTTGATTTGAATTCAGCGGCTAAAACGCAGATGTTAGAAATATTACAAAAATTAAAAAGTACTTTTTTCTTAATATTAATGTTAGGAATATAAAAATTAGCTGGCCGGATGGCCTATTCTGAGCAGTGAACGAATATGTTCTTAATTTTACAGACGGATAGATAAGATTGAAGATAATGACAAAAGACAGTGTTGTTCACATCAGCGACATGACTGTATGGAATAAAAAGTGTCGCTATTTTGCACAAAACACACGACCTCGAACGCAGGTGTCCAAATTTACTTAGTATTGAGGATAGGGGTTTTGGGTGGTAGCTGTGTCTAAATATAACTTTTAACGACAAAATTTTGGAGGGGAGAGAAAGGTTGGTTCAAAAATCAAGAACAATTTTGTAGAAACACAAGTAGAGACGGACAGACTAACAGATAACCATCCATACTTGACTGAAGCATGACTGAAATGACTTTATGGTAGGAAATTTGAATCTAAAATAAAGCTGGGCAGTGATTGGCCACAGACAATCATATCATTAGCGCTCAGACGCGAAAGTGGGGCCATTCTTCAATAGTTGTTCAGTGATAGACACAGATTTTAAAGTGTGGTGATTTCCATATGAAAGAAAGTGTAAGAAGATTAGGGACGCCATACTATAGCCAGCAGCTCAGCTGAGTTTTGCTAGCAATTCTGTGTTATTTATTCATAATCTGGTAAGATTGAAATTATTTCTTTATATATTTTGAATATTGTTTCATGTTTGAGTGATTTGATACTGCCATATCGAAATCTAGCCTTACAAACAAGTAGGAATTGCTCTAGACCCCCCGCCCTAGTCAGGGTCTAGGGACCACCAATGTACATAAACTCCAGCCAGAGTTAGGCAAGACAGATCAAGTGTTGAGAATAATGAACCATATTACCTATCCTCTTTTAGGGAAGGAAACTAAAAAAAAAAAAAAAAATATTTTTCAGAATCTATAGTCTGGGAGGATCTAGCTGATGTAAAACCACCATGGTAAATGTGCTGTTTGGTCAGAGAGATCTGACCTGTCTGTATGATGTGGTTGTTGTGTCAGTGTTGTGTCCAGACGTGGGTAGAGAATAGATTTTGACACATAGCCCATACTTTGATTGCAGAGCTGTGAGTTTCTATAGTCAACAAAGCAGTATCTGTTCAGTTGGTGACTTACTCGAGTGTATCTGTGCAGCACTTGTGACAGAGACCACCATTATTGCCCGCCAGCACGGAGAGGTGGGACCACCTGATTTCAGCACCAGAGCTACAACTAAGAGATGAGTGAGCCTCTGGTCTGCTGGACATTCACCAACCCCGTTCAGTTACTAATACCCTCATAAAAATTCCCACCATTTTCTGGACACTGTGTAGTCAATATAGACAGGTGTGATGAGGCCACCCCAACAGCACAAATATCAAATATCCTCCCAAGTAGATGGCTACTAGGACATTTTAATAAAACTAACTAGTATAGTACATGTATATGTACACTATTGCATTTATGATATAATATTCCATGCATTTCTTTTCATAATCTCTAAATCCTTTTAAGTTCTGGTCAACCTAAAAAATTGATCCAGAACAAAATAAATGTAATATAATTTTATCAAAAAGTTTACACACGTGAGTTAGTTCAGTGTATTTTAACCTTTATTAACATTATTAGACTTGTTAAATATCTGTGGGTATATCTATAACATATTACACCACAATACATATCATAACCCTAGACACTTTACGTAGCCACATTCATAAAAAAAAAAATTAAGTGTGAGGTCGTAGTGGTAGCAAGAAAGGCCTTCTGACAATTCTCAACTACATTTTATCTCAGGAGCCTTCACAGCTGGCCTCATACAATTACAATTAGTAATATCACCATCATACAATACCATAAACACCACTACAACAATAATAGACTTATTTTGTACATCTGATCTGCCAGCATCAGAGAGGAGTATTGATTATTATGTAATGAACATTGATGACATGCAGCTGACACTGTTGCAGTATTTTGATAAACCTTATGTATGCAGATCCATGAAGAAACTTTGAAATGCTGAATACATTGAACTGTTGATGTCCATGACTTATGTGGCGTATCTGTGCTTGTGGCGTTAAATAAATGAGGAAATGTAAAGAGCAGTTCACCCATTTCATGACTTCGCCTGTCATAGTTCATGTGCTGTGACTTTCTGAACTACCTCACAAGTATACACACAGCAACCTACTTCAAACCAGACAGGACACCATCACCCGAGCCTATATATAATCCTGGTGTCTATAGGGGTGGTACCTACTTGGCTACAAAATTAACAACGACTTGGACTTATACCTGTAAATGTCCATAGTGGCCAGATTGTGGCTTATCATCATCAGTGGTCAGTAGTCATCCTAAATCCACCCTTATCAATAACCCTACCAAGAAACTAACAGACTCTCTTTCAACAATTCAAGCACTAAGAAACTTACAAGAATGTGGTAGACCTGACAAAGCAGACGCGATATTTCTGGCTACTACATACTTATATTCCAGAGGATGTTCAGTCTTAATAGCTTGGATACCTTCACATGTTGGTATAGAGGGAAATGAAAAGGCAGACAAAGAAACCAAGACAGGTAGATCTGATAAAAATCAAATAAATATATGAATGAGTATGTCAGAGATTTAGAGCTTAATTAAAGAAATAATAACCGATAAAGGGAAAGTAGAGTGGCATAAAAATCTGAAAGAAAGACATTCATATAAGATGTTCAAGGTCCAACAAGAAAATGTCAGATATCTAGGGATCTGAAAATTCCCAGTAATAAGAAACTTCTCAGACTACAGCTGGGAAAAGGTTATTTCAGAATAGAAGAACCTTACTTGGTCTTCAAGACAATAATATAAAGAAGGGAAACCAGCGGCCTGTAAATAGTAAATAAATATTACACATACACATACCTTTCTGTGTGTGTAATATTTAAGACAATAATATAGACCATTTCTTGTTAAAATGTAAGAGGTAAGAACAAATGACGATGCCAAATTAAATTATTTGCAGGCATTAAATTTACATATAAAAATAAAAAGTGGTGTTAAGAATAGACAGACCTAGGAAACTGCATAATATAGTCAAACAATATTTAACAAGAATAACAGTTAATATTTAGTAATCGGAAAGGTGAACGTTGGGTGACTTATGGCAAGTGAATGTCATTTAAATATCTAACTGGAAACATCAGGCCTTTACACCCCTCCCCTTGAACATTATTTCTGTTAGTGTTTTTGTTTGGTTTCATTTGTTTTATCTCGTTTTTGTTTGTTTGGTTTTTTTAATATTATACATGCATAATTGGTAAGTGTGATTTGCCCTATTTACAATAGTTTGACAGGTGTGATGCCACTTTCCCATATCCGCAGTTATTCATATTATTTGAAATTGAAAACAATATAAATCCTAATTATAATCCATCAGAGGGTGAACGGGATATTTGTCATCATTAAATTTAGAAAGAAAAAAAAATAATGTATAGCATTTTTATATAATTCAATTTTGCCTCGATTTGGCGAGGCGCGTCCGTTTAACCTAGTTGGTTATATTAGGGCGCATGTCCAAATATAAATGACATTGAGTCTGATGACGTTTATAATATACAGTAAGGTTCTAATTTCGCAGTCTGATTCCTGGCTAGGGACAAATCCATGTCTGCTGTCTAAAAGATGCGCTTGGTAACCTCTAAGTAATGATGGGTCGCATGTTCTCAACACCAACAGTGAGAATGCTAGATTTTCTTTAATGTTTTGTGTGGCCTAATAATCACAGACATTATTTGTATTGCACATTCGAAGAAGAAGAAGTATTGCACATTCCACCAGGAAGAATCTTTTACCTTTGTGTGCAAAATAAACGCGAATAGGGAAGTTCCGAATGGTGGTGGTGTGGAAATGATTTGTAGTGAAAGGATGTTCGGAGACTAATTTTACTGACCATCTCTCATGGCATAAATCACGCAATGCCGAGTGTCTCTTAAAAGCTCTCTTCCACACAATAGCGAATATGCTGGATCTGTTGATGTCTTGTTAACATAACGGCTTGTCATTTCATTGGAACAAAAACCTCAGTAGATACATGAAAGTGAGTAAATAGCTAGAGATATATTGAATATAAGTGAATAGTCCAGGATATCGTCTGCTTGATACACTCTCAAACGCCTACTTGAATATTTTCAAAGAAAGTAGAAGTCAGTTTTGGGGCTATTTGTATCTCCATAGAGTTTTTTCTTTCCGAAAATGGTACTGGTGCCGGCCATATGTGCTTTCTGTGCGCCTCATATGTTGGACATCTTTGGAGCAGATGGTGAGCAGTCATTTTATCAGTACCAGATTTGCACTCATCGGTGATAATCTCTAGATTGTTGAATAGATGGTATCTCAATGTTATGTGACCCATGCGGAGTCTGAAGATTGCCACTTGTTCTCTTCTACTGAGCTGGTAATATGTACTATGATCTGTGTGTTCTAGATGTTCTACATCTCACTGGTTTCTGTGTCTAGTTCTGTCTCTTCGAAAGTTATGCTTGTATCAAGTTGAGGTAGCTTTCCACCTTCCTTTGCCAATCTGCCAGGATCTACATTGCTGGGGATGCTATAATGAGATGGAACCCATTGTACCACAACCCTTTTTGAATCGTTCACATAGTTTTTGGAGCGCTACTCTTGGGTCAACCTGGTAGGCTTTATTCTGGCTTCACCGCGTCACAAAAACTGACAGTGCGTATGTGAAGAAAACAACCTGTTTCTGGATGCTTTCCTCTGTCATTAGAACCTCTAATGCAATTTTTAAGACCTCTGCCTCTGAAGTTACCTGAGAATTTTCATGTTACCACTGTCATATATTTTGTGTACCAATGAGCACAGAAGCAAACCTCCACCTTCTGTTGCAGTTGTTGCTGATCCATCTGCGTATACATGAGTGCAGCCGCTGCTTGGGTAATGTTTCTCTGCGTGTTTTGTCGTTATGCCTTTTCTGCCATGGATATCATAGTTTAAGAAAAGTGCAACATAAAAGTGAACAGTTACAGTGGAAGAGTAGAGACAAAAACGATAAGATATACAGTAAACTTAGTAATGAAATTCCCCACGTTTTGTGTATAGAGTGTGAGATACGCTGGGACAAACATGATGAGAACCAGATACTGTAAAGCATACGTAAAAGACCCAAGGTTTATATGAAATAAAATGTCGTTAAATGTATACACAATCAAAGTGAACAGAACAGTTTTAAACAAGGTCAATAGATTCAAATACCTGCCGACATTAATGACATCAGATGGAAGATGCATATCAGAAGTGAAGAGCAGAATAGCTAGGCGAAAACAGCATTCTGTAAAATGAAAAGTATTTTATGCAACAATATTTAGTTAAAGGAAGAAAGGAAGAGAATTCTTCAGTCCTGACATACGGATGTGAGCCATGGACAATTAGTAAAATATTTTGGAATCTTTTACGTAAAAATGTTAGAAATACCATAAATATATAAAATGAGTAATAAAGAAGTCCTGAACTAAACCTGAACTAGACCAATGCGTGAATGGATCTTATTCCTCTGATTAGAAGGAAACAATCCACTTTGGCTTAAACTGCTTAAACTGTAATACCATCGCATACAATGAATTTACAAATATATCGTTATGGAATTCACGACGATTTAACAAAAGTACGTCATGAGACACAACACAATCAAATATATTTATAAATGTTACTACTGTGCAGTACATTGATTCGCTTGTAATAAATTACCAAAATATAAAAAAAGCATATGATCATTTAAAGATATATATGTGTACTACATGCATGCCAAATTTGAGACTGATCTGTTAGATAGGGTGTTAGTTTTTAAACCTTTTGTAAATAAAATGTTAATTCTATGAAAAATGCTTCTTACTCACCGAGTGCCTTGTCTTGTCCAATACACTCCATTCTGGGAGGCTGAATGTGTTTAAAATTGTCCAGCACTATATGATGCACCTCCTTCAGCTTCCTGCTGCTCCTCCTCTCGCCTTTATCTTGCCTCTTGCCTAATTTTTCTTCTTTTTATATGTTTGTCAGCCACATATTTCTGGCTGTTGGCCAGACGTTTCCTTAATCGCACCTGTCCAAGGCGTTTCGAGTTTGTTCCAGATGATTGACCATACAGCTTTTTTTGAATTCTGCATTGAGTAAGCAGATCTTGGTTGGTGATGGTATTCGGCCAAAAGATTAGGATCATTTTTCTTAGACAGGTTGTGTGAAAAGAGGACATTCTGCACCATAGAGAAGCCCAGAAAGCACACAGCTCTGATATAATCTTAATATTTTGCTTGTGCTGTACTGCGATGACTTCCAGATGTTTGTTTAGACTATAAAAGGCTGTTCTTGCTTTGTTCATTGTGTTGTTGATGTCTTTTCTTGCTCTGCCATCTGGTGTTACTATGCGTCCCAGGTATGTGAAGGTGTCTGTCTGTTCCAGTTCTTGATTCCTTACTGTTATGGGCTCCGGGTTGTACTAGCATAGCTCTGGGGGTAATCAGGGTACGCAAACCGCCTTTCCTCAACAAGGTATTGACACCTGTGATGGCAGGGGTATAACACATGTGTTATACATGTTTATACAATACCAAAACCTACCCTCTGTCCTGTACTTGCTGTTTTTAGTCTCCTATCATTTACTAGACACAGTATTAAGGTCTTCGTCTTGTGTATTCAGACCTATACTCTGTAATAGGGGAACAACAGTAGTGATTGCGTCATTAATAGGCTGGACTGCCCATGGTAAATGGTGTTATGTGTTGCGGGTCGCACTAATGACCCATCATCGAAGCATCATTTCTGTTGGTGATGCCTAGATGGCGGGGAGAATAGTGTGATTCGCTTGCATAGCTAGGCAATGTTTCTGGTGTTACCTTCCTGGAATCCGAGGCATGATTTGTTGCTTTCCTTATATATTGTTGAAATTACAGTTGATCCATCAGTTCTGATTTTCACCTTCAGTTTTGCTACGACTGAATGGTGGTCACTTCCCACATCTGCACCTCTTCTTACCTTCACATCTTGTAGTGCATGTCTCAATCTACCATTAATCATCATGTGGTCTATCTTGTTTCTGTTCCGGTCATTTGGTGATTCCCATGTTAATTTGTGAATTTCTTTGTGTGGGAAAAGTGTTCCTCCAATGACCAGGATGTTAATGCTTCAGAAGCTTATTAATTTATCACCATTTTCTTTTGCTGTTCCGCTGCCGCATTTCCCCATTACTCTTTCATAATATCTATTGTGTGTTCAATGTCTCTCATTACTACGATAAGGTCTTATCTAGGTGTGTCTTCCATTTCTTTGTGTTGTTGTTGATAGAATTCATCCTTGACCTCTTCGTCGCTGTCATTTGTTGGTGCGTAGCATTGTATTATTGTAGTGTTGATGAATCTCCATCTCAATCGTATTCTTATCAGTTTGTTGTTGTTGGGTTTCCATTCCAGTAGTGACCTTTCTATTCCCTTCTGTAGAATAATGACTACATCTTCATTATGCTGTCCATCCTCTCTGCCAGAGTAAAGTACTGTTTTTCCTATTGCTGTTTTAACTTTTCTTGTCCATGTCCATCTGCTCTCGCTTATCCCTAGGGTTTGTAATCTATAGTTTCTCATTTTTGCTGTGACCTGTTTCAGTTTTCCCGTCTCGTTCATTGTCCTGACATTCCATAATCCTATTCTTGTTTCACGTTTTGCGGTCAGAACGTCCGTTCTCGCGTCAGTGGCTTCCTTTCGGCTTTCACCACTGACAGACATATGAGCATCAGACTCCGGATGTCCGTCCCGCAGCAAAGTTTGTTCATTTGTTGTCGTTTCCGTAACTTCGTTTCTTTTTACATAGACAAGGGTGTCAGCTCTGTGCTAAAACCCCCAGCCTGGAGGACCAGGGTGTCTGCTTTAATATTTTAATTTTTAACACGCTGAAAATTGTATTGCAGGGCAGAAATGTAAACAGGCAATTGTGCCTATTTCTTTACCCTGACGAAATAAAGATTTCGTTCGTTCGTTCGTTCGTTCGGTCTGACCCCTACCCGGTAGAACCTTCCAGGAGTAAAACTCCCGCTGGCATAGCTCTGGGGTAATCAGGGTACGCAAGCCGCCATACCTCGACAAGGTATTGATACCTGTGACGGCAGGGGTATAACAGTACTAGCAATTAATACCGGAAACTGAGAGAAATGCAAAAGAGAACCTCGTGTAAATCTTATGTCTTCTGATGTAAGCTTCAAGCGACCTCCGCTTCCTCCACCATTTCATCTTCCTCAGAATTTTCCCGATGCAAGTGAGCGTGTAATCTCAGATCAGCAAGAATATATTTCCTGTGGTGTCATCATCAGCCTCTTTCTTCTCCCTATAAAGTAAGGAGCTACCTCAGCTACTGGTTTCTTGCGAAGAAACCCTCACGAAGCAGTCACCAACTGTTGCAGTGGTGGTTCATGTGGCAATTATTTTACATGATAAGGTTGCCAGCCTAGTAGAAATAATTTACATAAATAAACCATTTCTATACATGTAAATACACTTACAAGAATAGGAAAAGGTTCATGTTAAGACTTACCCCTTCATGAAGGGTATGTTCCAGACATGTGTTGCACAGGCTGGTCGGTAGTATTTCAATTCAGCCTTAGAGATGATGTCTTCGTGGTGAGCTAATGATAATTGCTGATTTACAACTCCTAGCTTTAACAATTGAGGAACATTACAAGGGGTCGGGAGTATAAAGGATTGTATCGAATGTTAACATATTTAATTTTTAAAAAAAAGCTAATTCTAGCCTTAATTACTGTTTAGCTAAATCTGTCTAGTTCCTATCTGGCGTCTGGTCTCCTCCCTTAGTGATGAAAACTGGAATTAGTGAAGAATCTTAAGACGTCCAGGGTTTAAAATAAAACAATTCGCCTGAACAAAAATTAATTTCGCTTCATTTTGTTAAAACAATCAGCTAGTTTATTTTTATTTTAAACCAATCAGGGTAGGTTGTTTTATTTAGTATATTTTACCTTAGCATCTGTTTAATTAGGAAGGGTCAAACTTCGAAATACATGAATACATGTTGTTATATTACCGTAAGAACTAGAACTAGACGGAATATAAATAACAAATCAATTTAATTTAAAATTAAATGGTTCCATAAAATAAGAAATGCAGCTTGATTGGCTGAGAGCCTAGTCATCAAAAGAAGCGTAGACGGTTGACCAATGCTGTTCACTGCGCATGCACTACTGTCAACATCCTAGTGTAGATAAGGGGAAATTTGAACGGATTCGTTCAGCAAGAATAGTAAGTCTTAAATTTGGTGCTACTTTGTTGGTTTGTTCCAAGATAGCTCGATTTAGCAGAAAGTCATTATAAGCATTATCAGTGGCTCTTCGGTGCTTGAGAATACTAACTTGTCCTATCTGATTCTGATGTCGCCTCACAGTTTGATGACTGTCCACCCGAACAAGGTATATCATGCTTCCCAGTGTGCATAGGACTTGTCTCTGCAACAAGGTATCAACTTTAGTGAAAAGGTCTTGACGAACACAGAATCTCCACTGTGGAACGTAGATACCTTAATTCAACTAGGCCTACGTTTCAGTGTTGTCTGGGGCATTATTGGTGATAATTTTGTCCTGGGTTGACGAACGTTAAGTAATTCTGCATGTGATTTGCCTGAGACTGCAATTGGAGTTGTCCTGTACACTAAAAGCAATTCATCTAGCGCACGTTATCGAGTGCTTCCTCCCCAGCATATCTTTGTCATAGCGGACTTGAAAGCACGAACAAAGCGCTCTGCTTCGCCGTTGGATGCCGGATGGAATGGCACTGTTGTGAGGTGCTCGATTCCGTGTATCACGGGTTGCCTCCTCTTTGCTCTGCAGTAATGGTCCACCAGTGGCCAAAAGTCAAGAGTGTCTGATGTAGGTCTTCAAAGATGTCTACATTTGCACAAGATTACTCTTGGCAGAGTAGAAGGAAAACGATGCTTCTATCTAGAGGGAATGTCTACAAGATATTTCGGAAGTCAAGAACAATGCTACATGAGGTGGAGCAATGTTAACTTTAGTATATGACCTGCTCCCTGTCGTGAAGATGGGTTATGCAATAATTAGCTCATTCAATCCTCCAGCTGAGTTAATTCAGCGAAATACCTTATTATTATTTATTGACACTATAGATGTCAATATATATTAAAGAGTCTGATACACACCTACGCTCCCATAACTATAATTATTGAATCACCTATGAATTTGTAAAATAATATGTAACAAATTTAATAATCAATTATTCTTTACCAAGTTTAAAGTAAGTATGAATGATGGGTGAAATTTTGATAACAGGTGTCTTTATAGAGACTTGATAAATAATTATAAAAGTCCGTTGCGCTCACCATTTAATAAGCACTTAGCTCTTCAAATGATTGAGTACTGCCACATGTGTTTCGTCAAGTCTTTTGTGATGAGGGCATTTCTCTATACAACTCGTCCGATGTAGGTGGTTAGTGTCGAATCCCAGCTCTTGAATTAGAGACTAGTGGCATTGAAACTCTTACTACCAACTGGTCTCGTACCATGAACCTTAGAGAAAATAAAAGAATAAATGCTAAGTACATTGTGGTCGGAAGATTAAACAGGCGCCTTTTCATGCTGTCCGCCCACCAGTTTTGCCTCTCTAAGATTTTATTCTCCCTGAGCATAAACAGCATAACTCAGGGAAAATGAATAGATATCCCCGTTATTATTCTGGTTGATTTATTGGGAAACATGTTGTCATGGAATTGCCTCCCCTGCTTTGCGGTAGTGGTCTAACAGTGGCCAAAACTCAAGAGTATCTACAATGAGTCTTCAATGGTGTTTACCTTCGCACAAGGTTACTCTTGGCAGAGTTGTAGTTAGAAGGATAATGATGCTTCTATCTCAAGTTGGTTTGATAAGATATTTCAGAAGTCAAGAACATTGCTGCGTCGGGCAGAGCAATAGTTAACTTATATCTGATCCGCCGCCTTTTATGAAGAATTAAGCAGTTATTAATTTCAGCTCGGTCAGCCCCCAGCTCGGTCTTATGTTGGTTGATATAAGTGCAATACATTAAAAATGATTAAATCGACGTTAAACTTGTATATTTACAAATAACAGATTTAATAATCAACAAAGTTTAACTGATTAAAAAAAAAAAAAAAAATCTTTGATAGAAAATATTCATCATCGTGCTAAGGTAGTGTTGTATGAAAGAAAGTCACTTGGCAGCTTTTAAGTTTGACTTAGCTGCAAATGGTAGTTTCCGTTCACGCTGGGTTTTTGGGTTGTGCAGATAGGTCACTGGAGATATCGCGTCTCTGGTCAAGATTAAAGGCACAGCACGTTCCAATTAAGATCAGGGAGTAACTGCAAAGCTGGTCCCGCGTCTCTAAGATCCTCTGATAATGGTGTCTAGCTCGACGTCAGTCTACTTCTACCCTCACTTTGTGCAATAGATTAGTACCCTTAGCTGGTACCACCAACTAGAATGGTAAAAGAAGAGAAACGAATACCCGCTGAGTATTGATTTTCGCGACACATACTTATGTGTCCCCATCTTCCTAATCCACCATCCCATCTACCGCAGACTATACCCTTGATGAGAATTAAGCTCAATCCCTTGAAAGGAAACTTTCTTTACATTTAAATTTAATAGCTTTATATTTACTTTACATTCAATTGAAAAGGCTAATAGTATAGAGTATGTTTACATTTACATCTACATTGATTGAAAAGTGTTCACAATATAGATGGAATATGTTTTCATTTACATCTAAACTGGTTGCAAATCTTGAAACTTTCAATAATTTTAAAGTGAATATGTTTACAAAGACATTTACACTGGTTTAAAAATGTGAATATTATAATTAAAATGTACATCATTTCTTTCATCTTTCCCTCCCTGTTCCATATGGAATTTGGGACTACCTATGCTTTTTAATTCTCTTTTAGAAACTCGAAATAAAGCAGTCACCAGCCCTTGCAGTGGTGGTTCATGAAATTATCCTTATATATACTGAGGTTACCAACCTCAAATGAATGGACATTCAATTGTAATTTTTATAAATTAATATGCAAATGGCAATATATACATATTAGTTCACATGTTAGTAAATGAAAAGTATAGAATGTAAAATGTACACTTAAGCCGATCTTGGCTCACAGACTGTTAGCTCAGAGGAATAAAGTTAAGGTAATTGCAGATGCCTTTTTACGCGTTTCTGTGGTGTTGTTATGTTAACAATGAATTCCCACTGTGACTCCGTGTTTTCAGCTTCCTCAGATCTCGTCCTTCCTTTTTAAAATGGTTTACTTGGGCTCTTTAAGTCCTTTAAGATGTTCCACAACGTCCGGTCTGATATATATAAAATCTGATTCTAACTATGGCAGTCTGATGGTCTTCTTGGCACAAGTGAATTTTCACAATGTCTTAAAACTGCAAAAATGTCAGGTTATATTGCCTGTCCTTCCCCGCATTTGTTTGTTACGATGCTAAGCAGGGCTCCTATCGTTTCAAACATGCGTGTTTAGGTGGGGTAATTTCAAAATTATTTCCGCCTTAAATTCTGTGCGTGATGCAAAAGTTCACCTCTCCAATTTATGGCAACAAAAATCCGATTACCTTCTCTGCAAAGGCCTACAATTACATCTTACTTTCCTCAAGGTGTGCAGGAAACGATTATGTCATTCTCGTGCGCTGACAAATAAGTTATCTTCACGTAGTGGTTTTCAGCGTATTACCATCTTGGTGAAGAACGTACCCTGGCATTATCAGCGATTAAACAACTGCGCTGGGATATTTTAGTGTTAATCAGCCACATCCGAATTTAACCAACAAGGTCGTCGGTTAATATTGTATCACCTGTCTACTCTCTCAGCAGGGATGGTCAGGTAAACAGACAAGACGAACTATTACCTAAGTGAGTGTAAATGATTTGATCAAATCAAATATCTGCTACAAAGCATAGCAAGAAAGAGGTGCTGACCATTGAAAAGCATGGCATAAGTCAGTACAACATATGTAACTGATAACTGCCGTAGTGAAGCAGAGCTTGACCCAAAATAATGTCACACATGTATCTGGATAGCGCGAGTGGCTTGTTCCTGAGGTTATACATAACTCAAAAACGAAAATATAAACACTTTGCACATGTGACGTAATCATCACTCCTCACTGCTCCATTTGGAGTCTGGGGTTACTTCTGTTTTCCGTTTTCTGTAAGAACTAGTATGAAGCAATCACTAGCGCTTGCTTTAGTGGTTTATGAATATACTATTTTCATTGGTTGAGGTTGCCAGCCTCGTATGACATGTAAATCCACTTAACAAGAAAAGCAAGTCAAATTCACATTGTAAAAACTATGTACAACTCACCCCAATTTGAGATCTACAATTTCCTGGCACAGATGAATGGACACAGATACTTATATTAGATGCTCAGAACACTTGGTATGGGGTAAATTTAGAACCCTCCTTACGACGTGTGCTTTGAGTCCTAGGTATACAGTCTTGGTGTTTAAAAATGCGGGTTTTCTTTTAAGTTTCAAAGATGCCCAAATACTTCGGTCCTGTCCTATTGAATTTGGAATTCTGTCCTATTCTTCTCTGACTCCTGGCGTTGCTCTTTTGACATTGTAATGCAGTCTGTCTTAGTCTCCTAATTTGAAGAAGATGAGGGGAACTGCGGTAAGACATGGAGTTAAAAAACCAATAAAGGTTTTACTGCAACGTTTACAAATGATAGTATAAATGACATTGTGCGATTCACACGTGAAGCTACTGGTGATGGTGAACGTGGCCTTAGGAAAAGACACCATGTGGGTTTGGATGACATACTTGCATGTCGTGTCCGACCACAGGATAGTGTGCCAAAGTGAGTGGCTTTCTCGCAGATATGTCCGAGGCTGGTCTTAACACACTACATACTTTCCACTCCTATTCTTTTTTTACCCTTTCCACGCTTATTAAATTTTTCTATTTCTCTGTCGCCCATTAATTACAAGACTTTATTTATTTTTTATTAAATATTTATTTATCTCCCACTCATTCTGTCCTCCTCTATCTCCAGTCCTCATTATTATTATTACGTTTTGGTAGTTTCTTGTTTAGTCTCGTTTTTTATCTTCTTAGTATATACTGTTTACAACCGGAAGTGGCAGGCATTTCCTTTTCCGGTTACGTTCTTCGGCAGGCGCGCTAGGACTTAGCTGCCTTTAGGGGAAGTACCCATGTTTTATTTGTGTATTTAATTAGGTTCTTATGTGTCCTATCTAGCCCTCACTTTCTTTCCTTTTCCTGACGAAGGCCTTGTGGCCGCAACGTTGGCTATCTCCTAATTTGCTAGGTTATATTCTCACTTCTTCCTCCAAGCTCGGCATAGTGTTTCTGACAACCTTGCAAATCAGAGATATTGTTTAGTTCCTGACATCGATTGAACCAATCTTGTGTTAACAGTAAGTCGTATGTGTAATCTTATCCTCGTCCCAAATGTTATGTTACCGTAAGGACTAAAACTACCCGGAATATAAGTAACAACTTAATTTAATTAAAAATCAACTGGTTCCTAAAACAAGAAATGTAGCCTGACTGGCTAAGAGCCTAATCATCAGAAGTAGCAAAGACGGTTGACAATGCTGTCCACTGCGCAAACACTAGTATCAACATCCGAGTGTAGTTAAGGGGCTATTTGAACGGATTCGTTCAGCATGAAAACACTACACATGGGTTGTGTGAATTACTGTTATCGCCAGAAATTATTACGTGATACGTGTTGCCTCTAATTCCCAAATATTTGTTGTAATCCGGTTAGATATTAGTATTGGCAATTTTTGCACGTCACTCCAGCAAGATTAAACACAAGATATCTTTAAGCAACGTCCTGTTCCTAATTCAGCTACATTTGTTGTCTTATTTAGCAGTTTGGACGGAAGCAAATCTACTCTCCAATCTTGGCAAAATACGTTCATTGCATATCTTGCATAAACAAGAGGCCAGGTGAACAAAAAGTCGTTTACTCTATTGTACCAAGCCCCGATGAGGGTTGACTTCCTACGATTAAAAAAGATAAACATGCAAGGACTAGCATAAGTCCTCAAACATAGTGTTATTCCAGGGAGTGTACCTCTGACTAAAAAAGTAATGGCATCAAAATAATGACGTAGTTGAGTCTACCAAAAATAGATGGTCAGAAACAAATAGATTGTATGAATGGCGAAATGTTACAAATCTCACGCTGACTTGTAATGTTAATTTGATATAGCATAAACAACTGCAATTCTCTTTCTTATGACATTTGCTTCATACAAATTAGTTGTATAGAATTTCAGAAATAACAATTGCAAATTATGAAGTGAATTTTCAGTTGCCCTGTATATCTGAACATCTTTCAGATTGCCTAATGTATGTCCCTCGTACAGGTGGCTCTAGTACTATTTCCTTGTTGTTGGAAACAACGAGTATAGTCTCTCCTGGGAGACTATCGCACATGATCGCTCTGCCTGGCGGACAAACATTACTCAAGGTGCTCGCATTGCAGAACAGAATTTATCTGATAAGGCAGAAGGCAAGCGTGCTGGAAGAAAAGTCAGAATGCGCAGCAACACTACTATCGACTCTAACCATGTGTGCCCCGTATGTGGCATGGCCTGTAGGGCCAAAATAGGACTAATTAGCCACATGAGATCACGGCACTGATGTCTCACAATTCAAGTCTGAAGCTGTCGCCATCTTCGCTTGCGATGGGCAACTATTATAGTTGATAAACTAATATTTGTAATTTTTGTTGTGTTAACTGTAGGACGTATCTAGCTGAAGCCTAGACCTAGTTTTGTTGTTTGTCATCGAACTGTTCATTTTCTGTTGTAGCTGCTATTCATGTAGGGCTATCTTGTGTTGTCATGTAAGTTGCTCTTGTCCTAGCAACAACTTGCACGCTAAAAGTACATGCTCCATTATTTGCTTCACTTAGCGTATTTAATATAGTAGACACGCATTATTGCAACAGTGTGTTGCTATGATAGAAAAGAAAAGAATAAAACAACTTTATTATATAATGATCATCACCATCAGCTGTTATCTCCACATCTGCAATGTATCTCCAACGTCTTCTGTCTCTTGTCTTGATGGTGTACTGTGATAGACTCTTTCCTGTTCACCTCTTGATGTTATCTTCCTACTCATAGTACAGTCTTCATCTTGCGCATTAGCCTTCAACTCACCCTTCTATTATGGTCTTTATTAAGGTAGTATGACTATTTTACGTGACCAAGATGTTTTAGCTGCCTTAATTTGTATGTCGTTAATTAATTGTCTTTTCATTCCTAGGTTTTCTATGACCTCTTTATCTGTTTTCTTCCTTTTCTGTTAGACGTTTAATTCTTCTATACGAGGTATATCCACATCTCAAATACCTCAGTTCTTTCCTGTATTTTTTATAACGATAGCAGAATATAATTACTGAGTTACGTTATATCACACACGTAATATACAAATATATCAAAGAATTGTTTGAAATTAATAAACATCTGATCATCTAAGATAAATATTTCCTCATAACGTTTGTTCTACAGTGGTTTACTTCAACTGGATATATTTTAAATGTCATTACAGCTGCCGTAAATTAACGTGGAAAGTTGCCAGCATCCCTGATGCCTAAAAATAAAAGTAGTCCCAGTCATCGTTATGCCCCTGCTGAAGACACCGTCTCCATAAGGCACAACTTTGATGGTGGATTAAGATCAGTAAGATTGTCAGGTGCACAAATACGTTTCAACCGTCTGCGCAATGCACTCTTCATTAATGAAGGTAGGAATTGTCAATACTTGCTTGCTTTCTTTCTACTATTGTTGTTTCTTGCAATGTCGCATCACTCATTATTTCTCCGTATAGAATATACGGCTGCAGCGTTTTTGCACTCCGTCCTAACTTAGTATTCTTTCTGATGTGACATCTACCGTTTGTTGTTGTTGTTGTTGTTGTTGTTGTTGTTGTTGTTGTTGTTGTTGTTGAAACAGTTATCTGGCCCCGGAGGAAGGAGCATTTTCCTAACATCTTCGAGTGCAGAGCACTCAAAGAGATGGTGATCAACGGATGTAGAGGAGCAAACCTCGATAATAAAACCGGGGCTCTACACCCTCTGTGGGTTGGAAAGAGCCAGATGGATACCGAACAAATCTTGGGAGTGGGGACGAGTATGGACTACTTCCTGAAGACCAGAACTCCGCGTAACCTGCAGGGTAATTTGGTGTGAGCCCTACCTTGGCTACGTAGCTCAGGGAGACGCAGAAACACCCCCTTCATCTCCCCTAGACCTGTACACTTCTGACTTCTACCCAGGGTGGGTAGAAAATCCACAGGCACCCCAGCATTACAATGCCATAGTAATGAAAATGACAACTACCGCTTAAGTGCTGCCTAGCTGTCCATATGTCTCTCCTTTTCTGCATCTCTTCTCTTCAACATTTTCTATATCAGCTCATAACACCTGCGTTAATTGGTTTTAAAATTATTCGGCGAGACGCAAGCAAAAAGCAAGAAACAGGTATAACAGTTTATATTTCCACTTCCCTTAATTTTCGCCGCAGAAACGACTTAGAGACAGTAGAGACTGCATGGGTATGGTTGGAAATAAAGCTACAAAACCAGGGCCCATTTCTAGTGGGGTATCTTTATCGAAATCCTAGTGCAGGACCTATCTGGTAAGAAGATTTCACCATCATGATGGACAATGTTCGTACCACAGTCAAGGAGGTTGTTCTACTTGGTGATTTCAATATCGATATACACAATTCAAATCTAATATGGAAAAATATTATACTATCGTACAACTTAAGACAAATAGTTAACCTTCCTATAAGAGTAACACAAGCATCGAAATTACATAGCAGCCTGCTTGTCACTTTCACGTACTCTCTCAGTCCTTCAACTATGTTCACATCCCACGTTTCCCACGTTAAACATCTCTATAAACTCATCACGATCAGAGCAGCAATTAGACACCTTACATGCACGCGTATTTATTCCTAAACCCACATATCCACAACCTAAGATTAATCAACCACAACAGCTAATCCATCATTCACCCACATAAATCCACATTTCGTGCTTGAGCAGCAGGCACCCATGGTTGTAAAGAAGACTGCAGAGAATGAGATCAGAAGTGCCTAAGAATTGTTGATGCTTATTTAAACGACAGTGTAATGTACAAAACATCAGAATCTTCAACTCCAATGACATGTCATTCCTTTTGTATGGCTCTGGCACATAATAATAATAATAATAGCCCCTTCAGTCATAACTGACTATGGGAATGCGACCGTGAGGTGCCAGCCCTCATCTGCTTATTTTCCTGGTGCTCCTTTCGACGTTTTCTCCTCTCTTCCTCTTGTTGCGTGAGCTTCTTTTCGCCCAAACTGAGGCGGCGTCGCACATAGCATCGCCACTTGGTGCAATCGGCAGCTTCATCCTCCCACGTTGCTGGATTTATGCCCAGTGCCCTCATATCTCTCTTCCACACATCTTTGAATCTCAGCTGCGGTCGCCCAACTGTTCTTTTGCCATCTGCCAGTTGTTCGTAGAGGATATTTGTCGCGATGCGACCATCTTCCATGCTGCAGACATGGTCAAGCCAGCGTTGTCTGCGCTGTCTATGCAGAGTATACATGCTTTGAAGGCCAGCTCGTGACAACATCTAGACATGTGTCACTTTATCTTTCCACGAAATGCCGAGGATGTGGCATAGACACCGTAGACGGAAGGTATTGAGCCTTCTTTCTTGGTTAGCACATGTTGTCCATGTCTCGCTGCCATATAGAAGTGTGCTGGTGACGCAGGCTTTATATACCGCAGATTTGGTCTTCATTTTGAGTTTGGAGTTTCCCCAAACAAGCGCTGTGAGGTGGGCAAATGTAACTGCAGCTTTGCCAACGCGGCTGTCAATTTATGTGTACAGACAGACTTTGTCATTGATGGTAGACCCCAGGTATGTGAAGTGGTGCACCCCTGGCAATTCATAGTTTGCGATAGTGACTCAGCACATTTGTTTTCTTTAGATTTATTGTGAGGCCAAATCTTTGCGGACTTGGGTGAAGCGATTCATCAAGCTCTGAAGCTCCTGTTGGCTTTGAGTGACTACTGCAGCAGCATAAGCAAATACCAAGTCTCTTATTGTGACCCTTCTGATTTTTGTTTTTTGCCTTCAGCCTTGCGAGATTAAACAGACGGCTCTCTGACCTAGTGTGAAGGTATATTTCTTCGTTTGCATCTCTTAATGCATGTTTCTAGAATAAGGCAAAGAAGATCCTGTAGGGGGTTGGAGCCTTGTTTAATGCCACTGCTTGTGTCAAAGGGCTGTGATGTGCTTCCAGCGTACTGGACTGTTACCTTCATGTCCTCATTGAATGACTATCATTTCCAGCAGTTTGGCGGGGGCAGCCTATATACAGGAGGATTTTGAAGAGTCCATCCCTACTAACCAGGCCAAATGCCTTTGTGAGGTCTATACAGGCGATATATAAAGGTCTTTTCTGCTCTTTTGATTTTTCCTGGAGTTGACGGAGAGAAAAGACTATGTCTGTTGTTGATCTACCAGCTCGGAATCCACACTGTGACTCTAGATATATGCGCTCAGCTAACATATGTAGTCGAATTAAGATGACTCTAGCAAAAACCTTACCAACAATACTAAGAAGAGAGATGCCTCTATAGTTATTGCAATTACTTCTGTCTCCTTTATTTTTATACAATGATACAATCTTGGCATCTCGCATGTTTTGAGGAACAGGTGTCTCTTCCAAGCACTGGCGCTGCACCTTATGCAGGTAATGTAAAAGCGTGCTCTTACAGTATTTGAACAAATTGGGAGGAATCCCATCACTGCCTATCAATGGCCTTGATGAGTTCTTCTAATATTGGTTCATCATCCAGCTCCTCCATAGTTGGCAGACATTTGACACCATCAAGCGCTGCAGGCGTTACAGTATTTTCTCTAGCATAAAGCTCAGAGTCGTGCTAGTCCCACCTCTCCAGATGCTTACCCTCTTCGGTTAGCTTCTCTCCGCTGATGGTTTTTATCAGTGCCGTCTTACTTTCTTTGAGGACAAAGGGCTTTCTTTATACCGTCATACATTTGTTTAGTGTTGCTTGTTTGCGCTGCGGTCTAGATGCCATCACTGAGCTGGAGCCAATAATCATTGCACAACGTTGAGCAATTTGCTGAACTTTGCTTCTCATAGCCTTCAGGTTCTGTAGGGTTCTAGCGGTAATGTTAACCCTGAGCGCTGTCTAAGACTTTCGTTTACGCTGTACTTGATATCGGAGTTTACAAGAAAGTAGGTAACATGTACATTTGGTGCACAAACGACCTGGACCGGCGATGGACACTAATTATGATGCAGTCGGCTCGGAATTATGTGCTCGATCGACGTATCCAATAAAGTTAAAACGCTCCGGCACGGAACAGTAAACTCCGCTACCAAGTACAAAGTAAACGAAAGTTACGATAGTCGGCGTAACCAGCAGATAATTTGGTGTCGGGGAATGGGCCCTGTGAGCCCTACCTTGTCTCT
>JAMPIV010006452.1:0-135860 GCA_024509875.1 Oreohelix idahoensis
TTTTTGATCCCTAGGATCAAATTTATTAAAGTTCTGTGGTGCCCTAAAGTTATCCACCTGTTTCTTTTTATTACCTGTTACCTCTGCTTGAGCTGCTTGATACCTTTCAGCAACATTTAGCAACTCACCCGGCCTCTCTGCACCTTGTTCCATGAGAAACTTTCTCAGGTCTGGAGCCATGGACTCTCTTAGTTGCTCTATAAGGACCATTTCCTTAAGATCTTGGGTTTTCCCCAGAGAAGTCCATTTCTCCAAGTATGTCTCTATTCGTGCAGAGAACTGGTGATAGGTTTCACCTGACAGTAGTTTAGCATTCCTAAATTTTTTCCTGTAAAACTCTGCATTCTTTTCATACCTTAACAAAAGAGCCTGCTTTAGCATGTCATAATTTTCCTGATCACCTCTGCTCATTTTTGCAAAAACTTCATAAGCTGCCCCACGAAGTCCCTGAGATAACTTTAAGCTCCACCTTTCTCTCTCTAACCCATACGGGGTGGCTAATAGTTCATACCTATTTATATAGCTCTCAATATCATCGTCTTTCTCAACAAAATGATCTAAATGAAAATTCATAGCTGAGATTGAGGCACCTTGAGTAACCGTAGCATCAGAGGCAAAGGGACTGGCACCATTTTCAGGAGCATGGCCTTGAAACTCAAACTCCCTTAGTCGTAACTCATGTTCCCTTTGTAATCTCTTCTCCTCCTTTTCTGCTTCCCTCTCTGCAGCTATTCTCTTCTCTTCTCTTTCTGCAGCTTGTCTTCTTTCCTCGGCTTCCCTTTCTGCAGCTAATTTCTTCTCTTCTCTTCTGCTTCTAATCTTTTGACTTTCTTTCCTGCTCAGCCTCCTTCAATGTCTTAGCCCTCGAGTGCCTCAATCTGCAACCTCTTAGTCTCAGCCTCAGCTAATCTGCAACCTCTTAGTCTCAGCCTCAGCTTCAAATTGTAACTTCTTAATTTTTCCCTTTCAGCCTCACTAACTTTCTTTCGGCTTCAAACCTTCTTTCTTCGCGTTCAATAAATTTGTCACATTCCGTCGTGACATAGGCAACCATAACTTGCCCATCTAATCCTAACTCTTTTGCAGTCTGAACCGCAGCAGATCGAAATTTGGCCACGTCCGCCATTGTCTATCAGGTAAATTTCTACAATGTCTAACCAACAATTTAATCTCTAAATATCTCTAATGGACAACACAGGCACCGTGAGCTCAACCTTATTTAATTCCACCCAAGGATACCTTTTAATTCTTATATTCCCTGAAGTGAATTACCCCCAATATTTTTAATAGTTAAAGATTCAAAATCCCAAGAGCGAGACCCCAATATATGTGGTGAAGTGGGATGTTATAAATACTTATAGGGAACTTAGTGTACTGACTGAGATCAGCTGTGAAGGTATCTATATCTATTAAGAGTAGTGTATTATAGATAACCTTACTTGCTACCACATATCACTATATCTCAGTCAGAATTATTCTGGAATAGTGTGATGCTACGTTATGTGTCTAGGGTATGTGTATGGTGAAGTGTAAGTCACAACAACAGACAGATAAACAATTTAATTTAATCCACTACTCTTAACAACACTGTGACACTCACATACATATAACACTCTACAAAGATATCTTAAAGAGTCACTGATAAACTTTCAAATAACAATATGTATTCATTACTGGCATGAATGAATATGTGTCCTGATTCAACTACAAGGGAACCAGGAATCACAATCAATTTAAATTACAAGTTATGTACAGAATGTATTTAATATGAATATTGTAGTGACATATATTATTACAAATGTTCTATGTGTGTCAGTTGTGTAGTAGTAAAATGAGGTAATACTGTTTTTGTTTTGTTCAAGCTCTGTTGGTATTTGTCATCATGACTTCAATAGTTTGTCTTTAGGGACCAGTATTGGAGATGTTCACAGTTCCTGATTTTAAGACAAGTAAATTCCCCTCTGAATGGTATTTTTACAAAGTTATTTCAAGATGAGGGGACATAATGTTGAGCTCAGCTGGCCAACTCTGCTTATCTTGAGTGATGGCGGCAGGAAAGGACTCCTCTGCTCGAATTCTCCTCTGGGCTCAGGAGACACCTCACTGATAGCTAAAAAGACCAAGGAGTATGCTGTCCGACTCTGGATTCAGCAAATCTCTGACCAGATGCTGCTCAGTACCATCAAGACCACTGTCCCTGAAATCAAGAAGGATGTACCTTCTACTTCATAACTAATTTATATTCTCTTTTACACTGATCACAATACAGCACAAACATTGCGTTCAGAGCGTTAGGCCAACAGTCAGCTTCATTTGAAATACTTTATTCCAGTATTACCCTTCTTAATGGTTACTACGCCTCTGCACTTCCAGCATTATTTCTTTCTAGTCAATCATCCAGGTGTCAGTGTACTATTTGGCCATTCCATGCCGTTTTACTTCTCTCCGACACCCTCTGTTCAGGCTGGAGCATTATAGGCTTTACCTCACGTTTGCCACTGAACTACACATATATATATATACAGGCATAAATCAACAATTCACATTCAATTTTTCATTAAAAGATACTGAATGGTTCAAGCTTACCACAATTCATGGAAATAAACACAGATACGTTGACTAGCAATGAATTCTGGCACAAATACTGGCACAAATTCCCATCTGCTTATGTTCCAGGCTTTTATTTAGCAAAAATGTGAGCTGGCTTCAACGTACTGTCGCTTTATCAAGCTTATTTGAATTAGTGGTCTCGAACTAACGCTCCCAAGTGTGGATATCAGCGAGACTGGCCAATGAGCCACGTTTCGACAAGTGTTTGAAAAAATGTTATCTTTTCCCGTCTCCCCTAACAACCAAGATAGTATTTATAGCCCGACCAATCGTGGTTAGGCTTTCATTTGTTGCGCTCCAATCAATTTGGAGTTTACATGGTAGGCTATTTATGTAACGTAAGGTTTTTTCAAACACGTTATAAAAAAAATTTTATGAGCAGAAATGATTTTATGCTGTCAGGCACCCCCAATATTTTATTTTGGGTATAATTTATTAATTCCTGGACTATTTGCGTAACGTTTTACATATTATTTGTCAGCAAGCCCTAAGGAACCCAAAATTACAAATTTAAAGGAGCTACGTGGCTGCATTCAAAATATGCAATTTCTTCTACCTCCTGTTTCGAAGATGTGCTGTCTGGGTACTGTTATGTTTTCAAACGTAAACCCATCTATTGTTATCTTTCCTAATAAGCGTTTTTTATGATTTTAAAACCTAACTCTGGGAAAGGGTAGTGTATTTTATCACTGTCCGTCTGAAAAAAAATTAGTGCATGTAGACTTACACGCGTGATGGCAGCATTTGTGTATCGCGCGTCGCGTGTTGCATGCGTTCCTGATTTTCAGCCCTCCCCTCTCGCTATCCTTTTGTCCATCTGTTCGTTCGTTTTGGTAACGCAGTATAATTAATGTTAGGATTAATTTAGGTCATTACGCAGTACGTCTCAATGTTTTTTCCAAGAAATACAGCACACGTTTCATTGAAGAAGGCGGGTATAATACAGTAAGCTTTTACTATCAACGTGAAAGCGTTACAATTTGCAGACGAAGCAGAAAACAAGGGGGATTTCGAGTACATTCTTTGTGACAGCACTGTCATTTTACCATTGCTCTTCTCTTTATTAATTATATTTGTTAGGCTTCATATTTACCTAATAATTTATATATGTGGATTAGAATATTCAGGACAAACCACTTCATTTGTCAAAAAAAACAGACCCATTGAATTCAAAGGGAATTCAGTTGAAGGACAGTTCAGCAAGAGGGAGAAAAGAGTGACAGTGTAGTATAGAAGGGCAAGTGGCCGTTGGTCCAGAAAAAACTGAAGGGCTCGGAGACCATCCGTGTGGGGAATAGAGGTATACAGAGAGCATACGTCCAGCAAAAAAAGACGGTAGTGAGCGGGTCTGCTGGTAGTCGGATAGAGGAGAAAGTTGTAAGAAGCGTGATTGGTGTCTTTGATGAAGGAGGGAAGCTAATTCTCAACGATAGGCTGGAAAATGTGCTATCGAGGAAGTCAGAAATGTGTTATCAGTAGGACAAGAACAGGCTGAGACAATAGGTCTTCCAGGGTTTTCGATCTTGTGAATGTTGGGGAGCATGTAGAATACAGGCTTGCCCAAAGAGCGGTCATGAATCCTAAGATGAGATGCTTCGGGAGGAAGATCATTACTAGTGATAAGCTGTTTAATCGTGTTTGTGTACAATGCGATTGTTAGAGACAGTCGCATCGCTGGTCCTGGACCTGTAAAAAGAGCCATTAGTCTACTGGTTTTTACCTTCACTTAGGTACAAGTCCTTCTGCCAGACGACAATGGCTCCTCCCTTGTCAGCCGGTTTTGATGACAATGTCGTCTCTACGGCGAAAAGAAGGGAGAGAGAGCACTAGACTCTGCCGAAGTGAGATTGGAATAATGCAAGCTACGAGGGCGGAGCTGCTGAATGTCATGGATGGTGTTCTTGATATACAGGTCCAGGGCATGAGAGGCTCCAGGTTTAGGTGTAAAGGGAGGTTTAGTAGAGTCAGAAAAGCGTGCGAAGATGTCGGATTCAGCCTGAGACTGCGGAGTGCTGTCTTTCTCTCTAAAAATGGAGCTTCAGCCTCATGCGACGGTGAAACCGATGAACATCCTGGAGGAGAATTGTATTGGTCTAGGGTCGGACGAAGAGGAACAAATTTTAGAGCCCTTACTAAGAACAGAGCGCTCTCCCTCGAGAGGGGTAGATCTGGGGGATGCAGACTACCTGAGTGCATGATGGAGTGGAGGATGGAGGGGTAGCTTTGGGGGTAGGGAGTGAGACGGGATAGTTTATGGTGTTTAGGACGTGGAAAGGAACTCATGCAGCTGCCGGTTCAGTGTGTGGATAGTGGTGCGTATAATAGAATAGAAAGGGAAGTTGTTGGAGGTGAGACAACGTAAGCGAAGCAGAAGCTGGGTCTGTTGGGCACTGAGGTCTGATAAAAAGGCGGAGTATTAGACTGGCGGGCCACTTACGCGCATACGTTGAAAGCCACATCTGGTCTCAATTCGTTGTAGGAGGACGTTGTTCCCTAGGATTGAGTGTACCAGCAGAATGGATGAAAATTGGAAGAAAATCCATTAGGAAGAATTTTTTGTGGTGGAGGCAGGTGTGAATAAAGTGGAGATGAGAGGTGAATCTTTAGTTTTCTTGAAAGTAACGAACGCAAAGTCAATAGCGACACGGGATATATCAGGAGGTAGGGAGCTAAAGCTGGTGGTCACCGACACTCCGGAGAGAGTCTAATAAAAGTCTTTTACACGTGAGGGGAGAGAGTCTGCTTAGTAAAAAAACTAAAAAATAAAATTTGTTCCGCTCATCCAAGTCCAGACCCTCAAAAAAAAAACAGTGTGGGGATCCTCAGAGCGGATTAGATCGGTGTTCAGTCGGGGGAAAAGTAAAATGAAACCCAGCCAGGTCTCAGGTGAATCCGACATCTTCGCACGCTTTTTGTTAGCTCTTACTAAACCCTCCCTTTACACCTAAACCTGGACTCCTCTCATGCCTCTGGACCTGTAATATCAAGAACACCATCCATGACATTCAGCAGCTCAGCCCTAGTAGATTGCATTATTCCAATCTCACTTCGGCAGAGTCTAGTGCTCTCTCCCCTTCTTCGCCGTAGAACGACATTGTCATCAAAACCGGCTGACAAGGGAGGAGCCATTGTCGTCTGGCCAGAAGGACTTGTACCTAAGTGAAGGTAAAAACCAGTTGACCAATGGCTCTTTTTACAGGTCCAGACCACGCGATGCGACTGTCTCTCAACAATCGCATTGTACACAACACCATTTAAACAGCTTATCACTAGTAATGATCTTCCTCCCGAAGCATCTCATCTTAGGATTCATGACAGCTCTTTGGGCAAGCCTGTATTCTACATGCTCCCCAAAATTCACAAGATCGAAAACCCTGGAAGACCTATTGTCTCAGCCTGTTCTTGTCCTACTGAACACATTTCTGACTTCCTCGATAGCATTTTCCAGCCAATCGTTGAGAATCTTCCCTCCTTCCATCAAAGACACCAATCACGCTCTTACAACTTTCTCCTCTATCCGACTCCCAGCAGACCGCTTCCATACCGTCTTTTCCCTTGCTAGACGTCTGCTCTCAAAAAAAATAAGTATACCTCTATTCCCCACTCTGATGGTCTCCGAGCTCTTCGGTTTTTTTCTGGACCAACTTTACGCGCACTTGCCCTTCTATATCCACTGACACTCTTCTCCGTCTTGCTGAACTGGTCCTTAAACTGAATTCCTTTGAATTCAATGGTCAGTTTTTTGACCAAATTAGTGGTGTTGCCATGGGAACGAAGATGGGTCCCAGCTATGCCTGTCTATTCATGGGCCACTTGGAGCATCAGATATGGCAACAATACTCCGGTCCTTTCCCTGGGTTTTACCGCAGATATATCGATGATGGCATAGGTCTCACAGATATGTCTGAGACTGATTTACACCGCTTCATCGACTTTGTGAACCACTTTCACCCCACCATCAAGTTCACCTCCCTCGTCTCCACAGTATCTGTCAACTTCCTTGACATTACTATTTCTATCACGCCCTCCGGCCTTAATACCTCAGTATACTACAAGCCGACAGATGCCCACAGCTACCTCCTGTATACCTCTTCTCATCCCGGGCCTGTCGTGACTCCCTTCCTTTTTCACAACTTCTCCGCCTCCGCCGTTTATGCCAAGACGACGATGACTTCCACTTACGAGCAAATGAGATGTTGGATTTCTTCCGTAACAGACTTTATCCAGAACATGTTCTCACCTCTGCTCTCCAACGTGTGCTCCCCATCTCTCGTCTGGAGGCCCTCAAACCTCACCATAAATCCACTTCGGATAGAGTCAAATTAATCTTGACCCATCACCCTCACAGTACTACTGTCAAACAGATCCTTTTCCGCCACCTCCCTATCCTCCAAGCAGAGCCTGTGACCCAAGAAGTATTCAGTGAAGCACCTTTGGTGGCATATAGACGTGACAAGAACTTGAAGGATCTTCTTGTTCACAGCCGTCTCCCAAAGGAGAATGCCACTCACTTTGGCACACTACCCTGTGGTCGGACACGATGCAACACGTGCAAGTATGTCATCTCAACCCAGAAGGTGTCCTTTCCTAAGGCTACGTACACCATCACTAGTAGCTTCACGTGAAAATCGCGCAATGTCATTTATACGATCATATGTAAACGTTGCTGCAAAACCTATATTGGCCAAACAGGCAAACGACTTGGGACAAGATTCAGCCAGCACTTAAATGACATCGCTCAGCAAAAGTCCACACCAGTTGCCATACACTTCAATGGTCCTGACCACTATGGTCCCATCGACATCCAGGTCACAGCGATCCGATCCTGCTCCTCTGACACTGCCAGCCGAGAACAGCTTGAGAACCGTCTTATCCACCGCATGGGGGTGTCTAAAAACCAGCCGGTCTCAACACTTTTCCACACCTTTGTCTGAGGTCGAACCACCCTTTCTCTCTTGCTCTATTTTACTCTTTCCACTCTTATCCTATTCTTCTATTTGTATGCCATATACATTTTTTTTATTTCATATTTTATTTATCTCCCACTCATTCTGTCCTCTTCTATTTCCAGTCCTCACTTTTATCACGTTTGGGTAGTTTATTGTCCGGTTTCGTTTTTTAGTTTTTTCTTACCGTATGTATTGTGTACATCCGGCGGCGGAAGTCCACTTTCTGTTCAGCCACGCGCTCATCAACAGACAGCGATTTTGATAGAAATTTCGGTTCTTGCCTTCAGGGAAGTACCCAGTTTGTTTATTTTATATTAGTTTTAATGTGGTCCCCTATCCTAGCCTTCACTTTCTTTCGCTTTCCTGACGAAGCCTTGCGGCCGTAACGTAGACTATTTTCTTTGTCTCGGGTTTGTTTCTTTTTTTTTTTTTTTTTTTTTTTTTTTATTTTTTTTTTTATTTTTTTTTGTCCTCGTAAGACGAATCGACCTTTTTTTCTGATTTTTTTTTCAGACCGCATACGCATTGTATTCCACGACTTACCGCAGTTCCCCTCCAGCGTCTTCGAATGTTATATGAATTGGAGCGTTTTATTTTAACTCCCATGTGCAAACGAAGGTGCGTGATTAAGAGCAGGATTGAATGTATATCTCATCATTGTTTCTCGAAGCTAATTTCACTTGGAGTAAATCGCTCGCCAAGACACCCACCAACTGAGCTACAGTAAAAACAATTAGAATATCAGGAATTCTTTCTTAATAAATAGCGTGACACTATTTTATTTGTGAGTGTATTTATCAGGACTTGACATTAAGCCCAGGAGAATCTCTAACATTTGAAAATAAGGAAAACCGGGATTGAGGGGAGTAAAGCTGAAGGACCTGACACACGAATTCAGCAGAGATGTAACTTTATTAAATTAACTAGACAACCACAGAGACCTGCGAGTAAGAAGGCGATTCAAGATCTTTTATTGCATTCTGAGGGGCAAAAAGTTCTGTTGAGTCAGGTAGTGTGCTTGTATTGGTGGGAACCCAAGCAGAAAGTAAGTATCTTCTGCACACAAGAAGGGAACAGGGTGCCTAAAGCTTTAAGACGAAGGACCCACGTGGTAAGGCTCACCTTTGACATTTCAGGTAAACGATGCTACCCCCTAACAACCTTGGATCAGGTACGACGTGAGCCGATAGCAAGTGAAAAGAAAACCAACCCATAAGAATGCAGCAGAGACCATCATTGGCAGCCAAGTTTCAAATAAGGAGGCAGCCACTATGAACTTCATGTAATGATCTCACAATTCCATAAAGACTGTGATGAGAACTTTTCTTGTATCCAAAATATTTCCAATTATTTTCCAACTGTTAAAACCTCAAGTGATTATAAAAATTTTGGTTTATTTGGTAATGTTTATCAAATTTAACATCGAATTAATCATATTAAATTACTGCTTGTTTGTGGCATCATTACAAATTACAACACACACACTAAACAGAGCAAAACTAGAAAAATAAAATTTCCACTGAGTATAATCAGGGGAGTGGGGACTTAAATGAGCTGAAAATCATAAGTGCTTAAATCCTTCACAAAAGCGTCGGCAGTTAACATACTCAGCCAAAGCAGTAGTGTTTCTCGCTTATTCTGAAAATCTTGTGAAGACTCCCTTTGTAATAGAAGTGGTCATCACCAATGTTATTATAGGGGGGGGGTGGGGTGCTTAAGGGCAGGGTCGGTCTGGGGGGCCAGAGAATGGGAGGGGTATGGCGGGGGGGTGGTGGTGGTGAGGAGGGGTACAATGATAAACTGTGTGGTAGCCCATGGATTAGATGGACTCTTTGAGTTTTGGCCAAAGGTTTTGGACCCACTGGCTGCATTATGCAGGGGAGGCAATACCTGTCACAGTCACGACACCACGGTCATAAAAGCTAGACCTCAGGGTACCCTACAAGTCTGTGACACTTTCACTAAAATACCGCTATCGGCAGTATCAGTGTTATGTGAACAACCCATTATCACTAACGGTAAGATATCACGCTAATAAAGCTGATTATTATGGTATCTAACATAACGAGTTTATTCCGAAAATGAGATTTATATTTTCTAACATGGACATTGCGATACCGAAAAAAAAATGTCTTCTCTTGCCTATATAGACTCTTTTAAAAATATATCGGATGGATTGCAGTGTACGTCATACCAAGATTGATTTTTGGTTTTGTAACACGAAGTGCTAATTTTTGTTGGTGAAATGAAATTAAATTTTGCTCGTAATGAATACTGTGCCATGACTATTTTTAGCAGAAGTTTCAAAAGACCATAAGAATTTGGAGCCTGGAAGGATTCAAAAGTGGAAAAAATTTCCTGCAGTAATGTACGTAAAACCAAGCCGTGGAAAGATCCTGGTACACGACAGACAGCTGGTAACGAAGGGAGGGTCTTAGTGATGGTATGAGTGATCCCTGTCCCACTTTTGGTATGGCCTTGGGCGTATATTCTCCCATCTGATTACAAAACCAGACTTGACAACCTGTCCTCGTCATCTGGGGTTTGATGTTGAACGGCAGAACATGTCATAGCATGTAAAGAAATGGACACAGGAAAAGTTAAGACAAACTGAGCTCGGTACGCTGCCCTTTTTTTGTGTTTTTTTTTTTTTTTTTCCTTAATAAAGGAGAGCGTCAGTTTTTCGAAAAAAAAAGCTGGATGATGTTTGAATTTGATATCATCTGAAGGAGAAACAAGCGTGAGCTTTGAATCAGTGGGGACATAGGTATATTTCTCATTGACATATTCCTCGTGTATTATTTTTATTGAGTACCTTCATCTTAGTCTGTATTTGTTTGGGGGGTATTTGAGGTACGCTTCATCTTACTGTTAATTATATTGTATTGATTGAACCTTCATCTTTCTGTATTATTAGGTATATTTGAGTATCCTTTCATCCTGTCTGTATTATGTTGTATTGAGATACCGTTCATCATCTGTATTTATTTGTATTTTGAGTAACCTTCATCTTCCTGTATTTATTTGTACTGAGTACCTTCATCTACTGTAATTAGTTTTGTAGTGAGTACCTTCATCTCTGTTGTAATTATTTGTTATTGAGTACCTTCATCAGTCTGTATTAATTTGTATTGAGCGTAACCTTCAATGGGGGGGGTTCTGGGTGATTTAGTTTGTGATAGTGAAGTACCTTTCATCTTCTGTAATTATTGTATTGAGTACCTTCATCTTCTGTATATATTTGTGTATTGAGTGACCCTTCATCTTCTGTATTATTTGTATTTGAACCCTTCATCTTATGTATTATTTGTATGAGTACCTTCATCTTTCTGTATTAATTGGTTATTGAGTAGCCTTCATATTCTGTCTGTATTATTTGTACTGAGTACCTTCATCTTCTGTATTATTTGTATTGAGTACCTTCATCTTCTGTGATTATTTGTATTGAGTACACTTCATCTTCTTGTATTAATTTGTATTGAGTACCGTCATCTTCAGTATTATTTGTATTCAGTAAACCTTCATCTTCTGTATTATTTTGTATTGAGTAACCTTCATCTTCTGTAATTATTTTGAGTATTGTGATACCTTCATCTCTTCTGTATTATTTGTACTGAGTACCTTCATCTTCTGTATTATTTGTATTGAGTACCTTCATCTTCTGTATTGTTGTATTCAGTACCTTCATCTTCTGTAATTATTTGTATTGAGTACCTTCATCTTCTGTATTATTTTGTATTCAGAACCTTGTCATCTTCTGTATATTTGTATTGAGTACTCTTCATCTTGCTGTATTATTTTGTATTGAGTACCTTCATCTTCTGTATTTATTATTTGTATTGAGTACCTTCATCTTCTGTATTATTTGTAATTGAGTTACCTGTCATCTTCTGTATAATTATTTGTATTCAGTACCTTCATCTTCGTATTATTATGTTGTATTGAGTACCTTCATCTCCACACAGGCTTCTGTATTATTTGTATACATTCAGTACCTTCAGTCTTCTGTATTATTTGTATTAAAGCCTACCTCATCATTCTGTATTATTTGTATTCAGTAACCTTCATCTTCTGTATTATTTGTATTGAGTACCTTCAATCTTCTGTATTATTTGTTATTGAGTACCTTTCATCTTCTGTATTATTTGTATTGAGTACCTTCATCTTCTGTAGGTTATTTGTATTGAGTACCTTCATTCGTTCTGTATTATTTGTATTCAGATTACCTTCATCTTCTTATTATTTTGTATTGAAGTTACCTTCATCTTCTGTATTATTTGTATTGATATACCTCATCATCTCGGTGTATTAATTTGTATTGAGTACCTTCATCTTCTGTATTATTTGTATATGAGTACCTTCATTCTTCTGTATTATTTGTATTTGAGTTACTTCATCCTTCTGTATTATTTGTATTGAGTACCTTCATCTTCTGTATTATTGTATTGAGTACCCTTCATCTTCTGTATTATTTGTATTGAGTACTTCTATCTTCTGTATTATTTGTATTGATGTACCCTTCATCTTCTGTTATTATTTGTATTGAGTACCTTCATCTTCTGTAATTATTATTGTATTGAGTTACCATTCATCTTCTGTATTATTTGTATTGAGTACCTTCATCTTCGTTTATTATTTGTAATTGAGTACCTTCATCTTCTGGTATTATTTGTATTGGAGTACCTTCATCTTCTGTAATTATTTGTATTGAGTACCTTCTCTTCTGTATTAATTTGTATTGAGTACCTTCATCTTCCTGTATTATTTGTATTGAGTACCTTCATCTTCTGTATTATTTGTATTGAGTACCTTTCATCTTCTGTATTATTTGTATTTGAGTACCTTCATCTTCTGTATTATTTGTGATTGAGTACCTTCATCTTCTGTATTATTTGTATTGAGTACCTTCATCTTCTTGTATTATTTGTATTGAGTACCTTCATCTTCTGTCTTATTTTGAATTAGTACCTTATCCTTCTGTATTATTGTATTGAGTTCCTTCATCTTCTGTATTATTTTGTATTGATGTACCTTCATCTTCGTGTATTATTTGTATTGAGTACCTTCATCGTCTGTATTTTTTTCATCTACCTTCTGCTTCGTATTATTTGTATTGAGTACCTTCATCTTCTGTATTATTTGTATTGAGTTACCTTCATCTTCTGTATTTATTATTTGTATTGAGTTACCGTATCAGTCTTCTGTATTATTTGTATTGAGTACTTTCATCTTCTGGATTATTTGTATTGAGTACCTTCATCTTCTGTATTGCATTTCTTATTCAGTACCTTATCTTCTTGTATTATTTGTATTGTACCTTCATCTTCTGTATTATTTGTATTCAGGTACCTTATCTTTCTGTATTATTTGTATTGTGTACCTTCATCTTCTGTATTTATTATTTGTATTGAGTACCTTCCATCTTCTGTATTATTTTGTATTGAGTACCTTCATCTTCTGTATTATTTGTATTGAGTACCTTCATCTTCTGTATTATTTGTATTCATACCTTCATCTTCTGTATTATTTGTATTAAGTACCTTCATCTTCTGATTATTAGTTTGTATCCATCAGTACCTTCATCTTCTTCTGTATTAGTTTGTATTGAGTACCTTCATCTTCTGTATTATTTTGTATTCAGTACCTTCATCTTCTGTATTATTTGTATTGAGTACCTTCATCTTCTGTATTATTTGTATTGTGAGTACCTTCATCTTCTGTATTATTTGTAGTGAGTACCTTCATCACTTGTATTTGTATTGAGTACCTTCATCTTCTGTATTATTTGTATTGAGTACTTAATTTTCATTCTTCTGTAGTTATTGTAGTATTTGAGTGGTACCTTCATCTTCTGTATTATTTGTATTGAGTACCTTCATCTTCTGTATTATTTGTATTCAGTACCTTCATCTTCTGTATTATTTGTATTGAGTACCTTCATCTTCTGTATTATTTGTATTGAGTACCTTCATCTTCTGTATTATTTGTATTGAGTACCTTCATCTTCTGTATTATTTGTATTCAGTACCTTCATCTTCTGTATTATTTGTATTGAGTACCTTCATCTTCTGTATTATTTGTATTGAGTCCATTACCATTCATCTTCTGTATATTTGTATTGAGTACCCTTCATCTTCTGTATTATTTGTATTGAGTACCTTCATCTTCTGTATTATTTGTATTGAGTACCTTCATCTTCTGTATTATTTGTATTGAGTACCTTCATCTTCTGTATTATTTGTATTGAGTACCTTCATCTTCTGTATTATTTGTATTGAGTACCTACTGAGTACCTTCATCTTCTGTATTATTTGTATTGAGTACCTTCATCTTCTGTTATTTGATTTGTATTGAGTACTTCTTCAAATCTTCTGTATTAATTGTATTGAGTACCTTCATCTATCTGTAGTATATTTGTATTCAGTACCTTCATCTTCTGTATTATTTGTATTGAGTACCTTCATCTTCTGTATTATTTGTATTGAGTACCTTCATCTTCTGTATTATTTGTATTCAGTACCTTCATCTTCTGTATTATTTGTATTGAGTACCTTCATCTTCTGTATTATTTGCTTTCGACGTGATTTTTTTTAAAAAAACATTCATATCCTGGAATTCATCCATATAAACTCCCATAAAGAGAGCAAGTGATAATCAGACTCCACACCGATCACAGCAGATTTAGATACCATCTCTTCAACAAGCTAAAGACAGGAACTACCGATCAGTGTAACTGTGGCGTCAATAAAATGACGGCTGAATGTGTGCATCAAAGATGCCTATCTTATAACGAACAGAGAAAGCACATATGGTCGTTAGAGCAGTACCCCATTCCTGGAAAAACTATGGAGATACAAATAGCTTCAGACTGACCACTGCTTTCTTTGAACATATTCAAGTTGACGACTGAGAGTACGAAAAAGAAGAAGAAGAATCCCCATGACTGTACCTGTCTGTTTTTCTTGAATTTCTTCCATGTAGACTTCTTTTTATACTTCTTCTTCTTCGTTCACCCTCAGATGTCAACTTGAATAAGTTCAAAGAAAGCAGTGGTCAGCCTGAGGCTGTTGATATCTCCGTAGATTGTCTCCAGGAATGGTACTGGTGATGGCCATATGCGTTTTCTCTGTTCCTCATATGTTGGTTCCAGGGATGTTGCAGTGAGAAGGGATCCACTGTATCACGACTCTTTTGTATTTCTGACATGGTCTGTGAAGTGTTACTCTTAGGTCATCCAGCGCAGCATTACTTTGACTTTTCAGCGTTGTAATTACTGACAGTGCATCTGAGAAGATAGCTACTGGTCTCTCTGAGCTTTCTTCTGTCATTAGAATTTCTGATGCAGTTTTTAAGGCCTCTGCCTCTGCTCTGAAGTTACTTGAAAATGTCCCTGTTGCGACTGCTATCTATTTTTGTGTGCCATTACTTAAATCAAGAAGACTCCTCCACCCCCATCTTCTGTTGCATTAGTTGTTGATCCATCTGTGTATGCATGGATCCAGGTGTTGCTTGGATAATGTTTCTCTATATATTTAGTGGTTAGGACTCTCCTTTCTGTTTCATTTTGGCTGTTCTTTCTCTCAATATACTTTTTATACACGTCTCTATCTTCGTCCTCATGTTCCAGTCTCTTTCACGTGTTCCTCTGTTTGTGTTGTATTCGTCGCCTTTATCTATCCAATCATTTATTTTGACATGATTTTTTTGAAACAGTTAATGCCAAGAATGCATCTGTATTGAATCCCATGACAGATAGCTGACTGTTTTTCTTGAATTTCTTCATCCTTTTCTCCTTCACATCTTAGTCACTTTCACAAGAATCTTCCTTGAACTCTTGTGAACTTTCTCAGTTTTCACTTTCTACTTTTCCTTCCTTTTGCTAAGTTCGTCTAAAAGGTCCGCGGAACTTTCAGATCTTATAATCATAACTCCCCCCATATCTCCCCATTTTTTCCTGTCGTTATTACTTAAAAAGAATGTTTTATAAATTGCTTCCAAGAACTCAATCATTCCTACGCGCGAAAAATCTTGCATATCAAAATGAATTCAATGCCATTCAGAAATTGCACAAATAAGGGCAGAAAGAAGTATACATTTTTTTTTAATAAGTGCGATCTGCTGGGACTTAATAGATTAGATGAAACTCATCGTGGGGCTGCATGTCTAAAAAACAATAAGGCTGGGATTCGGCGCGGAAGAGCGTTGATTTTTCAAAGTCCGAATGATATGTCCGTGGATTGGACATGCAAACGCGTCCATCGTGTTCGCGTGTGTGTTTGTGTGTGTGTGTGTGTGTGTGGTTAGTAAGCAGCACGCAGGGATTACATGTCTAGGCTTCGTGATGAGTTTGGAAATTGAAGAAGCACGAGATCTTCCGTTGAATGGCGTGTTATAATCCCAACTTGATATGCTTTTCATTAGATTCGACTCACTGCGTTTTGGAGTGAATGACTCCTTGTCAGCGTCGACCTGCCTCCGTAGTTTTTCTCATCTTTCCTGGGTTGGTGGGTAAAATGGCGTATGTCTTTATTTCGAGGCAACTCAGGACTTGAGTTCTTGACCAGGCAAGAGATCTAGACGAAGCTTATAGTACATAGTATATCCTGGGTCGACCCGTGTAGTACTGGGATTATGAGGAGACAAAGAAAAGAATAGGCGTACTGTTCTCTCAGGCAGTGTCGTACACGGAGACTTATATGAGGTTGGGTACTGCTCCAGGAATCACTGCTGCAAGGCTTCCTGTAAGATGGTCAGCTGCAGTCGTGGCAGCATGCTCCGTATGGAGCGAAAAGGGAAATAATGATGATGATTGATATTCTGGGCTACTAGAAGCCAGCTGACCTGACACTTTAAGTCCCAAGACTTTTTTGTATATATGTGCTTGTATGTGTGTCTGTGCGTTTGTTTATTTGTTTGTTGTTTGTTTGGTTTTTTCTGAAGAAAATAGTATCCTTATTCCTAAGTTATGGAAACAACTATTCACAGAATCACTCAGTAATTATCATTTAGCTCTAAACAGGGCTTCAACCTACAACAAAAATCATTGCTCCTACACTGTGCCATCTGCTCAAAACCTTTCTTATTTCATTCTCATCGAATTATTGTCTGATTTAAAGTTTGGATGTTTTGGATTTGTGTGATTGTTGTTTTTTTTTTTTAAGCTTTTGTTGTTGCTTTTTTTTCTTTTCATTACTTTTTTTTGTTTGTTTAAAAAAAACAACACATACTAAATTTTGATTATGATTGGATACTGTAAATGTATGCTGTGATATTACCTTTATAATGTTGCATGACTTTAAATTAAGGCTTAAAGTAATGTGTGGGAATGAAAGGATATAGTATGCAAGATAAGAGAGAGTGGATGGACAGAATGTTAGACGGGCCTGCGCGCCCAGTTCTTAACACTTTGAAAATAACGTTCGTGTGTTCGTTCATCTCTTTCACAACTTTCTCCAGGTCTCTTCTGCATCGGTTTTTCGGTTCCGCTCTGTTGTGTGTTCCGCCCCTGACATTGCGAACCATAGTATATAACATGTAACATATATATAACATATAGAGAGACAAACAAAGATGTTTGGTTTGGTTTTAAGGACTATCTTCATTGCACACGAACACCTCCATCAGTGCTCCGATCTCCTCCCTTAGATCACACAAAGAGGATCTCAGCACAGTGCACGAACTCCGTAGGACCGCCGAGAATATCTATGTGTGTATATAGCAATCGCACATTCTGTAAATATTTGTGTGGTGGGTAGGTGTCTAATTTTTAAATTTTACCAGGGCAGCGGCGTTATGGCCTACTCTTTACGATTTCCAACTTCCATGGGATTTTTAGCGTGCACAGGGTACCTCATATTTTTTCGTCTTTATCCGAGAAGGCTAGGCATCCGATCTCCCTACCGAGGAGATTGGGGGAAGGGGGGGGGGGGGGGAGTATGACATCATTTGCACCACTGGTTCTAAAAAACAAAATTCCATAAATTATATTCCACCTACTGGGAGTCGAACCCGGTACCTTCAGAATTCGCGGCGGACGCCATACCTCTTAGCCATTCCGACTCCCAACCCAAGTTGTGTGGCAAGGAAAACAAAAACTGCACAAGGAAAGCAAGGTGAAGAATGATCATCATCATCAGCTGCCATCTCCACAACGAAGGTTGGCTGTAATGGATCTCCAACGTCTTCTGTCTCTTGTCTTGGTGGTGCACTCTGATAGACTCTTTCCTGATTCCTGTCCATCTCTTGATGTTATCTTCCCACTTATAGCGCTGTCTTCCCCTTGCACGTTTGCCTTCACCTCTCCCTTCTATTATGGTCTTCTGCAAGGTGTTATGCCTTTTTATGTGGCCAAAGTATTTTAGCTGCCGAACTTTGATCTCCCTCATTAGTTCTCTTTTCATACCTAGATCTTGTAGAACCTCCTTATTTGTTTTCTTCTCGTACCATGAGATACGCCCCATTCTTCTATATATCCACAATTCAAGAGCCTCAATTCTTTCCTCCAAATGCTTATTCATCGTCCATGTTTCTGCACCATACAGAAATGCAGAATATATATAACACTTTATGATTCTCAGTTTTAATTTGTGAGATAACTGTTTAGATGTCAGTATATGTTTCATGTTGTTGAATGTAGCTTTGGCCATTCCTATTCTCTTCTTGATTTCTGTTTCACATCTGCCATCTTCTGTTATTATATGACCAAGATATACGTAGCTCTTGACTTGTTCCAGTATTTTCCCATTTACGCTTATCTTTAATGTGGGTTTATCGTCTGTTTTGCTAATTATCATAGTTTTTGTTTTCACAATATTAATGTCGAGTCCATATTCATGACTTATACTGTTCACTTGTTTCACTAGTTCTTGTAACTCCTGTTCGCTTTCAGCTAACAACACGGTTTCATCTGCATGTCTAAGGTTGTTTATTGACCTTCCACTGATGTTCAGTCCTGGTATTTCCTGTATCTGAAAATTTTTTCGGTATATAGATTAAGTAGGCAGGGGGACATGATACATGTTGATAAATCTGCCTTCAGTCAATGTGACGGGTAGGGTGTATGTGGATGGTTCTAGAAATGTAGCGCAACAAACATACACCTCCTCAAGCTCACTGTCTAGGTCAGAGGTTCTCAACCTTTTTATTTGCTCATGCCCCCATCCTCGTTCTGTCTCATTTATCTATATGGCCCCCTGATAGTCTCTGTTAGCAGGAGAAAAGGTTCTTCGCCATATTACTGTGGCCCCCTAGAAATATGGCATGACCCCCTGGGGAGGCCATATGACCGACGTTGAGAACCGCTTTTCTAGGTAATAATTTAAAATAAATAAATTAACTCCAACGGCTAGTTCAATCTCCATAAGTTTATATCACAAAAGAAGTCACAATGAACGTAGGGCCACTACAGTCACAGGCGACATATCAAAACCCCATTCTACTTCACAACAACTTTGGTTAATCAGAAAACTGCATGAACTTCATGAACTACATCTGCATCACAACTTCACTGGTCCTCTGGTCACACACATCTCTTCTCTACCTAAAGTGTTGCCACTCTGAATTTTGAAAAAAAAAAACTAGATGGTACCTTAAAAAAACACAGATACACCTAGATTTTGAATCTTTGGCGAGTTGGGCATCTCTCTCTCTCTCTCTCTCTCTCTCTCTCTCTCTCTCTCTCTCTCTCTCTCTCTCTCTCTCTCTCTCTCTCTTCTCTCTCTCTCTCTCTTTCTCTATCTCTCTCTCTCTCTCTCTCTCTCTCTCTCTCTCTCTCTCTCTCTCTCTCTCTCTCTCTCTCTCTCTCCTCTCTCTCTCTCTCTCTCTCTCTCTCTCTCTCTCTCTCTCTCTCTCTCTCTCTCTCTCTCTCTCTCTCTCTCTCTCTCTCTCCCTCTCTCTCTCTCTCTCTCTCTCTCTCTCTCTCTCTCTCTCTCTCTCTCTCTCTCTCTCTCTCTCTCTCTCTCTCTCTCTCTCTCTCTCTCTCTCTCTCTCTCTCTCTCTCTCTCTCTCTCTCTCTCTCTCTCTCTCTCTCTCTCTCTCTCTCTCTCTCTCTCTCTCTCTCTCTCTCTCTCTCTCTCTCTCTCTCTCTCTCTCTCTCTCTCTCTCTCTTTCTCTCTCTCTCTCTCTCTCTCTCTCTCTCTCTCTCTCTCTCTCTCTCTCTCTCTCTCTCTCTCTCTCTCTCTCTCTCTCTCTCTCTCTCTCTCTCTCTCTCTCTCTCTCTCTCTCTCTCTCTCTCTCTCTCTCTCTCTCTCTCTCTCTCTCTCTCTCTCTCTCTCTCTCTCTCTCTCTCTCTCTCTGTCTCTCTCTCTCTCTCTCTCTCTCTCTCTCTCTCTCTCTCTCTCTCTCTCTCTCTCTCTCTCTCTCTCTCTCTCTCTCTCTCTCTCTCTCTCTCTCTCTCTCTCTCACTCTCTCTCTCTCCCTCTCTCTCTCTCTCTCTCTCTCTCTCTCTCTCTCTCTCTCTCTCTCTCTCTCTCTCTCTCTCTCTCTCTCTCTCTCTCTTACAAAATTCTGAGAAAACAACACTTCAGATCTATATTGGTACCTCACCAATTGAAAACGTTAATGAACATAAAACTCTAGGAATAATCGTTGACCAGCATCTAAATTGGAACTCACATGTTCATGCACTGACCAAGCAAACGGCACAGAAAGTTTACCAGTTAGCTAAAATCAAACATTTCCTAGATGAAGATGCACGAAAATTGTTCTATATAACTCACATACAAACAAACCTTGACTATTGCTCCACAATCTGGGATGGTTGTTCTATGTCCAACACAAAAAGACTCCATTCACTACAAAAGCGTGCAGTGCGTCTAGTTTCTGACAACTGCCAAACACAGTGTGTAGATCTATATAAAGATCTCAAAATACTGCCTCTAAGAAAGCGCTTTCTGTTCAACAAAGCTAAATTTGTTCACAAAATCCTGTCACAGAATGCTCCAACATATCTGTGGCCAATGTTCAAATACAATGAAAGACGCAGTCAACGCCTTAACAAAATACAAGTGCCCAAGCCTAGGCTTGACTTATTCAAGAAAAGCTTAGCTTACTCTGCTGCTCATCTTTGGAACTATCTTCCACATTATCTAAAACATAACAACCTCAGTCCCTATTCATACAATCCTAAACTTTTCGAATACTTTATGAGTTCTGATTATCTGCCCCCCTAATGTGATTATTTTTCCGAACAAATGGTATAATATCGAATGTAGGTTTAATGATGATGTTAGTGCTTTTCAACATATTTTGTTTCATGGTAATACTTAGTTTGTACTTTTCAACATATTCTATTTCATGTTTATAATTAGATACTGTGAGTGTGAGTATGCTATTATTTTACCTTTACAACGTTGAATTCCTTGAATTGATGGGTAAAATATATGTGAGAATAAATGAAATCAGTATAAAAGACGAGAGAAAGGAAGGGCAGAATGTCAGACGGGCCTGTGAGCCCAATTCTCAACCCTTTGAAAATAAAGTTCTATCTATCTATCTATCTATCTATCTATCTATCTATCTATCTATCTATCTATCTATCTATCTATCTATCTATCTATCTATCTATTCTATCTATCTATCTATCTATCTATCTATCTATCTATCTATCTATCTATCTATCTATCTATCTATCTATCTATCTATCTATCTATCTATCTATCTATCTATCTATCTATCTATATATCTATCTATCTATCTATCTATCTATCTATCTATCTATCTATCTATCTGATATCTATGTAGGATCTATCTATCAATCTATATTATTATCTATCTATCTATCTTATAATCTATCTATCTATTAATTATCTAGTATCTATCTATCTGATAATGTTTGTACTTTTCAACATATATTATGTCATGCTTATAAGTAATTACTGTTAATATAATAATAATAATAAATTCTTTAAGCACCAAACACGGCGCATAAGGCAGAAACCAGTGCTCTCCAGGTTGTTCGTTGTGACGCCACTCCTCTTAGCTCTTGCACATTATTTAGGCCCAACGTTCTTCCTTCTCTTATTATTGTTCTTCTGAGTGTTTCTTTTGGTCTTCCTTTTTTCCGCTTACCCTCAGGAACCCAAGTGAGCGCTTGTAGTGGTATTCTGTTGTTTTGCATTCGTAGGACATGACCGATATATGACCATCGTCTTTTCCTTATATAGTCGGAGACATATTTCTGCCTAGAGTCTTCTCTTATTTGTCGATTAGTCTTGAATTCTTTCCAACTGATGTTCATGAGTTTTCTAAGACATTTGTTCTCGAATGTATTCAGCTTGTTCTCCAATGATTTTGTTATTTTCCAACTCTCACAGCCGTATGTTAACACTGAGATAACATTTGAATTAAACAGACGAAGCTTGGTATGTATATTCAATGATCGTAATTTCCAAATGTTAGATAATCTATTGAAGGCGCTAGCTGCCAAAGCAATTCTAGTATGGATTTCTCTTGTTGTGTCACCATCCTGAGTCATTTTACTGCCTAAATAATTGAAACTTTCAACTTTCTGTAGTTTTTCCCCGTTCAAGATGATATCAAAGGTCTCGTTAGAAAAGTTCATAGCTTTAGTTTTAGAGGCATTTATTTGGAGACCTATTTTAACCGAGAGATGACACAAATTATTTATTGCTTCTTGGGATTGTCTTGGTGTTTGAACTTAAGAATGCTACATCATCTGCGAAATCCAGGTCCCCCAGGAATTTTCCATTTGTCCATTTTATACCCAATTGTTCATTGTGGGTATAGTTTCTCATAGTGTGCTATAATATTATTATTTTACTTTACAACGTTGAATTCCTTGAATTTGATATGTAAAATGCATATGAGAATAAATGAATTCAGTATGAAAGGTGAGAGAAAGGAAGGGCAGAATGTCAGACGGGCCTGCGTGCCCAATTCTCAACCCTTTGAAAATAAAGTTCGTTCGTTCGTTCGTTCTCTCTCTCTCTCTCTCTCTCTCTCTCTGTGATAAACCAATAATTCAGTGCCTCCGATTGACAGACTTGTTAGAGCGCTGGGCTCTTGCAGCAAAGGTGTCGGCTTCGATTCACCACGGTATCATCATGCCAGCTGCAAGTTAGTACCTGACTTTGCTCTTGATTTAGGGAAGGAAAACGCAGCGAGGAAAGGAGCTGTTCACCCCCCTCTGGATGCTGGACCTAGTACAATGAAGTCTCTAACACTTCCCTTCCCCACGGCAGTATCTGCTATGGGACTACCTTTACCGTTTTATAAAATAAATAATCTTTAGTATCTTACCTTGAACAAAAAATGTATTTGATATTAATAAATGTATATTATGTTTTAAGAAGAAATTTAACGAAATTTGAGTTACAGCGTTTTCCCACAACCACTTGTCTGATTATCCCATAATATCTCCACTGATTGATATGAAGTCTCCTTCCTTCTCTCGGAATGGAATGTCGTGTTTCGCTTGATGTCCAGCTCTAGCCGAACTAATTAATTTCTTCTCAGGGTTTAGCACTGACACCATTATCTTCATGATGTTTTATCGTTCATGAATTAAAGTGTCTGCTGGTGTGTTTTAACTTGATTTAATTTGTAATATTTGTCATCTGGATCAGGGCTTTGGAGTGGAGCCTGGAGCTGGGGCTCAGAGCAGGTTTTTGCCACGAGCGAGAGCAGAGTTGGAGCACAGAAAATCTTGACTGCTCTGGATTTTTTTTTTTTTCATTTTCAAACCAAAATGAATTTTATTATACTAATAAAGGTATAGAAATGAATTAACACATTTAATGGTTTGTATTCTTCGAAAACCAAGTTTATTATTTTTTTTCCAGAGTTAATTTAAGTGGGAAAAATAAAAATCACACTTATAAATTTAAAAAAAAAATGAACACCTGTCTGATGATACAGGCCGGAAAGGGAAGCAAAGAACAGTAACACTGTACCCTACCATGCATGTCGTAAAAAGCGAATAAGTAGGATTTGGTATGGGTCTGGTTACTCCATCCCGTAAATAACTTTTACCCACAAAAATTTCAGCAAACACTATGTATGACGATAGATCAGCTTGGTCTTTGCTCAAAATAACAACACCTTTTCATTACTTAAATGTTGCCACAACTGGAATTTTAAAAATTAGAAATGTAATTTTCTTAAACAATGTCAATTTTTAAAAAATCACTTTCTTTCCATAAAATTTCATCATCATCATCATCAATTTCTTGATGATAGATCAGCTTGGTCTGCTCAAAATAACAACAACTTTGCATTACTTAAATGTTGGCAAAACTGGAATTTTAAAAATTAGAAATGTAATTTTTTAAATAATGTCAATTTAAAAAAAAAAAAAGTCAGTTTCTTTCCATCAAATATCATCATCATCATCAATTTCTTTTGCGATCCTTGCGGAGCAGGAGCCACTAATGTAGCTGGTCTACTTGCAGGAAGTCTGCACGAAGCAGTCACATGATCTTTCAGCGGTGGCTTCTGTGGCGATTTGTTTCACAGGAAGTGGTTGCCATCCCCATCTAACCTCATATTAGCCTTATACGACATGCATGAGAATGCAGTGGTTCCTATACTTTTCTTTGTCACTTTGGAGACCCCCGGTAACTACACGGGGCAAGTTTCAAGTTTACATATTTATTTACACACACACACAAAAAGGCAATGAATTCGTCTTAAAACTTAAAGGGTTAGTCAACATGAAGAAATCGACTGAAGAATTAGCGCAGGACACGCATGGTTACAGCGAAGTCGAGTTTATATTTTTAGAAGTTTATGCAGATCAATCTATTCTTCGTGTAGTTTGACCGCACGTTAATGACAGCCAATTTACTTAAGTGTATCTCAATGACGTCCTTACATTTGAATTTTAAAGGCCCAGGTTTGTGATTTTCGGAAAAGCTAAGAAGAAATTGGCGGCGTGCAATGTGGAAAAGGAAGTGAATGGTGAGCTCAAACAATGACGAATAAAGGTAATAAAACAAGTGTCGTGAACAGTCAGTCGACCAGTTCCTTAAGGAGCAGAAATGGGATGTAAACATGGAATGTTGTGAAAGTACTTGTAAACATGGAATGTTGTAAAAGTACTTGTAAACATGGAATGTTGTGAAAGTACTTGTAAACATGGAATGTTGTGAATGTACTTGTAAACATTGAATGTTGTGAAAGTACTTGTAAACATGGAATGTTGTAAAAGTACTTGTAAACATGGAATGTTGTGAAAGTACTTGTAAACATGGAATGTTGTGAATGTACTTGTAAACATGGAATGTTGTGAAAGTACTTGTAAACATGGAATGTTGTGAAAGTACTTGTAAACATGGAATGTTGTGAAAGTACTTGTAAACATGGAATGTCGTGAAAATACTTGTAAACATGGAATGTTGTGAAAGTACTTGTAAACATGGATTGTTGTGAAAGTATTAGTAAACATGGAATGTCGTGAAAATACTTGTAAACATGGAATGTTGTGAAAGTACTTGTAAACATGGAATGTTGTGAAAGTACTTGTAAACATGGAATGTTGTGAATGTACTCGTAAACATGGAATGTTGTGAAAGTACTCGTAAACATGGAATGGAATGAAAATAGTTGTAAACACTTTGTTGTGAAAATATTTGTAAACATGAAATGTTGTGAAAGTACTTGTAAACATGAAATGTGAAAATACTTATAACCATGGCATGTTGTGAAAGTACTTGTAAACATGGAATGTTGTGAAAGTACTTGTAAACATGGAATGTTGTGAAAGTACTTGTAAACATGAAATGTGAAAGTACTTGTAAACATGGAATGTCGTGAAAGTACTTGTAAACAGGGAATGTTGTGAAAGTACTTGTAAACATGATATGTGAAAGTACTTGTAAACATAGAATGTTGTGAATGTACTCGTAAACATGGAATGTTGTGAAAGTACTCGTAAACATGGAATGGAATGAAAATAGTTGTAAACACTTTGTTGTGAAAATATTTGTAAACATGAAATGTTGTGAAAGTACTCATAAACATGGAATGTTGGGAAAGCACTCGTAAAAATGGAATGTGGGGAAAGTACTCGTAAACGTGGAATGTTGTGAATGTAGTTGTAAACATGGAATATTGTGAAAGTACTTGTAAACATGGAATGTTGTGAAAGTACTTGTAGACATGCGGACACCGCACGTTTAAGTGCTGGAACGAAAGGGCTAGTACCCAATTTAACTAGCTGTAAAATTCTATTTTTTTCTCTCGTCAGCCACCCAGAGATCTACCAAGTGATCCTCTGGGATCTACCGGTACATCAAGAACGACCGGTTGCCGACCTCTGTTTTAAGCTATACGAAGAATAGATTGATCTGCATCAACCTTTAGAAATATAAACTCTACTTCGCTGTAACGTTTCCTGCGCAAGTTCTTAGTATTTTTTTTTTCCAGTTTTTAAACGGTTGTGGAGTCGGATAAGAATGTGTTCGATTCCGACTCTATTCCGACTCCAGTAACTAAAAAAATACAACTCCAGTACAGATGAGATAGCATTTAAATAAAAGAATATCTATTTCTTGATAAATACCCCGATTCCTGCATTCCGGAATTTTAAAGTTATGAGAGGAGTCGGGAAGTTTGTTACGGACTCCAACTATTGCTCAGAAGTGATTGCGTCATTAATAGGCTGGACTGCCCATGGTAAATTTCCGGTGTTATGTCTTGCGGGTCGTACTAGTGACCCGTCATCAAAGCATCATTTTTTTGGTGATGCCTAGATGGCAGGGAGGATAGTGTGATTCGCTTGCATAGTTAGGCGGGGTTGTCGCGCGGAGGGTCCTGGGTTCGAAGTCCTGGGTAAGCCACTCATGTCTGTTGTTTTTCTGTTGTCTAGTGTTCTACTTCTTTATTTCTTACGAGTGCCTGAAAACATACCTTTATGTTTGTCTAATATTTATTTACTACTCCAAACGTTGTCTCCACAACCCTGGTTTTTACTATATTTTACGGTGCTTTTTTCTCCCACAACGAATGTCTAATAAATGCTGATTATCTTTTATTTTCAGTTAAACAAGAAACTTATTGAGAAGGTTAACATCGGTGGGACAGAGGCTGTTTTGAAAGGTAACACTGTTTGTTATTAGTGCTACGTTTGTCTGTTGTGTGCCGTATGTGTGTGTTGTTTGAATGTTCATGAAAGGTAACATTGTTGTTAGTGCTACGTTTGTCTGTTGTGTGCCGTATGTGTGTTGTTTGAATGTTCACTAAAGGTAACATTGTTTGTTATTAGTGCTACGTTTGTCTGTTGTGTATAAGGTGACCATATTTTCAAAACCCTAATCCGGGACAAAATAGTAGATTTGACCTATTTCAATGCAAAAAATCGGGACAAAAGGGTAAAGAAAAGGTCAAAAGTCGGGACATGTCCCGGAAAAATCAAGTTGATGTCAATTTAAAATAATATACATTTGAATAAAATTGAATAACATACATTTTACTGTATAAGTTTAACTACTTAAACTAATAAGAGAGAAAAACATCAATAATCCTTACTTAAGGTGAAGCTGAGTTACTGTACTTTTCAGATGAGTGGATTTTTATCAATAGGTCCTTCTTTGCAAGCAGCATCTTAAAAAACTCGGACACATGTTTCCTCACAGTTTCACTTTGGTTGTCTAACATAGCTTTCAAAGTTTCAACACCTAACTGTGTTTTATCACTTGCCCATAAGCTGTTCATCAAAGAAAAAAAACAATCTGCCAACTTCAAAATATTTGAAAATGTCACATTATTGTTTTTTGAAGTGGGGAAAAATTTCAATCCAACGTTGTGGTGGGCAATGTTTTTTTGGGCACTCCATTTACTAATTTTTTCTGAGCAAAGTAACAAACTGCTTCATATAGGACATATTCGTCATAAATTTCAGTTTCTGTAAAGTGGGCTGAAGGTAATGTTTGAAATCACTAGTGATGATGATATCTCAATATCTGCCCAAATTGGTATTCTGTTTTTACCCACTGTAGGATTCTAAGGTCTTGAAAATTTGGTAGCAGCCCAGTTTATTCAAATAATTAAAAGCTGTTTTCATAGAACGAAAAACGCTAGCATGAAACTTTTTCACATCCTCCGTTGGAAGTCCTTCCATTTCCAGCTTTTCAAGGATTAGCTTAACTCTTCATGGCAAGAAACAGTCTTCCAGTTTGGACTTCAAAATAGTTTTCAACCTGTTGATGCTGTCAATGACTTCAAACACAGTGACCGTCTGTCCCTTTATTTTTTGTACTGCTTCGTGGAATGGAGAGGCCTGACTGTGAACAAAAACAAGCCATGCCTCAGATAGAGGATTTTCAAAGAATGTCTGTATAAAAACTGGGCATCTGTCTTGAGATTGAAAATATGATTTTAGAGGCAGGAACATCTGAAGAACCCTTTCAACAGCAGGCAGCAGAGCAAGCCACCTAGTCTGAGCATAAACTAAGATCATCTGGAAGTCTGTTTCCACAAACTGGCAAAACTCCTTGAGTCTTTCAACTCGTACTGTGTATGATTTGAAGAGTAGATAAATTTTAGCAATAATCAGCTCGACATCAACAGGCAGTACATCTGCAGCTGTTCGAACAGTGTTGTGGAAAATATGACCTGCACACCCAACTCCTATAAGACCATGTCCAAGGTTTTTCTTGCAGTTTTTTGAAAACATTGTTCTGTCCTTTCCTTTCAGCACCTCCAAAATTGGAATTTGTGTTGTCTGCGCATAATCCAACTACTTTCCTGTCTAAACCATTTTCAGTTATGCAGTCATTAAGAAAACTACTTACAATATCAGATGTTTCACCTGGCAATGACTTTAACTCTAATATTTTAATTTTCACTCCATTACTGTGATCAAAGTATCTGACAAGCAAAGGAAAAATCTTGAAGTCTTTGTGGTTGGATGCATCTGTCAGTACAGAAATAAATGTAGACTTTTCTAGGTCACACCTTAACTCATTTAGAATATGGGGTGCCAAGACATTTCAAATAATGGCTTCTGTTTTCGTACGTGCACATGCAAATTTTGGCTCTAAAGTAACCTGAAGTAATTTTGATGTGCAATCCATATGATTGTGTAGCACTGTATAGTATGCAAAGGCGCCTTCTATAGCAGCTAATTGCTCTTCTTTGTCACCAGTTTTATCAGCTCTGAAGAAAGTGGTTAACGACGAGCTTGATGCAGCTGTAACGACGGCTCTCTAATGTTTCTCACTGCTTATGTGGTTCTTAATATCACCACGTCCACTATGGCTTATCGAAAACCCGGAGGCACATATATTGCATCGTACATTTTTTTTTTTTTTAACCAGCTGCACTTGGGCTTTCAGCCCTTCGGTCCAATGACATGTCATTGCGAGGCTGGGGAACCTGAGGACTTTCCTTCCAACCCGGTCAGGAGCTTCGCTCCTTCCCACCCACAGAGGGTTTATCACAGGAGCCGTTCAAGTTATTCAGTCAAATCTCCGGTCGTAAACATTCCTTCAAACGCCGACGCCCGGGTTTGAACCATGAACACCTGGTCGCCAGTACAATGCCGAAGCCATTACACCAGCGCGGCTCCCGCATCGTACATTGAAGTTTGATGTACTCTTTTTAATAAACGGATCCCTCTGTGGATGGGAAGGAGCGAAGCTCCTGACCGGGTTGGAAGGAAAGTCCTCAGGTTCCCCAGCCTCGCAATGACATGTCATTGGGCCGAAGGGCTGAAAGCCCAAGTGCCGCTGGTTAAAAAAAAAAAAAAAAAAAAACGGATATTCCTTTTGTAAATCTTCATTGAAACTGCATTTACGCTTTGGTACCATTTTCTTACAACAATAAACAAAATACGGGCACAAAATTGTTCCGTTTTGTTATCAATTAAATAAACGTATACAATGACGCAAAAATCTTGGTACTTTACCACTACCTAAAATTTCAAAAAAGCGAATATCACATTGAACTGACTAATTCGCGGGGTCCTGACAACATCTTGTGCTGTTCGGCGCCAGTTCACATTAATAATTAAAAAATTCCCTCAAGTTCAGCCACGGAATAATGGAAATTTGTTTGTTAATCTGTGAGAAGATGCAAATTCAATTTTTTCGTCCAAACCGGGACTTCATTCTGATTGCATCGAAAAAAAGTTTTTATGGTCCGCAAAACCGGGACAGTCCCGGAAAAAACCGGGGGTTTCCTCAGTCACCCTTGTTGTGTACCGTATGTGTGCTGTTTGAATGTTCATGAAAGTTGCTACGTTTGTCTGTTGTGTGCTGTTTGTGTGTTGTTTGAATGTTCATTTTTTTTTTCAAAGAATTCAGATAATCTTCTTGAATTAGTTCATATTTGTTGTCACGCGTTGTTCGGGGGGGGGGGGGGGGGGGGGGGGGAGAACGGACGGACGACGACACAAAGAAATAACAGAGCTGCTGCTTCCGTAAGAGGCGACTAATAGTAATACGAGACCGTGTATAGGCTGGTAACATTATTGTTATTGTTAATCAGAATCGACGTCATTCCACTCAGGGCAAACCCATAGGTGCTCAGTCTCCCGCAGCAAATGTCGAAGGGTATGAATGCTAATTGTTCCTGTTGCGCACTGGTTGTATGCACGGCGGATGCGTCCTCTCATACGTCCATCCCTGCTGGTCTTACGTTTGATGCCAAATTCCAGCAGTCTTAGCCTAGATGATTCATCGATTGTAGTGTCATTCTCTTATAGACGAACATGAATTGCCCTCAGTATTTCTTCCTTATCCACGGCCAATGCACCTTTTATGGGTGCTTTTGAAGCTAGTCTGTCAGCTCTTTCATTGCCACGTACCCCGGCATGACCAGGACAGTAGATCCATATCAGTTCTTGAAGATTCTATGCTTCTATGGAGGTTTTCCATTCCTGTCGAAGCCAACCATTTTGGACCTTTCGAAGCATGGATTGTGAGTCTGATACAATAACATCATCGTGTAAAACTCTACTACATGAACCACCCTTGCAAGAACACAAGCATGCTTTGGTACAAGATTCCTGCAAAAGGGGAGGGGGGGGGGGGGGTAATGGAACCATGCTCCATAAGAACCTGAAAGTGAAGTGATGATGATAATAAATAGATAATATGTATCTCGTTGCGTCATCTTGCAAACTTGTGTTAGGCGACATACAAATGGAAAAGGTCTGTGTTCATCATGTTCACAATTTTGTGTACGTAATTAAGTTCTGTGATCGTGTTCACAATTCTGTGTACGTTACCAAGTTATGTGACTCTGCTCCCAGTTTTGTCTACAATGTCACTAGGTTATGTGTTCCATTCATAGCCGTAATCTTGTAAACTTATATTACCTTTTTGGCTTTAGTTTTTGTGTGGCGGGTCAGGGGCAGGTCACTCGAGGTTTCTTCAAATTGTGATAGTTTTTAATGCCTCACGATAGAGGGTCGTGTACGTAATTTCATCTTCCTGCGTCATCTGAAGCAAGGTGAACCAAGGGCTCAAAAGATTTGAAACATCCAAACAACACTCATATCAAATGAAACAACAGTGTTTAACAAAAAGAGAACGCCAAATATTTGCTGAACGTCTGCTTCAAAAGTGCCCAACATATGGGGGACTGAGAAAGCACACATGGCCGTCACCAGTACTACCATTCCTGGAAAAACTCTGCGGAGATACCAACATCTTCAGGCTGACCACTGCTTTCTTTGAACATATTCAAGTTGACGTCTGAACGTGAGCAAAGAAGAAAACTTCTTCTTCAAGTACCATGCCAGGTGGCGTAGGAGATCATGTCGCTCCACAACTTCCTCTCTGCAGTACAATTTATCAATTCTATTGTTGACTTCTTTCCATGCCACGATGTCAAACTGTCCAGTACTTGCTCTCTTTGTCTTCCCCTATCTCTTTTTCCTTCAATCTTACACCTGTTGTTACGATATATTCCAGCTTTCCTCTTCTCATAACATGCCCCAAAAAAGTGGAATGCTTCTTTCTAACTTGTGAAATAAGTTTCCTTTGTGCATTAGCCTCTTTCAGGACATCCTCATTACTCTTTTTGGCTGTCCATGGTATTTTTAACATTCTTCTGTAAAACCACATCTCTGCTGCCTCTAGTGCTTTCTCTACGTGTTTACTAATTGTCCTTGACTCACTCCCATATGCCAGGATTGGTTCTATATAACACTGAAGAACTCTCTTTATTACTTCCATTGACAAAGAATTATTGCATAGAACACTCTTCATTTTATAAAATGCTGTAATTGGCTGAGCTATTCTGCTCTTCACTTGTGAGATGCATCTTCCATCCGTTGTTATTAATGTGCCCAGGTATTTGGAAAAAAGAAGAACATAGTGACTTGAAAATATTAAAATTATAAATGGAAGAGTAGCGTAAGTTTTTGCCTAATGCCGATCTTACTATCACTTGTGTACATGGACTATTTTAGCACTGCAAGGCTACCAGCTCCGTATAGCTCCCCTGGGTCTGTAAGGAGTTAAAGCAAGAAAATGACTCCTGCTCCCCAGTGTGTCTCCTGTAAGAGTCGACTAATATAAGGTCACACACACAATGATGCTTACTACCAGCTCAACAGAAGAGAACAAGTGGTAATCTTCAGACTCCGCACTGGCCACAACAGATTGAGATACCATCTACTCAACATGCTAAAGATAGGAACTACCGATCAGTGTAACTGTGGCACTGATAAAATGACTGCTGAATAATCGGTTTGTTTTCCGTGGTTTGTTCTTTTTTTTTCACTCTTTATACATGCTTACATGTTAACATTTTCCCGCCATTTATCATATTCATCCATCAATCACAAGGAGCGAATCCATCGTAAACAGCCTGTTGAACGGTCATTGACTTAAGGAAAAAAACAGCTTTATTGAAATGATGACTCACTTTTACGTGAACGAAATACAGCATTTTATCACCATGTTTTTAGTTTAATTAAACACGGTCATCAATGGTGAGATATAGGACTGTCAGCCAAAAATCCACTCCTAAATTGAATGTCGCTTATCAGATTTGCGGACATCATTCTGATCACTAAAAGAAATCTTGGCTTGCTGGTTCCATTTCTTTAAAGGCGATATTTTCGTGCTGGATTGCCAGGCTGTTTGCATTTTTATGTCCTTCCCATCTACACGAGTGTCCGACTGGTTACGCGGTTCTCTAGAGCCCTTTCCTCTCGCGATACAGTTGCCGGGTTGCGCGTTCGAAACCTAGAGCAGTAGTGTCACGTGCCAATCTACCCGGCTGTAAATTGGTACCTGACTCGGATCTTGAATTAAAGAAGGCAGAGGAAGCGAGGGAGGGAACTGGTCACCAAATCTCATAAAACTAGACCTAATATAGTGAAGTTTAAACTCTTCGTTTCCCTACGGCAGTATATGCTATGGGACAACCTTTACTTTCACCGCATAATTATTGTGTAATTATTGTTTGTGATGTCAGCTAATAAATTAGGGGAATGTAGATTATGGAAAAAAGAAAGATTTATATATATATATATATATATATATATATATATATATATATATATATATATATATATATATATATATATATATATATATATATATATATATATATATATATATATATATATATATATATATATATATATATATATATCCGATTGACACAGTGGTTAGAGCGCTGGTCTCTCGCGTCAAAGGTGCCATGTTCGATTCACTGTTTCAACACGCTCCAGTCTACCCAGCGGTAAATTAGTACCTGACTTTGCTCATGAGTTAGGGTAGACAAAGGCTGCGGGGAAGGGAACTGATCCTGTCGATCCTAGACTAAGTATAGTGAAGTCTGTAACACTTCACACCCCTACGGCAGAGTCTGCTATGGTACTGCCTTTATCTATATCTGTTAAGCTGAGGCGATACAAAAAAAAAAAAAAAAACACACACAGACCACACATAGCGTCCACAACCACCTGTGGAAGATCCGACTGTACAAGTGTCACGACATCGGGAGGAAAAAGATGAAATAATAAATTCACATTGCATGTGATATTCACAAGCTGTGAATTATTGATTGTGTTATGACAGGTCAGATTACTCCAACATTTCTCTCTGTCCTGGCCCCTTCACATAGTTCTCTAGTTTCTGCCGGATAATGAGAGAGGACGCTTGATGTATCGTTAAATATAAATAGGGGCGTGCTGTCTCAGATATTTCAGTTTCAGATCTCATCGCCCAGACTGCTATCTATTCCACCTGTTCTTCACTTTCTTCGCTGACGTCCTCTCTTCGTCAGCTGTCAAAGGTTCGATTTTCTCACTAAAATTTGTCGTATTTGCGTCTCATGTATTAATCAGATTACAAGGAAAATACGCACGCACAAAACTAGTGATTGAGACATAATTTGCTTGGATAAGTTATGAGGTGAATGAATCTAATGAATTTCACTGCTTACTGTCATACTAGTTTTCACTGCTTACTGTTATATTAGTTTTCACTACTTACTTATGGAGCCGCGCTAGCGTAGTGGTTACCACACCGCTCTGGCGACCGGGTGATGCAGGATCAAACCCGGGCGACGGCATTTGAGGATTTTTCGTCGACCGGGAATTGGACTGGATTAACTCGAGACCTGGCGAGTACATTTGAAGGAGTGTCGTCGACCAGGGATTGGCGGCTCCTGAGCCGACCCAGCTCTAATGGGTACCTCCGAAATCGGCGAGTATCTGCCTGAATGGCGAGGGACACCTGTGCATGAATGGCGAGGGACACCTGTCTCTGTACAAGAAAAAAGGGATAATCACGTAAAATCAATGTCAGGTTAGACATTAATAATAACCTGACATTTCGCCTCGAGTATTAGCGGGCGTACGAAAAAAAAAAATACTTACTGTTATATTAGTTCTCACTACTTACTGTTATATTAGCTTTCACTACTTACTATTATATTAGTTTTCGCTACTTACTGTTATATTAGTTTGCGCTACTTACTGTTATATTAGTTTTCGCTACTTACTGCATATATTAGCTTTCACTACTTACTGTTATATTAGCTTTCACTACTTACTGGTATATTATTTTCACTACTTCCTGTTATATTAGTTTTCGCTACTTACTGTTATATTAGTTTTCACTACTTACTGTTATATTAGCTTTCACTACTTACTGCTATATTAGCTTTCACTACTTACTGTTCTATTAGCTTTCACTTCTTACTGTTTTATTAGCTTTCACTACTTACTGCTATATTATCTTTCACTACTTACTGTTCTATTAGCTTTCACTACTAACTGCTATATTAGCTTTCACTACTTACTGCTATATTAGCTTTCACTACTTACCGCTATATTAGCTTTCACTACTTCTTACTGTTCTATTAGCTTTCACTACTTACTGCTATATAAGCTTTCACTACTTTCTGTTATATTAATTTTCACTTATTTACTTTTACATTTGTTTTCACTACTTACTTTAATAATAGGTTTCACTACTTACTGCTAAATTAGTTTGTCACTGCTTGCTGTTATACTGTATTAGTTTTCATTGCTTGCTGTTATATTAGTTTTTGCTGCTCGCTTTTATGTTAGTTTTCATTGTTCGCCTGTGTTATATGCTGATTTCTTTGTGGTTGATTGAGTGCGTGCGTGTTGGAACAATCACTCACAACACAGGTACGCACGTAGAAGTCATAGATGGTTATAACGGCAGGTGTACTGTTAACGAATGTTTAATACACCACAACACGCCACGTTAACACAGAATACACAGTTATAGTCAACTACAAGTTATAGCAATACAATAATAAAGTACTTCTCACATCTCAGAATCATGCAGATACTACAATATCCATGACCTCTTTAAAGATACTCCTCAACTCAGCGCTATCCACCTGTCCTCACATTAGCGCTATAATATTCTAAATATGGCCTCCTCACAGATAGCAAACGGACATCATCGCCGTGCTACTGCATCACTATGGTATCCTCCAGATACTCCTCCTGCGCTATAAAATATAATAATGGATCCGTAAATATGGCCTCCTCACAGATAGCAAACGGCTCACATCATCGCCGTGCTACTGCATAAATAGCATCCTCAAGATACTCTCCTGTGCTATAAGATATAATAATGGATCCGTAAATATGGCCTCCTCACAGATAGCAAACGGACATCATCGCCGTGCTACTGCATCACTATGGTATCCTCCAGATACTCCTCCTGCGCTATAAAATATAATAATGGATCCGTAAATATGGCCTCGCAGTTTGCAATAATATCACTTATCAACATGTCTTCACATAACACAATTATCCTCTATCAGGAAATAATGGCCTTACACAAATCATGGCTCTCTTATATTCAGCCACTGTACAGGCTTTACTATCGAATGAAACACACACTATCGGGCGACCTCTCCAGATCGATGCCCAAAACTCACTGCCCACGGGAATACACATCCTCCCCCTAAAACAGCTACGAGACCCGGCTGTTAAAAAACACCGTTCAGTCTCACTACTTGCACGGGCTAGCCACAAATAGCTAAACACCCGTATCTCAAAACAGTTCGGAGTGAACAAACCTCCACAATTGAACTGACTAGCGTTCACATGCTGTGTAACCTTACTTCTACTATTACAATTTAACATAACATTAAAGACAATCACGTCTTCAAGCAATGACAACCCATAATCTAATCTGCTCACCGAATATTTTCCAGATCACGTCCCCTTCCAAATCAACGGGTCGTAACACCCACATTACATTCGCGTGATAAGAGAGTAAATTAGGTCAGATTCTGGACCAGTCATTACAAGTGGGAACACTGAACTGTGTTATGTTTGGCTCTGTGTGGGCGTGGCTTAATTCAACTGTACACAGGTATCAGCTGACTGCGCATATCCATCCTCATATCGTGACGTGTGTAGCAACTAAACTAACTCTATCAGTTGGTTTCGATATCAAATACACTGTTATCTGATAAGCGACATTGATGCCATAATTTGTTACAGTGGCTTGTTCCAGTCTTTCCGTATGCAGATTCAACTATAGGTGCAGTACATTTTCAGGAGAGAGTTCGTCTGCACGTTTACCTCAAGTAACAAGTTGCGGGGTTGCTGTGTTCAGTTCCTGTCGTCTGACAATGCATTGTTGAGGACATACTGTACAGTGGCAGAGATCTGAAGACAAGAGAGTTAGTCCTTTACCTTTCTGCAGTGGAGTGTTTTAACGTCAGAACTTTGTGATATCCAGGTTGTGTTAGCGAAAGAGACGGGATTACCTTCAGTTAAGTGTATTTAAGTTTGTTGTGTGTAAATGTTGCCACTTCTGTCCATGTCAACAAGCCTCAATCTGCACTATCCTATTCTATTAATAACTATTGTTGTTGTTGTCGATAGTTATATCGATTAATTATGGAATATAATGATGCTACAGGGAATAATGTATGGCTATGTACAGGAATTGATGATGCCGTGATTGAGAACTAATTGCATATTCTTAAAAAGATCCTTGATTTGGTATAATGAAAGTTTAATTAAGACATCTATGGTTGATTAAGTAAACAAGTCACAATGGATTGTGATACAGATCCGGAGGATATGAGACCTTTATTAGAATATCTGTTTCAGGAAGGGGACAGATTATCAGGGATTAAAAGGCCCAGAGCTTGAGTCACATGTTATGGACAGGTTTTTTTGTTGTGCAATCAAAGAGCTCTAAGAGAGTTTGCTGATGAGAGATTTAAGTCAATTCCTCATGTGAGTTATGGGACTAAGGATCTAGCGAGGTTGTTAGTTTTGGGACCTTCGTCTGTTCTTTGGACAAGCATATTGTATGTTAAAACGTGATAGAAATATTGAAAGATTATGCGTACGTTATGGCGCGGACGGCATGCATAGTGATCAGAAGAAGAGTTAAAAAAGATGAGAAAGCAAATAGGAGATAATAAAAAACAGAGTACACAGGAGAAGCAAAGGGGAAAGTTGCTTTAAAAAGTACTACTGAAGTGAATAAGCTACAGAAAAAAGTGACTAAACTTACAGGTGATTTATGTAAATCCAATTCTGAGCTTGCTTGTGTTCGAGCAAAATTAGACTCGGCATTAGGCAAAATTAAAGAGATGGAAGCTCAGATGGGGAAAAAAAATGGCGAAGTTAGAAAATCTGACTCAAAAAGTTCAAGAGGAAGACGGAGATTTGTGGAAAAATTAAAGGTTCAGCTTAAGTAATAGGAGAAGCTGTGTAATGAACCACTTACTGATGTGTTAAGTGACAATGCGAGTGTTGGTCGCCAAATTAAAGAAAAGGATTCCACATCCCTAGCGATCGTTGATAGGCTGACGAGTAGTCATGATATTGAGATTGAGAGGGTTTGATAAAGAGAGGAGTGAAAGAATTAATGATGGAGAAAGACAAATTGATTAAGATTGAAAATTTGCTAGCAGAGGAAAGCTGCAAGGTCTTAAAAACTGATAGTTTAAACAAGAGATTAAGTGAACAGATTGCACTTAGAGACATTGAGATTGCAGAAGCAAGAAGAAGAGATATATATGGTCTGCTTGACGTAGTCTTGAATTAGCAATATGTGGTCTTCTGTCAATGGTGACAGTGATAGACAGAAAGTTGCTTTATCATCAGGAGCACTAAAGCAAAAAAGCCAGCCTTATACACTTTTTGCGGTTCTACGGTCAAGAATGATGGACATAGGTCGGTTTTCGTTTCCGTGGGAAATATAACTTCCACGCAATACCAATGCTATTTCCAATTTATTGTTTCTTGGCGACAGTCCAACAAAGAGAAATCTTACAGTAATAAGCACAGTCCTGTAGATAAGGAAAGAAAACAGTGCTAAATCTCAAGTCAGTGTGTTTTAAAAACCAACAGCGTATTTATTGACAGATCTGATAAATTGGTTACTAGATTAACAAAACATACTCACTGCTTTGTTCCATGAAGGAAACAAATGTTGTGCAAAAAAATAAAGAGGGATTGTCAAACCTTCTAGTCATACCCAGTCAAGGCAGTGTGAATTTCATTTTTTAAACACATTGCCACACAAGCAAAGAAAAAAATAATTTTTGATAGGAGACAGGACATAACCCTAAGGTTATAAAGTACCAATGGGGAGTTCATCCTACGGTAACGTTTCTTCTCCTAAAAAACATGAAAAAAATGGTGACAGATCTCAACATTGTGATTCTAAAAGTTTTGAAAAACTATAGCAGAAGTAATCTTATATGAAAGTTTATGAGTCTATAGTAATATTGATTTTTCTGCTAAAAAGCCAGTTCTATCTGATGGACATTGTTATCTGGAAGAAGTATTAAGAAATAACTATTGTAACTGGGATTTAAATCAGTACAACGGTGTTAGATAGAGCAAATTAAACAATGCTCTCAAAAGAAATTATACAGATCGCAACCAGGTTAACTGTGCTCCAGAAAAATAAGAGCAAGATTATTAGCAATCAGAGTAATAGGAACGGTAATAGGTTCTTAAATGCTTTTGCTTGTCATGCTGATAGGGTTTTGAGAGAAGCTCATCTCGGTCTTGTGAAAGGTAGTAAATTTTTTTTCAGGCCTACCGCACTGAAACTGTGAATTATAGGTCAGGTTGTCCTGGGACGTCTATGTTTGTCTGCTATGTGACGAGAGTTGTTGACATCGCAGGAGGGCCACAACCTTACACCACGGAGTTCGGGGTAATTGTGTAGTGAACTTTTTCGTGTTTCCTCATCAATCTTACCATGGATTTAAAATAGAATTTTTCATTTGTATTGTCTCACAAGGAGCGACTTTGTGAGGGAATCACCATTCTAATTTGACATTACCTGCGAGAGTATATAGATCACTATGTACCATTTATCCATTCAAGCGAGCCTAGGACAGTACGTTAAACCCATCGTAGTTGTCATGATGTCACCTTGCGTGTTGATGAGATGTTCGCAAGACCTCGAAGGATATTTTTTTTTTTTTTTTTTTCAAAGGTCCTGTTTATTTTTTGTTCTGTTTAAAAACACTGAATGTTATTGTATTCTTTAGTATAGAACTTTATATGTTGTTAATGAATTATTATGTAATCTTTGTAACATTTGATTGCCATAATTATTTGTTGGTTGTTACTTTATATGACTGTATTTTAATTATGCATTAAATAATTTCTATGCACAAACTTATTTTACTGAGACAAATGTAATAGTCATTTCTGTAGATAGTCTCTGAGTGTTTTTATGCACTACTTAAAATTTTGGTTTTGTTTTTTCATCATGGGTTTCATACCATGTTTAGTTAAACATATTTATATATACAGATTATTTTGAATTAATTGTTTAGTGAAAGGTAATTTTAACATAACTTGTATGTATTATTAATGTTTTTTCGTTGAAGTTAAGGACGTATTCTGAAACTTGGTTTCCATTTTTTCTCAATTATGACATTTGATAATTTAAACGATTCGATTTTTTGTTCAGCTAGATTTAACTTAAATTTCCTATTAAAATTAAATGGGTAGAATTAACAGCGACGGTGATACTCTTGTTCATTTAAAGAATTTATATATCTGATTATAATACATAGTTAAGATAAATAATATTACACTTATATATATTTATAACTTCGTTTGTAGTTAACAGTTTTATTACCCAATGTGACGTTTCTTTGATGTATTTTTTTTAAAAAAGAAGAAAAAAAAAAACTTTACACGTTTTTCAGTGTAGTCTGTTTAAAGATAAGATTATTTTATGTACTCAGCTAATTTAATTGTTAGTTATTAATTATAGCTACATATTACTTAGAAATAAAAATACTATTTTTATTTAACCTAACGATAAGAAACATTTTTTTGTATTGTTACCTTTTTTTTGAAAAAATGTGTTTTGGACATTTGTGATATTTATTTTTTTTTTCTGCGCCAGCGCTAGATTGTATGTTAAGGTTACTATTATGTAGTGACATAATTCTTTGAAAATGATGTTTGATGTTTTGGGATTAATTGCGAAACTTGTGGTTAGCGTTAATAATTTTTTTTGTTTGGGTGATATTTGATGTAATTTATTTTTAGGTTATGTATAACTTTATAACTTAGTTAAATTACTTATTATGCTGTGCTTTGTCTTAAGCTTTCTTTTTTGTGTTAGTATATAAAATATTACTTTTAGGAATTTTTGTATTTTTACATTACGTTGTTGCATTTGGATAGTTATTGTTAGGTGTTGTTACCAACTGTTCTTTACATTTGCAATCTTTTACTGTCATCTCTCTTTGTTGACTATTCGTCATTTTCTTTACATCTTGTCTGTTTGTCTTTTCAATATTGTCTGATATTTTGTTTATGCTTCCGTGTTTTCATCTTTGATGTAATTCATACTTCTTGTATATTTTTTTTCGGTGTTACGCTATTTTTACTTTCATTCTTTGTATTGTTAAATTTATTATATGACTTTAATAATGTAAATTAGTTCTTATAGTTCTATTTGTTTATACATGTATGGAATTGTGTTGTCTTCATTGTCATCTTATGATTCCATTTGATGCTTATCATATTGCCATTTCATATTTTATCTTTTCTCTTATGATAGTTTATTTTCTGTTTAGTTTGTACTATGTATACTTAGTTTGGTTTTGTATTAGATTATTTTTTGGTATGCTTGAATGAGTATGTTGGATGATTTAGTCGTTATCATACATTTATTGTTGATATTTTTGTAGATGTGCTATGTTCTCTTGTCATAGTATATTTTTGTAGGTAATTGATAGACCTTCATTTAATTTTTAAAATTTTTGGGCATTAATTAACGAGATATCTGACATAACTTCATTGACAGTTAAACCATTGGGGAGTTTATTTTTGTACCTATGCCATATAATTTTATTAACCTTTAAATTTTTGGATCTTAAATTTTCTAAAAAATGATAAATCATTTTTTTTCCCGGACGGGTGTGGCAAAATGTTGCCAGTTAATTTTAATGGAATGGGGACGTTGATCTGGAAAATATTAGGTGAGCAGATTAGATTTATGGGTTGTCATTGCTTGAAGACGTGATTGTTTTTTTTTTCTTTAATGTTATGTTAAATTGTAATAGTAGAAGTAAGGGGTTACACAGCGTTGTGAACGCTAGTCAGTTCAAATTGTGGAGGTTTGTTCACTCCGAACTGTTTTTTGAGATCGGGTTGTTTAGCTATTTGTGGCTAGCCCGTTGCAAGTTCGTGTGAGACTGAACGGTGTTTTTTAACAGCCGGGTCTCGTAGCTGTTTTTTAGGGGGAGGATGTGTATTCCCGTGGGCAGTGAGTTTTGGGCATCGATCTGGAGGGTCGGCGCCGATAGTGTGTGTTTTCGATAGTAAGCTGTAACAGTGCTGAATTATAAGAGGCCATGATTTGTGTACAGGCCATTATTTCCTGATAGAGGGATAATTGTGTTATGTGAAGACATGTTGATAAGTGATATTATTGCAAACTGCTGGTTTGTGAGCAGTATTGTGAATATTTTGATAAGGATCCATTAACTTACACATTGTCATATAATAGCGCTTAAAAATGATGTAAAGGCGAGATTATTGCAGACTGCCGGGGATGGAGTCGTGATATGAGAAATTGCTGGTAGAGGACTCATTAGATTATGATAGCGTTTATGCGAAGAGTATCTGGAGGATACCATAATTTATGCAGTAGCACGGCGATTGATGCGAGCCGTTTGCTATCTGTGAGGAGGCCATATTTACGGATCCAGTATTATATCTTTATAGCACAGGAGAGAGTATCTTGAGTTAGATGCTATTTATGCAGAGTAGCACGGCGATGATCTGTGAGACCGTATTTTGCTATCTGTGAGGAGGCCATATTTAACGGATCCATTATTATATCTTATAGCATAGGTGAGTATCTTGAGGATGCTATTTATGCAGTAGCACGGCGATGATGTGTTAGCCGTTTGCTATCTGTGTAGGAGGCCATATTTACGGATCCATTATTATATTTTATATGGCGCAGGAGGAGGAGTATCTGGAGGATACCATAGTGATGCAGTAGCAACGGCGATGATGTCGTTTGCTATCTGTGAGGAGGGGCATTCCATATTTTAGAATATTATAGCGCTTAATGTGAGGGACAGGTGGATAGCGCTGAGTTGTGAGGAGTATCTTTAAAGAGGTCATGGATATTGTAGTATCTGCATGATTCTGAGATGTGTGAGAAAGTACTTTATTATTGTATTGCTATAACTTGTAGTTGACTATAACTGTGTATTCTGTGTTAACGTGGCGTGTTGTGGTGTATTAAACATTCGTTAACAGTACACCTGCCGTTATAACCATCTATGACTTCTACGTGCGTACCTGTGTTGTGAGTGATTGTTCCAACACGCACGCACTCAATCAACCACAAAGAAATCAGCATATAACAGCCTGTTATATTAGGTTTCATTACTTACTTCTACATTAGTTTTCTTTTCTCACTGCTAAATTAGTTTTTAATACTTAATGCTATTTTCTTTTTCACTACTTACTGTTATATTAGTTTTCACTACTTACTGCTATATTAGGTTTCACTACTTACTGTTATTTTAGGATTCACTACTTACTGCTATATTATTTTATTGTTTTTCACTCATTTCTTCTATGTTAGTGTTCACTACCTGCTGCTAAATTATTTTTTACTGCTTACTTTTTTGTTAGATTGCACTACTTACTGTTATGTTGGTTTTTACTGCTAACAGTTATATTAGTTTTTTACTGCAAACTGTTACATTATTTTTCACTGCTAACTGTAGTATTAGTTTTTACTGCTAACTTTTATATTAGTTTTTACTACTAACTGTTATATTAGTTTTCTCTGCTAACTGTTATATTGGTTGTTACTACTAACAGTTATATTAGTTTCCACCGTTTACTGTAATATCATTTTTTACCATTTATTGTTATATTAGTTTTCACTAGTTACTGGTTTTTAAAAAAGTTTTCTCTACTTATTTTTATATCAGTTTTCACGACCTACTGTTATATTAGTTTTACTGTTACATTAGTTTCCACTACTAACTATTTGATTGGTTTTCACCATTTACTACTATATTCATTGTCGCTAATAACTACAATATTAGTTTCTACTGCTTACTTTTATATCAGTTTTCACGACCCACTGTTATATTACACTCCACTACTGGCTGTTATATTACACTCCACTACTGGCTGTTATATTAGTTTTCATTACTTGCTGTGAGTATTGAGCCATCATTGCAGCTGGTACCCATGCAGCAGCCTACACCAAAGCATGAAGTGCCCTTACGGCAGTGGTGTCTGCAGCAATGTGTTTGACACGGTGTGGTTGCCAGGCCATACACAATTTCATGTTAGCCTATGACGAATAACTGTTCACTCTTATAATAAAACACATGAATCATCTGCGCCTACTGTTTCCTGATACTATAATTTCTGAAGCACAGGAGTTGTGTTTGTGTAGTCACGTTAATGATTCGTACGCAACATGGGACGGCTGGTTCAAGCGTCGTTTTTGAGACCGTAGTTGGTCAAATGACTTAGCGCGTCTCACGTCTTATAGAAAGGGAAAATTCTTGCTTGTATCCAATGTATTCAGACAGGTAGCCCTCGATTTGCGCCGGTTCAATATGCGCCTATTCACAATAACGCCGACTGTCAACAACGAAGGTAAAAACAAAAAATATCTGGGAAAAAAGTTTAAAACATATCTTATTAAAGTATCATGAACAATTATTATTAAAATTATTGATTCAATTATTATTACAGTTTATTGTTAAGATTTTTTTTTTTAATTTTTAAAAGAGAACTGAGTAAAAAAAAAAAAATCACGTGCCATCTTAGCCAATCAGAGATGCGGAAGCTGGAGAAGATGAGCTTAGTTTGCTTGTTGGTAACGCCATTGAATGTGCTTACAGTTGTAAGCTTAACACATTTGTCTTATTGTTAGACCACTATCCTGCACTAGCAGTTGTATTATTTTAATTATAAGCTTTGAAGTAAATTAATAAAATAAGAGGAAAGAAAAAAAAAAAACCCGGCAGTGAACGTTGCACGACGATCCTCCACCGGGGGAATATGTCAGATCCGCTGCATTGCGTCGTTGTTAATTGTAAGTGTACCAACGATTTTGTTATTTAATTTACTTTATTTTATTTCTTCTTCTTCTTCTTCCGTCCTTAGCCACCGACCGTCAAAGCAGTCAGTGGCCATTACGCCTAATGGCGTCTTAGGGCAACAGCAGATAGGTTTACTTTGCCATTATTTCCCATCACGCCTAGTGGCGTCTTTAGGGCAATGGCAAATCAATCCATTTGCTGTTGTTTCCGTAATCGAAGTGACTGGCAAACGGGTGATCAGCCCGTTGGTTTTATTTTATTTAATCTACTTTTTTATTTTACTTACACTATTGTTTTATTTAATGTACTTTATTTGACTTGCTTTATTTTGTTTTATTTACTTTATTTCAGAGCTTTAAATATAATAACATTACATTACTTGTCAGATTTTGGATGCGGGGAACGGCAAGTCATTGACTTCCCATTGATTTACATTATAAATCGTTTCAATTTACACCGATTCCCAATTGTGCGTGTTCGTCCAAGAACGCATCACCGGCGTAAATGGAAGATTAACTGTATTTATGATCTCCTATAATTTCCTTCCTTCCTTGTATGTCCCATGGCGTGTGTTGTGAGATAAAGATACAACAGGATTACGGCTGCCTCACGCATGTCGTAATAGGTGATTAACATAAGATCGTGCATGGGGCTGGGAACTTCATCATCTAAAACGAATTGTTATAGGAACTACCATTACAAGAGCAGAGGAATGCTTTTGGGCAGGCTTCCTGCAAGGGTAGTAGCTGCACTAGTGACCCTTTGGTCCATACGGAGCTAAAAGGGAAATGATAATTTCCTTCTTATAGTCAAAGAATGTGGTTTGTGAGGTTGGCTATATATTTAACGTCTCTGGTGAGTGCTGCCAGTTTACTTGTCATGTGATTGCTTATTGCTACAGTATCCTCCGAAATACGGTGGCGCCACGCTGCAGTGTATCTGGCTGTAAATGGGTATCTGACTTTGCTCTTGAGTTGGGGTAGGAATAGGCAGCGAGGAAGGGAACTGGTCCCCCACCTGTCGATGCTGGACCTAGTATAGTGAAGTCTCTAACACTTCACTTTCCTACGGCAGTATCTGCTGTGGGACTACCTTTGCGAACAACTAAGAAACGTGGCTGAACAGATGGGCCATGGGAAGCACCGGGAGACAGGTTTACATTCATATGGCCGGTCCTGATCCTAATGACAACAGCAGCCATCTTACAAGGATGGATCAGAGCACCATTTTTCGGCTCCGAACACGACAGATGCCACTCAACAAACACTTGAACAGAATTCAACCACAACACACTCCAGAGTGCCAGTGATGTACCTACCCCTATGAAATTGTTGACCACCACCTCTTCGAGTGCCTGGTACTCGATAGTTTTAGGAAAATGCTCCTTCCTCCGAGGCCAGATAAGTGGAACATCTTATATGGGAGCAACTTGCTAAAACATGACGTGGCATTAGGCCGAAGGGCGTGCGCCAAAACGCCGCTAGATCAAAAAACAAAAACAACAATCTTTCTATCTTCTGATTCAGTGCTTTTTTTTCTTCTCACTATTGTTATTAATAATTTATTGGTTACTCACTAACCTTGTTTAGATAAAGAACACATTTTCATCTTTCCGGGACACATAATATGTATAAACTTCTGATTAGCTTAACGATTAGAGCTCTTTCCTCTCGCGGCACAATTACCAGATTCCGGGATCGAAACTTAATAGCGTCATGCTCCAGTCTTCTTCTTCTTGAATCCTTAACCCCCGACTGACAAAGCAGTCAGTGACCCTCATGCCTAGTGACGTCTTGTTGGGCAGCAAAAAACTGTCTCCATTTTGCTCGATCGGTGACCAACCTTCGTGCAGTGCCCCAACTCTGGTTCATGCTTTGCATCTCCGCCTCCACAGTTCTCCGCCAGGTTGTCTTTGATTTGGGGTCCATAGCATAGCAGTTCTCATGATGGTTTTGGAGTCACTTTTGATGACATGGCCAACCCAGTTCCATCGTCTGCCCGCAATTATAGTGTTCATGCCTTTTTGTCTGCATTGCTTAATCAGTTCCTGGTTGGTTATGTTATTCGGCCAAAAAATTCGGAAAATTTAAACTCTAATCTACCCAGCTGTAAATGGGTACATGACTTTGCTTTTGTGTTAGGGAAGACAAGGGCAACGAGGAAGGAACAAGTCACCCTACCTATAAAAACAAAACTAAATTTAAAAAACATAATTACAGTCATTCGTAGGAAATAAGGAAGTATAAATTTTAGCAGATCAAGTTAAGTCTGTACGGTGGACAACAGAATGAATAAATCTCAAGATCACTTCTTTGATTGGTCACATAGGTAGAGTTCCTAGTTGTGACAAGGCCCAACTATTAGCCCAGAACGATTACATCACTTTTAAGTGATATAGAATGTGCGCTTGACAGCGGAAAGTTTAACAGAATGTTTGCTTTGTCGGTGGTCTTGCCTTCATTGCGTACATGGTGATGTCACTGATTTGGGCTTTGTGTAAAAGTAGCCCCCGGTTTCATAATTATAGTTTCTGGCCTTCATTAATTTGGAGGCAGTGATTCGACCGAGACTGCGCATTAATTTGTTTTGTTTACTTTGCTAGCATGTCTGGACCATGATGTCACAAGATTGGTGTATACGAGTACATACAACGTGATCTTCGGAGGTCAAGAGATCAGGGACGGGGACGAAAGTTTACCGTATCTTACCGAGGACAAAGTGAGTAAATGACACGACATTACTTTAGCTTACTGAGAGCAATTTAACTTAATGACACGACTGTACCGTATCTTACCGAGGACAAGTTAAGTAACTCACACGACTGTGCCGTAAACTTAATGAGGACAAGTTAGGTAACTGACATTACTTACCGTAAGCTTACTGAGGACAAGTTAAGTAACTGACACGACTTTACCGTAGCTTACTTAGGACAAGTTAAGTAACTCACACGACTGTACCGTAAGCTTACTGAGGTCAAGTTAAGTAACTGACACGACTGTACCGTAGCTTACTGAGAACAAGTTAAGTAATTCATACGACTATACCGTAAGCTTACTGAAGGCGCTTTAAGTAACTGAAACGACTGTACCGTAGCTTACTGAGGACAAGTTAAGTAACTCACACGACTGTGCCGTAAACTTAATGAGGACAAGTTAAGTAACTGACACGACTTACCGTAAGCTTACTGAGGACAAGTTAAGTAACTGACACGACTTTACCGTAGTTTACTGAGGACAAGTTAAGTAACTCACACGACTGTACCGTAAGCTTACCGAGGGCAAGTTAAGTAACTCACACGACTGTACCGTAACCTCACTGAAGGCACGTTAAGTAACTGACATGACAGTACCGTAGCTTACTGAGGACAAGTTAAGTAAACGAAGCGATCATACCGCATCTTACCGTGGACAAGTTGAGCAAATAAAACCACCGTACCGTATCTTGAGGACAAGATGAGTAGATGAGACGACCATACATTATCAAGCCCAGCATAAGGTGAGTTAATGACACCCGATGTCACTATATCTTACTGAGGACAGTGTGAATAAATAACTCGATCTTACGTTATCTTACTGAAGATAAGTTGAAAGAACAACTCGACCTTTACGTGTCCTATTGTGAACAAGGTGAGTAGTGACACGATCTTTCCTTATCTTATTGAGGATAAAATGGGTGTATGAAACAATTACCATAACATGGTAAATTAATGGCACGACTGTATGTATTTTATTGAGAACGAAGTAAGTGAATGTCTTGACTGAACGTGTTTCACTGAGGACAAGGTAAGTGAATGTCTTGACTGAACGTGTTTTACTGGGGACAAGGTAAGTGAACGGCATGACACAAAGTATTTTACTGGGGACAAATTAAATCAATGGCACGGTTTGCACGTTTTACTAAGGACAAGTAAGTAAATGATATGACTTAAAGTAAGAAGTCGCTGGTGACGGATGGGACACACATTGAGGAATCCTGTTGATGGCATTACAAGGTAGTCTTTATTATGGAATCCCTATGGTAAGAGAGGTTGAAGGATACTAAAGAACACACGGAGAAGAGAAATGGAAACACAAAGCAAAGACAAGATGAAGATGTGGCAAGACCTTGACCTGATGGCACGGGACAGAGGGGCTTGGCGTAAGTTTGTTGAAGGCCTATGCTCCCTGGGGAACTGAAAGGTTGTAATAATGATGGTGACGGTGGACAATGGAATGAATAAATCTCAAGATCACTTCTTTGATTGGTCACATAGTTCCTAGTTGTGAATGGAAAGATCTCAGGCTCATTTTCCGTATTGGATGCTTTTTCCCCCTTCTTTTTATTGTTATTGATGCTGTCTTCCTTCCGTTCCATGTACCGCCATCTTTGTTGTTGTATCACCCCCGTTATCACAGATTTTTCACTTCAAATTTTCACCATTGCCCTGTCTGGTAAAAGGGGAAAGGTAATCACATAGGAGATACTGCCACAGAGGGGTGACAATTTAAAGACTTCGCCTGTTCTTGATCTCAGCTTTATGAGGCAGGGGCGATTAGTTCCCTTCCTTGCTGCCTTTGCCTTCCCTAACTCACGAGCAGAATCACGTAACCATTTTGACAGACTGGGTAGACTGGGGCATAACGCCACTTAGTTTCAGGTACGGTCCCTTTGCCTTGAAAAAGAAGCACTGTCACCCCTCTGCCACTTGGTTTCTTTGACTGATCAAATACTCGATTTGAGACAATCTGTTTATAAACGATCATTCCCATCGCCGTGATTGTAACAGGTCCTGTTATTTAGGTCATTTGTGAAAGTCATTTAAAAGGAACACTCTTCTGTATTATGAGAAGGTCATTTGTTAAGAGCACTCTTCTGTATTATGAAAAGGTCATTTGTTAAGAACACTCTTCTGTATTATGAAAAGGTCATTTGTTAAGAGCACTCTTCTGTATTATGAAAAGGTCATTTGTTAAGAACACTCTTCTGTATTATGAGAAGGTCATTTGTTAAGAACACTTTCCAGTATTTTGTACTAAAATAATACATTCAATATCTCGCAGTGACATTAATCTCACTCTTGTCATTCATTCAAGTTCACCGACCATTATTCAAAGACCAAGATGTACGCGGAGAAAAATGTCCTAGCAACCAACGGACAGCTGACCTCACAAGGCAGGACCTTCAAGTGTTGTGTCCTTCGACTTGCTGGTGTGTACGGACCTGGAGAGCAGAGGCACATTCCCAGGATTGTGGTTAGCTGCTGCTGTTGTGCAGTTGTTGTTGCTTTTGTTTGTTTGTTATGTCAGAGCTGTTTACTGATAATCTTTTTGTAAGTGAAAATGGTCATATTTTGGTATCTTGCAACAGAAGTGTAGTCTTTCTCTCCCACCCCCCCCCCCCCCCCCCCCCCCCCCCCCCATCTTTTCCGTTATGAATGTAGCCATATTTGTTTATCTTCAAGTGCCACGCCTGGTGGTATAGGCGATCACGTCTCTCCACAACATCCTGTCTCCAGTACTATTTATCAATTCTGTTGTTCATTTCTGTCCATGTCATTTCAAAATGTCTAGAAAAATGGCATAAGGAACACCCAGACTCCGATACTACAGAACCATACTATACATTACCAAGAAGAGATCAAGTGATAATTGTCAGACTAAGAACCGGTCATTGCAGACTCAAATAACATCTGTACAACAAACTGAAAATCGGACAGACAGATATGCGTCCTTTTGGGGAGGACAAAAAACAGTAGAACATGTGGGGAGGACAAACAAACATTAGAACACGTGGGGAGGACAAACAAACAGTAGAACATGTAGGAAGGACAAACAAACAGTAGAACATGTGGGGAGGACAAACAAACAGTAGAACATGTGGGGAGGACAAACAAACAGTAGAACACGTGGGGAAGACAAACAAACAGTAGAACGTGTGGGGAGGACAAACAAACAGAACACGTGGGGAGGACAAGCAAACAGTAGAACACGTGGGGAGGACAAACAAACAGTAGAACACGTGGGGAGGACATACAAACAGAACACGTGGGGAGGACAAACAAACAGTAGAACACGTGGGGAGGACAAACAAACAGTAGAACGTGGGGAGGACAAACAAACAGTAGAACACGTGGGGAGGACAAACAAACAGTAGAACATGTGGGGAGGACAAACAAACAGTAGAACACGTGGGGAGGACAAACAAACAGTAGAACACGTGGGGAGGACATACAAACAGTAGAACACGTGGGGAAGACAAACAAACAGTAGAACACGCGGGGAGGACAAACAAACAGAACACGTGGGGAGGACAAGCAAACAGTAGAACACGTGGGGAGGACAAACAAACAGTAGAACACGTGGGGAGGACAAACAAACAGTAGAACACGTGGGGAGGACAAACAAACAGTAGAACATGTGGGGAGGACAAACAAACAGTAGAACACGTGGGGAGGACAAGCAAACAGTAGAACACGTACTCCAAAAGTGTTGCTCGACAAGAGTGGCATCATTGCTTTCTCCAACCCAGTTGAGGGAGGAACTGTATTGTGACGAGAGAAGCCTGAGACGGACTTCCAGGTTTATAAGAGAGATAGATGTGGTTATTTGAGTGCAACAACGACGAAGAGGAAGAACAGGGACAGCATTGGCTAGAGCTTAGCGTTAGTCAAGTTTATGACAAGAAACAAGTTTATGACAAGAAACAAAAGTACACAATTCTGACAGAATTCTGTTGTTGTAGTAGTCAACAGATTACGTGATTATTTTGTTGGGGGGGGGGGGGGGGGGCATGGCTCCGGGCCACTTGTGGAACGGAAAACTTGACCTTCTTTAGGATCAGTCTATCTCCTCACTCACTGTTTAGCTTTAACCAGCCATTTCTTATTTGAGAGCGTCCGATTGACATAGTGGTTAGAGCGCTGGTGCGGGATTCGGTTCACGGTATCGACACGCTTGTCTGCCCAACTGTAATTTGGTACCTGACTTATCACTTGAGTTAGGAAAGGAAAAGGCAGTGAGGAAGGGAGCTGATCACCCCACCTCTCGATGCTGGCCTTAGTATATTGAAGTCCTGAACACTTCACTCCTCTACGGCATTATCTGATGTCGGACTAACATTACCTGGTTTTTCTTATTTTAACTTTTTATAGTTTCTCCTTTCTGTCCCCTAAATATCTGCGTGTATTTAACTTAATTTTTTTTTTTTTGCGTTTCTACTTTGTATGCAATGTTTCATGTTAATTCTGAACAATCCTGCAGACTCTTCAGTTGACACCCGTATGTTGGCCTAAATGTCCCCTCATTATTTTATCATAGTCTGACATCGTTGTGTATGTTAATGTATATTCTTTCATTGTCTGTGTTACAGCGTAATCTTCTTTGATTAAAAGTATTAGCACGTAGTCTTCTTTCATTATATGTATTAGCACGTAGTCTTCTTTCATTATATGTATTAGCACGTAGTCTTCTTTCATTATGTGTATTAGCGCGTTGTCGTCTTTCATTATATGTATTAGCTCGTAGTCATATGTATTAGCGCGTAGTCGTCTTTCATTATATGTGTTAGCTCGTAGTCATCTGTCATTATATGTATTAGCGCGTAGTCGTTTTTCATTATATGTATTAGCTCGTAGTCATCTGTCATTATATGTATTAGCTCGTAGTCATCTGTCATTATATGTATTAGCTCGTAGTCATCTGTCATTATATGTATTAGCTCGTAGTCATCTGTCATTATATGTATTAGCTCGTAGTCATCTGTCATTATATGTATTAGCTCGTAGTCATCTGTCATTATATGTATTAGCTCGTTGTCATCTGTCATTATATGTATTATGTTGCGTGATAAATTCTCGCAACATCGTTTTATTACAATATCTATTTTATAACGCAAGGGCAACAACTGCTTGGAATTTATAGTCACTTTTCTCGGTAAGCATTTGTCTTCCCGCGTTGGTATTGAATGCAGTTAAGTTTTGAGCTGTGGTCTTTTTGCGCTGGACTGCGCATGACTGGTCTTGTTTTTTGGTCGATCGGTTTCCGCCCACCACTAGTGGAGTGAGCGATTTGAATGGCGAAAGAGATGCCTCGTTGAAGAGGGGATCTCCGCTATTTTTTGTTCTGTCAGGGATGTGTAGTCCTCTTAATGGATATTTCGTTTATTCGAGATAATACCTCTAGTGTTTCCCACATGTCGGGAGGCGTGATATTTCTGTGTATTTCCTGAAGGCAAGGTAAATTGACTTTTCATTAACTCTATCGATTTTGGGTCGTGAGCGATTTCGATTCATAGCCTGTCTTCGAAAGTCGTCGTCACGAGATGTTTTCCCAGCTCACATGTCGCTGTATTGTACTGCATCAGTTGATGCATGTCCCAAGGACCATTACTTGCTACTTTGTTAAATGAACTAGGTTTGGAAAACCTTTATTATCTAGAGGATATTTTTGAGGACATTATTTATACTTCGGCAGACGTGTCTGTCTTGCTGAAGTCAGACTCAGGAGAGTGAACTGATCTCATACATCGGGTTATCTCCTGGCTGTTATAGAAAAGGATGGAGTTTTTCACCTGACTACATTTACAGCACTATGAAATATAACATGCATCTGACTCATCATTGTAATGCTGTCTACCGTCTATTGCTGTATTGAATGTTGCTGTGATAATGACTGTTTGATGTGCCTACATATTCGCGTATACATTTTGTCACTGTGGCGTCCACAATAAATAATGAAGAAAAACGTCAACGGCTGTTACAAGAATCATTGACTTTATACGTCGTGAGTTTACTGACGTCCTATGTGGATTGCCCTGTTATTTTTGTATGAACATTGTTTGACTGAACACATCTGCACACTACACAAAACCAGACATGCGGATACCATCCATCATCATATGGCATCACGCATCATTTGGTGGCCATAAGCTGGTTTGATTCTGGTACCAGCAAACACGGGGTCCCTTACCCACTTCATTTTCAACAAGAATTCATTAGCATCCTTCAAGAAATTAACATTCTTCAATACAGTCAACATCTTCAAAATTTTCAAAGTACTCGGCGTTGCCCGGTAAAAGTCAAAAATTTCAACTTTTTGACGGAAACAAGAATTTGACAGTACCCGGCGTTGTTACATGTTGCCGGATAACTCGGACTGCTGTTATCTTTTACGCAAGTCAAGCAAGTTGCTGCTGTCAAGGTTCCAGTGCTGTCGTTTTTGTGAAGGTCAAGTGCCGGTTGAAACGGGTTGTTTTCTGAAGAAGGCCAAGTACCGATTTCCATCAACTTACTTTTGGATTAGAAGGTCAAGTGCCGAAACAACTCAACACACAGTAATTCAGAAGCTCTTGTACCATCGTGTTAGCAGTGGAAGCAGTTCAGATGTGCCATCATCGTTGGAGCTTCGCTCTTTAGGACGTTGATTGACATCCGTTTTTTTCTGCTGTTCTACGATTGGAAGCCTATAAGTTAAGTGGCCTGTTTGTATGTAAACTGTGCCCTTATACTTCTGCTGAGTCTTCTGTGTATCATCTCATTCTATATGTTATATGTCTATATGTTATTTGTATATTTATATGTTTATATTTCAGCGGGTTCTTGGTTGGGTGGTGTCTCCGTTAGATTATGCCACGTCATAGAGGTCGTCTATTGTGAGCGTTTTCTGTAGGGTTTGCAAATTTCCGATACTGGAATTTGCTAAGCGACTTCTGTTGCTATTTATGTTAGCTGTGATGACATGTTTTAATATTGTTTTCGTTATTATTTCGCATTCTTTAGTTTTGTTTTGATTTGTTTGTATTTGTTAGCCGACTCTTGTCTATAATTTAGTTTCATACAACATTTTTGTTTATACACTGTGGTGTCATGTATTTTGTTTAATTATAGCGCAGATATCGTCACATTTTTTGTGATATTTCATTAATTTCTGCTTTATTTTTAGTTGATTTCTGCGAACGTTTTTGTATTGTTGCTGATCTTTGTTATTGTTTACATTGTTATTGTTTACATTGTTTGCATTGTTTACATTTTCAATGTTTACATTCTGCATGTGTTTACATAGTCATTGTTTACAGTTATAGTAATTAGTTAATGGGCTATGCTAATGCACTGTTACTACTACACTGATGATAAATGAATGATGAATAGTGTCGTGCACTATTGAATGAGAAGTGCACTTATGATCAAGAATTGAGTGCTGATATTGCATATACAAGTTCTTTGATTGGAGACTTGTTTCCCACAGAGACTGGGATAATATAATGTGATGTGAATATACAAGTGCTTAATTAAGACTTGTTACACTTAGGTTTGAAATAAATTAGTTAATTATTTCAGGTTTTGGACTCATATGTTAAACAACATGTCTACATTTGAGCACTTTATTGAGCAGGGTAAATTGCTTGGGAAGACTGGTGATAAGTTAGAAGAATTTGCAACTGCTCGATATGATAAAGCAATGGAAGCTGAACAAAAGAAACTGCAGATGCAGATGGATGAAAAAAGATTCCAAATGGAAATGGAAAAACAAAAAAGGGAATCAGAAGCTGAGGAGAGAAAACTCCAGCTACAGCTAGAGGCTGAGAATAAAAGACTTGAAAAAGAGGCTGAGAATAAAAGACTTGAAAAAGAGGCTGAAAATAAAAGACTTGAAAAAGAAGCTGAAAATAAAAGACTTGAAAAAGAAGCTGAAAATGAAAGACTTCAAAAAGAGGCTCAGGCTGATGAAAGAAGATTACAGAGAGAGTCTGATGAGAGGAAAGAGAAAGCAAAAATGGAACATGAAGAAAAGGTCTTAGCTTTAGAGTTGGAAAAATTGAAATTGACGAGCATGAGTAATGGTAATGATTCAAACAAGGGTTCATCTTCTGGTAAGGCTAATAATGATACTTTTAAGATTAAGTTACCAACATTTAGTCCTTCCAGTGATGACATAATGTTCTATCTGGACAGATTTGAACAAGCATGTACAGCTCAAAACATAGACAAAGCAAAATATGTTTATCAGTTATCAGGGATACTGACAGGTAAAGCTCTAAGTATATTAAATATGGTGGATGAACCTGACAAGAACAATTATGAGGTTGTCACGGCCGCTTTGTTAAAGAAATATCAGCTTAACGAAGACGGCTATCGTCTACAATTTAAAAACATGTTACCTGAAAATGGAGTTGAATTCTCCGAGTTTATTGCAAGAATACGCATTACTTTCTCACGATGGGTTGAACTATCTAAGACGGAAAAAAAACTTATGAAGGACTTATGGACTTAATACTTAGAGACAAAGTCATGTCGACTCTCAATGAGTCTTTCCTTGCTTTCCCTCATGAACGTAAACCTAAAACAATAAAAGAAATGGAAGATTTCTGTTGCCAATACGTAACTGCGCACCCACACATAACCATGGGTAACTCTAAGGTGAAAGAAGGTTTACCAGTTGCTTCGGCAGCTCCGTATGGCCAAAACTTTGCTCGTAGATTCCAACAAAATTTTGATAGAAAGAGTAGCGGTAATTTCTGTCAAAATCATGGAAATCAATTTCATGGTGATTCTTCTTCGAAGAATTGGAGACAAACCTGATTAGTACTCGTTACTATCACCCTAATAATTATAAGCATTTCAAAAGAGGATATGGTAATAGAGGTTATTCTGCCGAAGACCTCAGAACCAAACAAATAGATGTTCGCATCAATGTGAACATGATAGTAATCGTGGAAACTGGAATTCGAACCAGGATAACAATTACAATAGAGACAATAATAACTGCAGAGATAATAATAACTCTGATAACTTCAGAGGTAATAATAGTCGGGGTAGATCTCAACACAAAAAAAAGAGATATCAGCAGGCTAATGCTGTACAACAGGAAACTGAGGGAGCCTGTAATCATGTTGTTGATAGTAAAAACTTTGACGCTGTCACTGGTTCTGCTTTTGACTTTGAGAGAGCAAACAAATGCCCCAATGCAGTACTTTATTCGAACCGGGTACCATAACTACTTTGAGTTGTGGTCACCCACTTCCCGCTCTTCCTGCTGCTGTTGCGCATGACGGGGGGGGTTCTTTAATTCTACATAAGGGTCTTGTTAATGATACTCCGGTCTCACTACTTTTCGATTCCGGATGCACCACTATTGGTGTTAGACAATCGCTTGTAGATCCATCTTGTGCTACAGGAAGGGTTATTAAATGTGTCACATTTGGCGGCACTCTAGAAAAATATCCTACTGCTGTAATTCGCATTGCCACTCCTTTCTTTACTGGAGATGTGCATGCTTGTCTCTTACCTAATCCTATTGCGGACCTTATTATTGGTCGTATTCACGGAGTTAGGGAGTGTACCCCACAGCAGATTGCTGCTTGGGAAGATAATAACATGCAAGCTACAAATGCAGTAGTTACAAGAGCACAAGCTCTACAAAACCCAGAAACTTCACTGAATAGTGATAATGAAGTTGATAGCCAAGATAGTCACTTAGTAATCACTCGTGACTCTTTCATAAAATTGCAAGAAGCAGATCCTTCTTTAAAAAAATTCTTCGTTCTTGCGAAGAAAGGTGATCCGAATCAGGATACAAATAGAAAATCTTGGATTGCAATGAGAAACGGCGTACTTGTACGTATGGTACAAGATTCGACTACGTCGGCACATTCGCAAATTCTTGTTCCCAAGAGCATGAGAGTGCAAATATTACAACATGCTCATGACTCGCAATGTGCTGGACATATGGGTTTTTCCCGTACGAAGTCGAGAGTCCTTGCGGCTTTCTTTTGGCCTTTTGTCAATAAGGACATTCGTATTTACTGCCGATCATGCAAGGTATGTCAGGAGGTCAAATCTAGAGGACCACGACATGCTGCGCCTATCCAGGCTGCTGACATTCCTATTCGGCCGTTTCAGAAAATGGCCATAGATATTATTGGCCCTTTTAAGGTCAAGTCGGCCAGAGGACATCAGTTTATCCTTACATGTGTCGATATGTGCACACGTTGGCCAGAGGCTATTCCTCTTAAGAGCATATCTACTACAGATATCGCAGATGCTCTTTGGTTGATATTTTCTCGCTTGGGGTTCCCAGAGAAATATTGTCAGACCATGGCACTCAACTCATATCTGACACTATGTCACAGGTAATGTCTACCTTACATATTGAACGATCTCTCAGTAGTATCTACCATCCTATGTCTAATGGGTTAGTTGAGCGTCTGAATAGAACGCTCATGACTTTGCTTGGTAAGATAACTGAAGATCATCCTCAAGATTGGGACAGGGTTTTACCCGCGGCTCTCTTTGCCTATAGAGAAGTCCCTAATGAACACACAGGATTTTCTCCCTTCGAACTTGTCTTTGGCGCGCGTCCACGCGGCCCTATGTCTTTATTACACGATCTCATCACTGCCGATGATATTAGCGATGAAACTCAATCCTCATATGAGTATGTCATTGCTCTTAGACAAAAGATCATTGAGGCATGTAAGCTAGCAACTGCTTCATCAGAAATTGCTAAAGAGAAGGCAAGACAGTTTGCTAACAAGAATAGATGTCTACGACAACTTTGTCCAGGTGACAAAGCATTCGTCCTACTCCCCAGTAGGGAAAATAGACTTCTTATTGCATGGAAAGGTCCGTATGCAATAGTCTCTCGGATTTCCGATGTTGACTATGTGGTCGATATTGATGGAAAGCATAAAACTTTCCACATAAACATGCTTTCGGAATTTCACGAACGTACCCCCGGACTATTTGCTGCCTATTTTCCAGGCAACGGATGATGCTCCTGCACCTCACGGTCATTATTCATCCCTGTCTGTCATACAGGATGAGGAATCTACCTTCTCTGATGTTAATCTTCCCCTTCCAGTGGTTCCATTACATTCTACGGAATCTTGGAAAAACGTTTCTGTTTCTCCTAATCTTTCTGGTGACGAACATCGACAAGTCTCGTCGATGTTACAAACATTTCAGGATGTTCTCACTGACATTCCTGGACACACAGATGTCATAGAACATGACATAATTCTTACCGACAATAATCCAATTAGGGTTAGGCCTTATCCTATTCCTATACACTTTCAGTCGCAAGTGGAAAAGGAATTGGATGAAATGATTCAATTAAATATAATTGAACCATCGACTTCACCATATTCTTCTTCCATGGTTATTGTCCGGAAGAAGGATAAGAACATACGAATTTGTGTTGATTATCGCAAATTGAATCAGGTCACAAAGTTCGATGCTGAACCGATGCCTTTGTTAGAAGATCTACTGATTAGACTTTCTAATTCTAGATTCTTCACTAAACTTGACTTGTCTAAAGGTTATTGGCAAGTGCCTTTAGCAGAGCATGCCAAACCTCTTACTGCTTTTTCTACACCTAGGGGTCTATTTCAATGGAATGTTATGCCTTTTGGTCTCATGAACGCCCCTGCCACTTTCATTCGCATGATGCGTCGAATTCTGTCACATCGTTCGGATGTCATCGCATACTTAGATGACATCTGTCTCTTCAGTGATACCTGGGAAGATCACTATTTAGGGTTATATGACTTACTGTCCACTCTACGTGAGAATAATTTGACAGCGAAACCTTCTAAAGCTTTTGTCAGTTTTGGTGAAATCTCTTTCCTGGGTCATCGTGTTGGTCATGGTCTCTTGAAGACAGAAGACCACAATACTTCCAAAATACTGAACATCTCTGTTCCTAAAACGAAGAAACAAGTTAGGAGTCTCTTAGGTTTAATTCAATTTTATGGGAGATTTATTCCAAATTTATCTTCGATCATGGCACCTCTCTCAACATTGTTGAAGAAAGGTTCGCCTAATCTGGTTCCGTTGGTCTGAAGAATGCCAATCTTCACTAGACCAAAAATCAAGAATATATTTTCTTCTCCTCCCATCTTAAGATTACCTACTCTTGATAGGACTTTTGTTCTTCGGAGTGATGCTTCATCCACTGGGATTGGAGCAGCACTGATGCAAGAATATGCAAATACTCTGCATCCTGTTATGTACATTTCTTTCTAGAAAACTAAATGCGGCAGAGAGGAACTACTCGGTTTTAGACCGTGAGTTGTTAGCGATGGTTTGGTCAATTCTAAAGCTACAAAGATTCCTCCTGGGCGCACATTTCATTCTAGAGACTGATCAGAAAGCTCTTACAGCTATTCAGACTAAGAATTTGAAGAGTTCGAGATCCACTCGATATGCTATAGCTCTTCAACCTTTTCACTTCACGGTACGAGCTATCCGTGGTGCGGATAATGTGATGGCTGACATTTTGTCTAGATGCCCACATGACTCCAACTAATACTTCTGTCCTATATTTCCATATATTACAGAGTCATAACACACCTATATTTCTACAATAGATTAGCACATCTGTACTTACTTTATATGTACACACTATCGTGCTTTGTTGTCATCTTCTTCTGTTCGTTTTTTAAGATGATAGAGGAGGACTGAGTAGTTAATATAAGGGCCGTTAGTTTACTAAACAGCCACAATTATTAATAATGTATTGTACCTTATGAAGCATATTAGTTATTAATTAGCATTATATTGCTTGTACTTTCTCAGAATGTCATTGTTGAGCTGAGGACTTACCTTACTAGTATCAAGCATGACGAGTTCTAGATTGTGTACTTACCCTCGGAATACCAGAGCATATGTCCTGGATCGTCATGTAGTTTAACTTTACTATGTACTTATGTCATTACATGTCAAAGAATGTACTATTTAAATTTTCCTATCAGATTTGTACATCCATTTTTAAGGACAATATTAGAGTATGCTGTTTAATGATGATTATGGTAACTTGCATACGTATATTGTGTTTACATGCTAACGTGATGTGTGTTGGTGACACCTCCCCGATGTGAATATTTTTTGAGACATATTTATTTTTTCTGTTGAGGTATATCCTCACCAGACACTCTATATTTAGCCTCATGTTAGGCAATTTAATTAATTATCAGCGCATAATTCGTGCGTTTTGAGCCGCTTATCGCATGCTCTTTGATATTTAAAAAAAAAAAAAATATGTTCCACATTTTTTTTTATCGGGAGGAGGTGGTGATATGTTGCGTGATAAATTCTCGCAACATCGTTTTATTACAATATCTATTTTATAACGCAAGGGCAACAACTGCTTGGAATTTATAGTCACTTTTCTCGGTAAGCATTTGTCTTCCCGCGTTGGTATTGAATGCAGTTAAGTTTTGAGCTGTGGTCTTTTTGCGCTGGACTGCGCATGACTGGTCTTGTTTTTTGGTCGATCGGTTTCCGCCCACCACTAGTGGAGTGAGCGATTTGAATGGCGAAAGAGATGCCTCGTTGAAGAGGGGATCTCCGCTATTTTTTGTTCTGTCAGGGATGTGTAGTCCTCTTAATGGATATTTCGTTTATTCGAGATAATACCTCTAGTGTTTCCCACATGTCGGGAGGCGTGATATTTCTGTGTATTTCCTGAAGGCAAGGTAAATTGACTTTTCATTAACTCTATCGATTTTGGGTGTGGGTCGTGAGCGATTTCGATTCATAGCCTGTCTTCGAAAGTCGTCGTCACGAGATGTTTTCCCAGCTCACATGTCGCTGTATTGTACTGCATCGGTTGATGCATGTCCCAAGGACCATTACTTGCTACTTTGTTAAATGAACTAGGTTTGGAAAACCTTTATTATCTAGAGGATATTTTTGAGGACATTATTTATACTTCGGCAGACGTGTCTGTCTTGCTGAAGTCAGACTAAGGAGAGTGAACTGATCTCATACATCGGGTTATCTCCTGGCTGTTATAGAAAAGGATGGAGTTTTTCACCTGACTACATTTACAGCACTATGAAATATAACATGCATCTGACTCATCATTGTAATGCTGTCTACCGTCTATTGCTGTATTGAATGTTGCTGTGATAATGACTGTTTGATGTGCCTACATATTCGCGTATACATTTTGTCACTGTGGCGTCCACAATAAATAATGAAGAAAAACGTCAACGGCTGTTACAAGAATCATTGACTTTATACGTCGTGAGTTTACTGACGTCCTATGTGGATTGCCCTGTTATTTTTGTATGAACATTGTTTGACTGAACACATCTGCACACTACACAAAACCAGACATGCGGATACCATCCATCATCATATGGCATCACGCATCATATTAGCTCGTAGTCATCTGTCATTATATGTATTAGCTCGTTGTCATCTGTCATTATATGTATTAGCTCGTAGTCATCTGTCATTATATGTATTAGCTCGTAGTCATCTGTCATTATATGTATTAGCTCGTAGTCATCTGTCATTATATGTATTAGCTCGTAGTCATCTTTCATTATATGTATTAGCACGTAGTCATCTGTCATTATATGTATTAGCTCGTAGTCATCTTTCATTATATGTATTAGCACGTAGTCATCTGTCATTATATGTATTAGCTCATAGTCATCTTTCATTATATGTATTAGCACGTAGTCATCTGTCATTATATGTATTAGCTCGTAGTCATCTGTCATTATATGTATTAGCTCGTAGTCATCTTTCATTATATGTATTAGCACGTAGTCATCTGTCATTATATGTATTAGCTCGTAGTCATCTTTCATTATATGTATTAGCACGTAGTCATCTGTCATTATATGTATTAGCTCGTAGTCGTCTGTCATTATATGTATTAGCTCGTAGTCGTCTGTCATTATATGTATTAGCACGTAGTCATCTTTCATTATATGTATTAGCTCGTAGTCATCTGTCATTATATGTATTAGCTCGTAGTCATCTGTCATTATATGTATTAGCTCGTAGTCATCTGTCATTATATGTATTAGCTCGTAGTCATCTGTCATTATATGTATTAGCTCGTAGTCATCTGTCATTATATGTATTAGCACGTAGTCGTCTTTCACTCTGTGTGTTACTGCATAGGGTTTTGTCATCGTGCCTGTGTGTTTACATAAAAAAGGCATATGGAGAAAATATCCTGTACAGAGCTAAAACAGAGAGAAAACAAAAGAAACACACAAACAAACAAACTCACATTTGCAAGATATAGAAAAAAAAGTGATGGAGAAATTATGTAAAATTAGAAGCGAAAAAAAATATAACAAAAGCAATACACGACAAAACAACAGACCTATTGGCTGTAAAGTAAAGCGCGAGCGACTTAACTGGCACAGATACTAGAAATCGATTACTTGGAACGGCCAGTAAAAATTTAATTAATTGCTTCATTTTTTTAAACTTTTGAACACGCTTAAATTCCGCTACAACGTAGCGACGCGGGCGTAAATTTCCTGTTTTACATTGATTCTCAATCTCTCTTTCTCTATCTATCTATATTCATCTTTCTTCCCATCTGTGCCATTATCTTCTTTCACCCGCATTCTGTTTCTACTAGCAGTCTGTTATCTGTTTTTTACACCAGTCACATTGTTGTGTTTTATCTCTCATTTACGTTTCTGTCTGTCTATCCTCTTCTAACACCCCCTTATATCAATTGTAGATTCATCTGTGTATATGTCAGGCTTATGTGGGTGACTGTGGCTTTTCAGGTTTTCTAAATGTCTCTCCTTGGTCCCAGATAACTTACTTTATTTCTTCATTGTGACTGGATACTTTAAATGTATGCTGTTATAGTGAAAAAATAAATAAAATAAGGTTAAGGTAGTCATATAGCAGATACTGCCGTAGGGGAGTGAAGTGTTAGAGACTTCACCATACTAGGCACAGCATCGAGAGGTGGAGGTGACCAGTTCCTTTGATTTTTGATATTTTTTGCTTCGTTTTGGCGAGACATGTTCTGTTCAACCTAGACACAAGGCCCGTCGGTTATATTAGAGCGCATATCCAAATATAAAAGATCGTGTGGTGTGGTTGTGTGTAAGTGTGATTTGAACAGTTATCAACCTCGCTGCCTTTTCCTTTCCTAACTCAAGAGCAAAGTCAGGTACTGAGTAGACTGGAGGTATTGTCGCGCTCCGGTCTACTCAGTACCTGACTTTGCTCTTGATGTGTCGTCTGGTTGCAGACCATGTCTCTTCTTGTTACTTCAACCACCTTCCTCAAATACTCATTTCTGAGGTTTGGATCTGACTTTTGGGGGTTGTAGTCATTGTCCAGAACATTCAGTAAAATGTGACTTAATTTGATTTTTTTACCTCTCTGGTTTTGTAGGTAGCAGATCCACAAGCAGAGATAAAAGTCACAATAAGGCCGCACATATTCTAAATACTCTGAAAACATAAATGATTGTATCAAGGTAGATCTTTAGAGAGCTCAGTGTCTTTGAAGTAGATCTTCACAGATCCTGGGTTATCGACTGCTGGTTTAAGGGATGAGATAAACGAAGGGCAGAATGTTAGATGGACCTACACGATCAATTCTCAACCCTTTGGAAATAAAGTTCATTCAGTTTGCGTCTTTTATCAGCTTTCTCACATTTTACGCAGTTATTCACTTGTACACTCTCTGGCATTGCCTTGATTTATAAACCGAGCATGCACAACTTTCTTTACAATAAGGGGATGAGCTCAGTTGAAGTAATATTTTCATCAATTATTGCAGAATTTCTGTTAAAAAATGAACAGGCTTAATCTGTGACAGTAAGATATGATAGGAAACTCTGTGCAGAGCGATACAACAGGAGGCAGTCTGATCATCAGAAGGGGGACCCCCTTGGACAAATGCTTCAGCTCTTTATCTGCTCTACATTGTGAAGGGAACTGGTCCACTTGGGTCATGACTCTCATGCCCACCTCCTGCTGTCTTCCTGCCTGCGAGACGAATTGAATCCACTCTACCTTGGTTGTAGCTTTTAGCTTCACTCCTGGTCTTATCAATGTTACCAGCTTGAGGCAATTGTGAAATTAACCATCATGTTGTATATAAATTACTGTCCTGAATTCCATTGCCTGTTGTGGTTACTCCACAGCCAACACAGTGCCCTTTCGGCTGCATCACTGAGCCTCTTCTTGAGGCTTATGCCCTCATTCTTGACTGTCCTTTCACACCCAATAGTTTCTGCAGATCATACACCAAGGCAGCCACTAGACCTCTTGCATCTACCTATAGTAATAGTTAAGCATAACAAAGCATTTCTTGGTACAGTGCTGATGGCTGCAATGGAAGCAGCAGCCATATTGGATTTAAATTCACCACGGCTTTTTTTCTTTTATTGTTTTTAAGTTCTGAACACCAAATTTGAATAGCAAGCTTATCATAATATTTTAAAACTTATACCAGATTAGATTTTGATAACTTTATCGCTGATCAATAGCTATAGAACTCTGATGTTAATGTCTATAAATACTAACAATTGTTACAAGGTGTTACATTATCTGCAGTAAACTAAAAGTTTGAATAGATATTTTAAAAAATCTTATATGATAAAATGTTTATTGGTGGATTAATAAGCAGCTTGCCCCATGTAGTTACTGGGGGGGGGGGGGGGGGGGGGGGGGGGGGGGGAGGAGAGAGACAAAGAAAGAGTAGGATTACTCCACCCTCAGGCATGTCGTTACCAGGCAACTCATATGAGGTTGTGCATAAGGTTGGCAACCTCATCATAAACACAGTGCTGCAGAAACCACCGCTGCAAGAACATGTGAATACTTAATGCAGGCTTTCTGCACGTGGACCAGCTACAATGGTGGTTCCAGGTTCCATAATGACCTAAAGGGACAATGATGATGATGAATCTACAGATTCTTCTTTCTGTTACAAGTTATTTCCCTTGGTAAAGAACAAGCAAGCAAACCAGTATTACAAATACACTGTTGTTACAAGTATTTCCCTTTGTAAAGAACAAGCAAGCAAACCAGTATTACAAATACACTGTTGTTACAAATATTTCCCTTTGTAAAGAACAAGCAAGCAAACCAGTATTACAAATACACTGTTGTTACAAGTATTTCCCTTTGTAAAGAACAAGCAAGCAAACCAGTATTACAAATACACTGTTGTTACAAGTATTTCCCTTTGTAAAGAACAAGCAAGCAAACCAGTATTACAAATACACTGTTGTTACAAGTATTTCCCTTTGTAAAGAACAAGCAAGCAAACCAGTATTACAAATACACTGTTGTTACAAGTTATTTCCCTTTGTAAAGAACAAGCAAGCAAACCAGTATTACAAATACACTGTTGTTACAAGTTATTTCCCTTTGTAAAGAACAAGCAAGCAAACCAGTATTACAAATACACTGTTGTTACAAGTTATTTCCCTTTGTAAAGAACAAGAAAGCAAACCAGTATTACAAATACACTGTTGCAAGAAAGAAAACAGAATAAGTGACAATTAAAATAATGCTTTTTTTATTTTTTTTATTTTTAACTTACGGCCGCTGACAGATGTCCTCTCGCCATTCAGGCAGATACTTGCCGTCTTCGGAGTACCCATTAGAGCTGGGTCGGCTCAGGAGCCGTTCAGGTTATTCCAGTCCCTGTCCAACGACGCTCTTTCAAATGTGCTCGCCAGGACTCAAATTAATCCAGTCCAAATCCCGGTCGACGACACAGCTTCAAATGTCCTCGCCTGGGCTTGAACCTGGATCACCCGATCGCCTGCGCAGTGTGGTAACCATTAAACTAGCGCGGCTCCCTTAATAAGGCTATTATGTGTCTGGATGTATTTACATAAAGTTGTTTAAGGGCATGCAAACAAAGGGTCTGACAGGAATAAGACTACAGGATAGATGTGTGTCATGTGACACAAGGGGGCGTAGATTGAGCAGCTGTAAGATTATAAAAATTACTGTGATGGTACCTTTACAAACTTGTTTAAACTACATGCTCATATGAAACCTAGTATCTGAGTAATACATTTTTGAATGTGTTTAGTGTTTTTTTAATTCACCTGTATTTTGTTTCAACAGTCCTACCTGGAGCAAGGTTTGGTAAAAGTGACCTACGGTCCCCGGGACTCAAAAGTGGACTTCCTTCATGTGGACAACTTGGTGCAGGCTCACGAGCTGGCAGCTCTTGCACTTCAAGAAGACAGGAACTTTGTTGCTGTAAGTTTTGGAAAGGGGGGGGGGGGGGGGGGGGGGAGAGAAACAGTGATAAAGGAGATATTAATAACATTATCACATGACCAGACATGATAATATAACCAGAAAGGCTGACATAGTATGGCATGTTCACATTACCAGACAAGTTCACCAAGTAAGTTATAATCACATAACCAGACTAGCTATCTAGTATGTTATAATGATATAACCAGACTAGCTCATCTAGTATGTTATAATCACATAACCAGACTAGCTAATCTAGCATGTTATAATCACATTACCAGACAAGTTTACCAATTATGTTATAATCACATAACCAGACTAGCTCATCTAGCATGTTATAATCACATAACCAGACTAGCTCATCTAGCATGTTATAAACACATAACCAGACAATTTCATCTATCATGTTATAATCACATAACCAGACAAGAACATCTAGCATGTTATAATCACATAACTAGATAAGCTCATCTAGTAGTATTTTATAATCATATAACCAGACTAGCTCATGTAGTAGTATTTTATACTCACATAACTAGACTAGCTCATCTAGTATGTTATAATCACATGACCAAACTAGCTCATCTAGAAGTATTTTATAATCATATAACCAATCTAGCTCATCTAGTATGTTATAATCACATAACCAGACTAACTCATCTAGCATGTTATAATCACATAACCAGACTAGCTCATCTAGTATGTTTTAATCACATAACCAGACAAGTTCATCTAGTATGTTAGAATCACATAACCAGACAAGTTCATCTAGTATGTTATAATCACATAACCAGACAAACTCATCTAGCATGTTATAATCACATAACCAGACAAGTTCACTAAGTATGTTATAATCACATAACCAGATAAGCTCATCTAGTAGTATTTTATAATCACATAACCAGACAAGTTCATCTAGCATGTTATAATCACATAATCGGAGAAGTTCATCAAACATGTTATAATCACATTACTACAAGTTCATCTAGTATGTTATAATCACATAGCTAGACTAGCTCATCTAGCATGTTATAATCACATAACCAGACTAGCTCATCTAATATGTTATAATCACATAATCAGACAAGTGCATCTAGTATTTTATAATCACATAACAAGACAAGTTCATCTAGTATGTTATAATCACATAACCAGAGAAGTTCACCAAGTATGTTATAATCACATAACCAACTAGCTCATCTAGTATGTTATAATCACATAATCAGACATGTTCATCTAGCATGTTATAATCACATAACTAGACAAACTCATCTAGCATGTTATAATCACATAACCAGACAAGTTCATCAAGCATGTTATAATCACATAACCACAAGTTCATCTAGCATGTTATAATCACATAACTAGACAAACTCATCTAGTATGTTATAATCACATAACCACAAGTTCATCTAGCATGTTATAATCACATAATAGACAAACTCATCTATTATGTTTTAATCACTTAACCAGACAAGTTCATCAAGCATATAATAATCACATAACTAGACAAACTCATGTAGTGTGTTATAATCACATAACCAGACAAACTCATCTAGTATGTTATAATCACATTACTAAACAAACTCATGTAGTATGTTATAATCACATAGCCAGACAAGCCCACCTAGTATGTTATAACCACATAACCAGACAAGCCCACCTAGTATATAATAATCACATAACTAGACAAACTCATGTAGTGTGTTGTAATCACATAACCAGACAAACTCATCTAGTATGTTATAATCACATAACCAGACAAGCCCACCTAGTATGTTATAATCACATAACCAGACCAGCCCACCTAGTATGTTATAATCACATAACCAGACAAGCCCACCTAGTTTGTTATAATCACATAACCAGACAAGCCCACCTAGTATGTTATAATCACATAACCAGACAAGCCCACCTAGTATGTTATAATCACATAACTAGACAAACTCATCATCACGTCTTTCTAAACTGCTATTTGTTTGTTTCTTTGCAATGATATTTATTATTAAACTTTATATAATTAGACATTGTTATAACTCATAGAATTTCCTGCTGATCATAATTTATTATTACTAGACATATAATTATATGATTCTACAGTATATACAGGTGTTTAATGTCATATCTGCAATTGCTATGGCTGTTACATGTAATAAAGACCATCATGTACAAAATATTCTCTCTATCTCACTGTGTATGAGTGAGTTTAATTACTGAAAGCAGTGTTATTATTCAGTACTTATTTCTGATGTTATGAATGTTTTAATATGAAAACACTTTGAGAATTATATTGTTGCGGGGAAGAAATGTAAGAAGTTGATAATGTCTCTATTTCTATATTCTTTTGTTCGTTCATTCATTCTGTGTGCTCTTTCTTTCTCTTTTTGACAGCTTATTGTTTAAGGGAGACCATTCATGTGTTATTTGGAAATCTTTTCAGTACACACAAACACCAAATTAAGATTATACGAGAGTAATGTACTTTTGTATGGCGTTGAGTGATGGAGAGTAACAGAAAAGGAAAGGTCCAAATTATCCTCATTGCACACAACCTGCCTAAGGAAAATTCTTCAAATTTTTTGGCCGAATACCATCTCCAACCAGGAACTGCTTGCACGATGCAGTCAAATAGGCATGCGCACCATCATTGCAGGTAGATGCTGGAACTGGGTTGGCCATGTCCTCAGAAGGGACCCTGATACCATCACCAGAACTGCTATAGAAGGACAGCGAAAGAGAGGCAGATCAAAGACAACATGGTGGAGAACAGTGGAGGCTGAGATGCAAAGCATGAATCAGAGTTGGGGCATGACATGAAGTATGGCTGCCGACCGAGCAAAATGGAAACAGTTTGTTGCTGCCCTACAAGATGCCACTAGGTGTGATGGCCACTGACTGCTTTGTCACTAAAGGACTAAGGATCCAAGAAGAAGAGATTAATGTATTAAAAACAACCACCAGAACTTGCTGTCTAACTTTCCTTCACATTCTCAATTCCAAAGATTTATTCTTCTCAACTTGTCACAGATCACTTCACTGTTTTTGAAATCATTACTTCCCTTCTCCCTCCTTTTGAAGCTTGGAGCCACCACTGCAGAATGTGGCCTTCATCGACTTTTACGACATGCCTAAGGCAGCAGCAGTCATTCTGTTCTCTCTCTCTCTCCTGGGAATCTCCCAGGAGCTACATGGAGCATTGTTTTGAAATAACAGGTTGAATCTTTGTCAGAAGCATGTTTAAACATTTAGCAACAGATCCTCAGATGAGGCCTACTTTACATGTTTTCCTTCTATCCTCAGGCAGGGAAGGCATATTTTATCAATGACAACAAGCCAGTTAATAACTTCGAGTTCTTTCGCCCTCTGGTAAGTTCCAGCTTGAACGTTGTTGGTAAATATTTGATGTAGTTTACTGAGAGTTCTTTGACATAATGCAACATTTGTGTTTGTTAATACAGATGATGAGGATGTATGTGACTTATGATCACTCATACTTAAGACGGGCATCCTAGAAGTACTGTACACTTATGTTTCATTACATATTACATTATAGTACTGTACAGAACAGTAATTTAATGTTATAATTTGTACATTGGGTTACTTCACTATAAACAAAAAGTACAATGTGTTTAAATATATAACAAAATAGATATATATTTTAGCATTTAGACATGTTACATGTTAACATACCTCTACACTTCACGGTAGAAGGGGAACGACTAAGTAAGTACATGTTAACATACTCTTGCGGTTTGTATTGCATATAGGGATTTCCAACTTCGACTTACAATGGAATCATCGGAATAGAACCCCATCTTAAGTCGAGGACTTCTTGTACTGTATGGCTAGAATTGAACATGGCACCATTCTGTAGATTAAACTGCAGCTCTTTCTAATAGATTTAGCCTTTTCCTATGAGGTTCATTCATTATGCAGCTTCATTGTCATACTCCCTCAGTTCCATAAGGAGTAGAACGAAATTCATGCCAGGCCTTTTTTTCCTGGACCATCCGGTCAAGATCATTCCATATCTTCTCTGTCCCTTTCATGTCTTGTCTCCAGTTCCCTTTGTTATGAGTTTTTCAGTTTCCCTCTGTCCAGTACCATCATCATCATCTCCGTTATTTGGCTGGCACACAGGTGTCGCAGAATTGGACTGTTCAGTTTTTCATCCATTTTTCTCTCTCTCCTCCCTTTCTATTATTTCGACATATTTAACGCCCATAATTTCGTGCCTATTCTCTACTCAGAATTTTTACCCATTTTCCAGACTGTCTTACTTACTTACTTAGTCGTTCCCCTTCTACCGTGAGGTGTAGAGGTTTGGAAGAGAGCGCGCCAGACTATCCTATCAGCTGTCTTCCTCCTGGCCTGGTTCCATTCTAGTCCTCGGTCCTTCAAAGATTGTCTAATGTTGTCCTCCCAGCGGACTCTGGGTCATCCTCAGGGTCTGGATCCTTGGCTCTTTGTTTCCCATGCTTGTCGTGGTATCCGATCTTCTCCCATTCTGCAGACATGGCCAAACCATCTTAATTGGGACTGTTCTACTTGGGTCTGCAGGGGGTAGGATTTAAGGCCTTGACGTATCGTCTGGTTGCGTACCATGTCTCTTCTTGTTACTTCAACCACCTTCCTCAGATACCTCATTTCTGAGGTTTGGATCTGGCTTTTATGGGTTGTAGTCATTGCCCATGACTCGCATCCATATGTCAAGACTGGGACATAGGTGGAGCGGTATACAGCCATCTTCGTTTTCTTACCAACCTCTCTCTTGCTGAGGAATCCTCGATTTATGGCCTGAAAAAAGTCTCCCAGCTGCTGCTTTTCGAGTGGCCAACTCTTCTTTGATGCCTCCCTTTCGGTCTATGATAGCTCTGAGGTATTTAAAGTGGTCGACCTGCTCCAGGACCTGTTCTCCCAGCTTAATCTGATGTCTTCTTTCTTCTCGTGATATCACCATGGATTTTGTTTTAGAGCTGCTTATGACCATCCCTCTCTTCTCCAGCTCTTCCTTCCAGACTTGCAGGTTGGATTGCAGATGTGCCTCTGATTTAGCAATCAGGGCAACATCATCAGCAAATGCCAGCTCCGAAATATAGACCTGTCTCATCTTCTAGTACCCCACTGAATACTTTCTTGTTCTCTCCTTACATGCCTTGATGACATCGTCCATAAGGAGTATGAAGAGGTAAGGTGATAGGATATCACCTTGTCTTACACCACTGGTGGTCCTGAACTCTTCTGACTTATGGTTTGCTGTCCTCACATAATTTCTGCAAGACTTGTAGAAGCTCTGTATAGCATGAATCAGAGGTGCTGGAATATTCTTCCTTGCCAAACAGTCCCAAAGTTTGCTCCAGGGGACCCTGTCAAACGCCTTTTCCAGATCTATGAAACAAAGATGCATCTCACTCTTATACTCAAGGGCCTTTTCACTCAGCTGTCTGAGTGTGAAGATTAGGTCTTGAGTACTTCGGTTTGCTCGGAATCCGCACTGGACCTCATCCAATTGTGGCTCAGCTAGGCGTCGGAGTCTCTGCTCTAGGATTCTAGAGTAGATTTTACCAGGGACACTGAGAAGGGATATGCCTGTATGGTTTCCACACTGTTGATTGTCACCCTTTTTGAAAATTGGTGTTATGATGGCAATCTCCCAATTCTTTGGTATGGTCTTGTTGTACCACGCTGCCTGTAAAACCCTTAAGAGTAATAGGTCGCCTGATGCTCCCATGAACTTAACCATTTCTGGTGTTATACCATCATGCCCTGCTGCTTTGCCCATCTTGATTTTCTCCAGTGCTGCCTTCAGTTCTTCCATTTTTATGTCATCTTCACCATCATTGGTTTTCTCTTCTGTGCTAGTGTTTATCATTTCTGATGCTTCACCATGCTCACCATCCAGGAGTTCTGAGAAATATTCTTTCCATCTTTCCATTACTTCCTTCGGGGCAGTAAGCAATTTGCCTTGCTTGTCCTTTATAAATTTGAGAGGGCATTGTTTTTCCTTCCTCATGTTCTTTAGGGTCTTATAGAACAATTTCTGGTTTTCTTGTGCATCTTTTTCTAGCTTTTCTCCAAATTCTTCCCAGGACTTCTGTTTTGCTGCTAGCACTTTGTTCTTTGCTTCTGTTCTGAGTGTCACATATTCTCTATATTTTTCCATTTGTCCTGTTATGTTTTTAGCTTCTAAGTATTGTTTCCATGCCATTTTCTTCTCTCTTATTTTCTCTTTGACTTCCTCTGTCCACCAAGGTGTCCTCTTTCTCTTGTTCCCAAGTCGGACTTCACCGCATGCTTCTGCAGCAGCTGTCTTTATGATATCCTTGAATTTAATCCAGAGGGTTTCCAAGTCATCAGGCTGTTCTTCTGTGTTGCTCACCGCTGCAGCAATAAGCCCCTGATATCTGGTCTTAATTTCTGGCTCTCTCAGCTTGTATGCTCATTTCTCCTGCTCGTTTACTTGGTTTCTTGCGTGATGTTGGGCAGTTCCTAGGCTGAGCAACTCTTTCAGTTGTTCTTTTGATTGTTAGCATGTAGTGATCACTTCCAATCTCTGGCCCCCTCCAGACTCTAGCATCTCGGACATATTTGAATGAGCTTCCCTGAACAATGGCATAGTCGATCACTGACTTCTCATTCTTTGTTGGTTCACATCTAGTGTATGCATGTATGCGCTTATGGGGGAACTTTGTGTTTGTAATGATCAGCTTCCAGACTGTCATTGTTCACATTTCACGCTTCGATGCATGACAGGGCCAGACAAGCATATTGCCTATCCCTGAGAGATTAATTGAATCACTAAATGTGATAATACCACATTGACTCCAGGTAGATGCGAGCATGAAGTGTTTGCTTAAGATTGCATAATCACTTCCTGGCAAGACGGGTTTAATTGTATAAACCACGATTTGTCTAGACAGGCAGTCAGATTTGCGACAAGCCTTGTGATACAAGAGATCGGCAGAGTCTGATAAACTAAGTAATCAGACTTCCAAATTAATTAGGAGAGATGATTATAGATAAACGCGATCTTGGGAGACATTTTGAAGAGTGAGCAAGAAGTGTGATATAAGTCAGTTTTGACAACATTTTACAGATATCAACTCCATATATGGGCGGTGACTGTTTGAATTTTTCAAACGCATGAGTCATACAGAATACTACATGAGGAAAAGTGTTCATAACATGAACTTTTGAATATATTGGCTAGCATTTGAGGCACCAATAAACATTCATGTTGATTGGGAGTTTGTCGAAACCGCCAGGTGGAAGCGTGGGCCGGGAACCTACGATATAATGTAGAAAAAGTTTGACATACAACACTGCATTCCAGAAATCATCAACGTAGACAGCTCGGACCTTGCCACAGAAAAGAATAGGTTTGGATTCTGAGTTTATAGGACTGGACAAAAAGTATTAAGAGCATCTCTGTACATCAGTAGAAACTCGCCAATATTAATATGGAACCCGGAATTCTACAGGACCACTCACAAATCACAGGGGGATTCTGAAATAGAAATAATACCCCAGACGTGTGTTCGAGGCATCTGTGTTAAGTTGCCAAGACTATTCTACTGAGCAAGAAATCTATCATCCCTATTAGGTTTGTGGTACCAGTACAAGGCGACCCGACTATTTGCGGTACGACCAGAAAGACCATTTGCTGTACTACTAGACTTTGGTTCGAAGCTTGAGATCGACACTTGAAGATTCTTGTCTTGATCACGAGAAGTTACTTCCTGAACTGATCTGGAAATTTGCCCCTTACCACAGAGACAAATCTACGGAAAAGCAGCATCGGCACTTCAACATTTTGGCAAGTCCCGTTTTTAACAGGCCAAAACCAAAGAACTGTATTCCAGTCCTACAATCCAGTTTAAATGACAAAACTTATTTTTTCATAATCACCAGTCATATTTATTTACATTTGTTTCGGAGTAATTGATCATTAAATTTGTATATGTTGATTTTGACAAAGTCATAGTTGAATTGATTGTTACAGAACGAACTGCACACATGTGAATCTGGATTTTAATATATATAGTTATATCTACATCTGAAGAGCCATTAAGAACAATAATAATAATAAGAGGAGTTTTGCTGAGTTAAATCAGCTGGGGGCTTGAACGAGCTAAATCATATAATATACATCTTCATAAAAGGCGGCGGGTCTGTGTTATGTGTAAAATCATAACAGGCTCTATCGCACTCGACAGGGTTTATGTACTCATTTCCTTGTTGATAAGCGTTGCCCAGACTACCCTGGAAGTATGTCATATAGTCTGCTGTTTTCGAGCAGACGATCCTTTGCCGGCTTTAGGTCGAAGATTCGATCTTGAAGTCGGCCTCTTTCGCTGTGTATTCTCCATGTGAGAAAGACGTGTTTGGGACGAGCTCCAGATAGTGTGTTCTTGTTACAGAGTTTTATCATTTATATCAGCTAGGTCGTCCTACAGTTGGAGCCTAAGCTTGATGATCTTTAAATGGACAAGTCATTGCTGAAAGGAGAGGAATGTATGCGGAACTATATATTAAATATTTCAGCAATATGCCTCTGACATTGTTTCCGTAGTCTACGTGACGATAGACTGATCTTATGGACTGGCTAGAGATTGTCATTGACTATTTTTATGGATGCCTTCAGTTAGGAGCTACGTCGTGTAATAAACTAAATGTTGTCTAAACGTCAACCAGGCATTATGGAGTTTTCTACTGTTGAAGACTAGCCTTACGTTTTGAAGACTGTTTAAAAAGTTGGACTGAAAGGCCTAATGAAAATTATACCCTAGACAGGCTGGACACTAAAATCCAGCTACTGAGGACTCTAAATGAACTTGGAGAGGGAAGATAGATCTAAACCATCTACCAGATGAAATTATCCCTCTACAGTCAGATACAAAGTTAACGTGCTCAGACACATTCAGCATTGTTCTTGACTTCTTGTGGCAGTGTCGGGGTATGCAGGGTTTACAGTTTATTTTATAGAGAGTAGGTTTGGTTAACTAGCCTTGACCGCTAGAGATATTTTTTCCTCTCCTTTGTAAGATTGGGTCACCAGGTTCGATTTTCTTCTCTTAGGTGTTGATGTAGCAAATTTAACTGAGATGGATAGATTTCTTAGCTAAATCTCAAACTGTAGAAATTCACTTTTGCAACAGCGTTCTATTTCAAACAAATCTTTTAATGTCTTACAGTATGAAGTCAAATTTCAACAAAAGTCTGGAATTCAGAACGTTTTTACAATAATAAGCACAATAAAGTTTTAACATATCATCAGATGCTTTCATCGATGCAAAAATCCCTTTTGCATCTTTATCTCATAGGCCTACTCAATTTGTCAAAGATGGCGAACTTTTTCTTTCCACCGTTTTCTTCCTTTAGGTTAAGCCTAACGTCTTATTTTGGGTTCGACGACATATTCTCATTCCTTCAGATTAGTCCTTTGATTTCTTTATTATCTTAGGTATTCCTTGAGTTAAATATTTTCCAACACAAGGGTATTTTCAGCTCAGCATGGTTTTATGTGTAAGACTAGTTTTGCAAATTGACTCAATCTTCGAACCTAGTTCTGCTGCAACCAGAGTTGGAAGCTCTATTCAAATATGCGTTGAATGATAGTTACTACTTACGCAAGTAAGGAATACAAAACCACTCAATGTCCTGAAATACACATTTTAAAATAAATGTTGCAGTTGATTTACTCAAACTAAGGAATATGTAGAGCTGGACTAGACACGTCCTATTCAGTTTCGCTCCTTCATTCTGACTGCCAGATGGCGTCCTGTTCTATATTCCCCGGGGTAAATCTGAGCTATCCGATTGGTCAGGGGAAATCACCCAATTATTAGAAATGGTGTGTGGAAGCGACTCTGTCCTAAATATGTGACACTATAATTTATTATTTTCTGTTTCTCATAAAATATAAAATTATGGGGTGGTCTGTGCTTCTTCTCGTCTTGTTAGAATATAGTCTGTTCTCTGAATAAAGCACGGTATACACGGCTACATACAGATCCCGGGGCCCTGCAAATGTATCCCGTAGGGAGACATTTGAGTACTATCAATAACAAAAAATATCCCCAAAATTCCTAAGTTCAAAAAAAAAATTTATAGAAAAATTTAAAGTTCAAAAAAATTTTTCTAAGTCCAAAAATAATTCGGAAAAATTTAACGAAATTCTTACATCTGAGCTCCTATGTCTATATGGGACTGTCGTCTATAAAGGGGCCTTATAGATGGACATCATCTCCAAAAAATTGCAAACTATCTTTCACATCAATACCTATTTCAACCAAATTTACCAATTGGCAACAGTGCCCGACAAAATCCTAAAAACAATCATAAGGTCATCACCAAAAAATGTGACGAGTGGCAACACTGGGAAATGAACAATAAAATATCTTATTTGCAGAACTTGGCTGCATTATCATAATCTATTACATTTCATTCAAAATATAGTTGATTATATTCTCTTGGATATGGTGGGGGGTGTTATCTCTTTTCTGTTCCTGTTATTTGCTCCATATATAAGTCTGCAAGACTTAAAAAAATCTTTTTTTTTTTTTTTTTTTTCTTCCTGGCGTACTTATTTATTTTATTTTCCAAGTACTCTGCAATATCCTTAGTAATGTCCAGGATCTCCAATTCCTATGGTAATGGCAATCCACTTTCATAAAATAGCCAATGTTCTCATGGGTACTCATCATGTTCTCTTTTTTTTTCAGTGAATGAGCCACTTGCTCATTATTACATGTAGAAAACATCTCTAGACATAATATGCATATTTATCAGACGATAATATAACTAGCATCATTTTTATAAGTAATCATTTTTCACAATAAAAGCATTAAAACCTCATGGCTTATCCTTATTTATTTATTTGTATGTTTCCTTGTTATTGACATTTTCCAAATTCGTTCTAAGTCCGTCACTGTAGAAAAAATGTTCTATATTACATTCCTTTTTTTTTTTTTTCAACTATGTGATGTTTGTCTCTAATATCCGTACGTCTGGTGGTGATCCTGTCCATTAGTCAGTTATTTCTAATCATTCCTTCTTTTCTGTCAACACAGTATTTTTTTTTTTTCTGTGAACTCTTTCCTAGCAATATTATTTTATATATATATATATATTTTTTTTTAAAAGATCTTCTTTGACTTGCCATACATCAATTTTCAAACATCTAATTATTCAGCAACCAACAGACGAATGTGTTACTATCATATGAAATATAAGGGAAAAGGAAAATATAGTTTCACATCATCATGAATTTTCTACGTTGGGTTCCGTATTACTTTATTTTCTGTTAAGACAACTGTTTATACTCTTGACAATATGTATCCATGTTGTCACTCTCAAAGCATCCTTGTATACAGTTTATATTTGTCTCCTTTTTTTTTCTTTTGTATAACACCAATGTATCATTTATGGTGTTCCAATATCATTGTATCCATTCTAGTCCTCCTGTTATCTTGAGAATTCATCCTTAGTAACTCCCTATGTACCTTATCTAGCAATACATTTTTTTCAAAAACACATCAAACAATTATTTATGGAACAATCAACTGAGATGTAAGAACTTGTGACAATATGAGATGAAAAAAAATGTTGGGGTCATCACTCAAAAATTGTGACATAGAAGGGAAGAAAAATATTCAATTGATCGTGAGGAGTCTACAATATCCTTATAAAACAAAGTTCCTGGTACTCTGACTCTTATTTATCCATATTTTTTTCTGGTTATCCTTGCATACCGTGTACCATTTCCATTTTCTTTATAAGTCCAATTCATCGCTCATGGTGCTCCAATATTTAAAATGTGGATCCTTCCTATTCCTCTTATTCTGTACTGGAAATACATCCTTATTAATTGTCCATGTACTATATCTGCGAATATTTATCAACAATATATCAACTAATCATTTATGGAACCATTTATACAAATGTCTAAACTTTACCAAAACATGAACAAAAACATGTCTTTTTACATATGTGCAATATTTCGACACCAACTCTGCCTTCGCAGGTCGAGGGTTAGTCAGAGTTATGTGGTGCCTGTAACATCCGCTGACTACAGCCAGATGGGTGACTTATGGTACTTATAATTCAAAAATCTCATCCGTCAGTTATCTTAAGTGTGGGGCGGGGGTCTATTTCATGGTGTCCTTGACCAAGTTTGCTGCATTTCCAATCTAGGTATTCTTTTTTTTTTTTTTTGTCATAATATCTCCATGATATATCTGTGACATGTCTGTCCTTGGGATAACATTATTTTTTTATCCAATATCCTCGGGGTGAGCAGAATCTCAGTACGTCCAATTTCATCAACCATGTATTTTTTTTCTCTCTTGTAATTCTGGGTATATTATGAGTATAGTAAATTGTCAATTTATTTCAACTATCTTACAACATTCTGTAATTCGTGATAAGGAATAGTCATTTGTTATACAACCATGTTCATATTACAAAGGCAATGAGCAAAAATCAAAAAAAGATTTCTCCAAAAATGCGGATGTATCTCTATTTCCTTTACCTCTGGGCGTAGCAATTGTTCAGTCATTATTTTTTTCTCTCATTATTTAATCTCCATTTTGTGTCCTTAGCACCTGTGGTTCCATGGGATTATCATAATCTATTTGTCTCTTGTCTACTGACAATCCTTCAATAATGACTTCAAATATGGTCCTCATATGTGCAACAATCATCTGCTCTGATTTGTTCCATGTCCATGGTATTCATAAAATATTCCATTATCTCCTTGTCTTTGCTCGTATCCACGAAAGACTAAGATTATTGTTCCTCCAATGTTAATGTGGGGGATTTTGTGCATAAACATTTCAACAAAATCTCAGCTGTGACAACATAAAGTTTCACCTTAATAGCAAATTGCATCTTCATCATACCTAAACAGTTGCTTCTTCATCTCATGTGTCATTAGTGGTTATCATGTGGTAATGGGGTATTCAATGTGGATTCAGCATATACAAATGCTGTAGAGGGGTATTTCATTTGCTAGGTCAGCATGTGCAAATGCTATTTCTTTAACATGGCATCATCAACAAATAGGTGTAATGTGTTCAATCTGGGGTTAGCATATACTAATGCTCTCAAGGGATTCTTCATTTGCAGAAATTCAGCATGCGCAAATGTCATTGGGGTATTTGTGATAGGCAGTATCAACAAAATATTGTTGGAGTATCAGAGATCATGCTGGTGGGGTGTATGACTGGCATAGGGTGATTTATTTATTTTCTTCTTCAGCTGCCAACTTCAGGGCAGTCAATGTTTTAAAATATTGGCTTATCATCATCAAAATGTGTGAGGGTGGCATATAAACATATAGCAATCCTATAGAATGTTTTCTCTTCTTTTCATTTTTCTTTTCATTTTTCTTTTATGTCTTTTGTCTCTTTTCCATTTTTGTTTTTGTTTGTTTTTTGTTTTTTTTTTTTGTATCACAAGTACTAAAGAATGATAAAAATCAATTCACTAAACACTAGATATACTATCAACATTTCTAATAGTAAATCCTAACCAATAGGGCTGCAAGTAATAGTTTAGGTTAGAATAGAATGAATGTTGTAGCAGTATCTGTTGTCAATAAGTGGCGAGGAAAGGGTACATCAAGGATCTCCTGATTACAACATGATTGTAATTCCAAGGAATGAATATGATTGGGATTGAAAAAAAAAAAATCACAAGTCTAGAATGTCGTCTCAATATAGTGGAAAGGAAAAATAGTAAGTTAAAGATGGTGTAACAGTGGGGTGAAGGAAATCTTATTATAGAGAGTCAAGGTTGGGATATGGAATCTCTTTAGGAGAATGTTTAAAATCTTGACAGTACTAATATACATCTGGGTCTAAAATAATAATGTACATTGGGGAAATAAATAATCCTGTGGAGAAAGATAGCATAACATGCAATACTAGTTTTGGGTATGAGTTATGTGCTGTTAAGAGAAGTCATAGTAGGAACAGTATGATTGATCAAGGTGATAGATATAAAGGAGTTTAGCATATTATAGATCAAAGAAATATTAGTATGGGGTAAGAAAAAATACTGGTGTAAAGTGTCTGCATGAAAATGCTGGTGAATGGAGCGTGGAATATGATCAGTTACAAAAGTGGAGATGAATGTTACAACAGAATAGTATGACACATGTGTTATAGGTACGGTTGTGTAACATTCTAAATATTAAGAAAATGTCTGTAACTAAATGAGGGTGTCTGTAAACTCGTAACACCGTGTGTTATCAATTGTTTTGTTATTTTTATTTCACAACACTATGCTATCTAATGAAAATCCTCCGTGGGCTGGCCTTGATTGGTCTTGATGTATCAGTATTTTAAGGCTGGAAAAAAGTTTCTCCGTGGGGCTTTGACATCTTAGTCTGGAAGCAAGTCATTTGAACTGTCAAAACTGAAAATATAGTACATGTGAAAGTTAGTACATTGTTAAAAAGGTTTTTTCACATATGCGTTGACCGTACATGGGATGGCATGTACATTGAAGACTCGAGGGGCGTGTCTCAGCAAAGCTTTAGTAGTTCCTTCAGTTTCTCTGCCATCTCTAACCTTGCAATGTCCCGACTGCTTAGGCGAGAATCATACTGAGTAACTGTGGGTGACACTGCATTTGCTAATTGTTGTGGCTCTGAGGACATTGGCGAATGCGGTGATGGCTTAACATCATTTGATTGCGGTGATGGTTTCACTGTGGTTGGGGTTTGTATGGCTGGAACATCTGTTGGTTTTGAGGCAGGTATATGTTTCGCCTTGATTTTTCTTCTGACTTGGGCCTGTGGTACGTTAACGTCTTTGACAGTGGGCGCAGTAATTTGCACACTGTTGTTTTTGACCAGTAGAGCTGAGGCTAATACTTCTCGGCTTGGTTTGGGAACATGATAGCGTTTCGCCTTGACTATTCGTCTGATCTCATTTTGTGGCAATTTCATGCATTTAATGACAGGAGATGATGTGTCTGATGAAGAAAAACAGGTACGTTTGCCAGCTGCTTGAATCTCCGGGGATGACGTACTAGCGAATGATGTATCAGTTGTGCAACTAGGACCAGGCAAATCTATACCAGAGTCTCTTTCATACTTGTTGGTTACTATCTCACCGTATGTTTGAACAGGGCAGATATTGGATATTTCGTCGGTGTGAAAACCCTGGTCTATTGGTTCTTGTGTGTCCATGTCAGAATCTGTGTCGTTAAAGGGGACCGAACATGTGGAGCGATAACAATATTTTGCCCTTCTAATGGGTCGGATGGATACTTCTGTAGAATTCTTCTCTTGTAGGGTAATCTTGCTTTCATCCCGATCTAACGTGCTGTTATAGTGTTCAAGAGTGCCATCATCCTGTTGAACCGTGTTTATTACTAAACAACGTATCTCATCTTGTTTGGCAGACAAGTTCACAGCAAATTTATCCTCTAGTAATTCATACACCAATTTGACCGTGAGAACGCTGAAATCACCCTTCCTCAAGATGTCATTTATTTCTTCCTGCAGCCTCTCTGTGCTCACTGCAGTAACTGGGATAGCATTGAAGGATTTCTGTTGGGCGAACTGTTTTACTGGTGCTACGGGGTTGCAAACTTGACTTGGTGTGTCAGTGTCTGTCTGTGTTGCTGAAACTGCAGCTCTATTCTCTGTTTGTGTCGCGACAGAGGTCGTCTTTGGTTCATTCATAAATTCTTCTTGTTTGTGCACGATTCGGGTTAGTCTATTATGAGGGGGGTATGTAGCGTCGTGTTTACTTTCACCGAACTGACCTGTCTTCGCCATGGATGTAGTGGTTTTATAACAGCACGAAAACCTTCATCTGTGGTGACAATGCATGCCCTGTCAGATGCATGGAGATTCTTTATTTCGTAGGTCCTATGACTTTTGACATTGGTGAATAGGCTTTGGACTGCAATGCGGCAATCTCTTCTATTTAAACTCGTCCAGTGATTCTTAGCACGTCTGTTAAAATGATACAGCGTACTATCTGTGTCCTCGGTATGATGTGTTGGTAGACATGGGTATCGTAGGTTTCTTAATTTTTCGACAGAGTAACTTTCCGCATCCGCGTGTGTTGTTACTGCATTCCTCCTGATAGAGGTGTGATTACAATACTTCATGTCTGCCCCATGAATGATGGGATGTAAGCTCAAGGATTTACGTTTGGGATAACCTCCCGTCAGAAAACGATTTTTTTCCTTGTCAGAGTCAGAGGGGCGGCGTGGGTTGGAGAAACTTGGGGAGGGGAACTGATGGGCAAAGCTCTGACACAGTGATGGCTCATGCTGCATAGGGTAATTTCCCGTCAGCAAATATTTCTTAGCCATGTCAATCGGTGGGCTGTAATGGTTGTGCATGCGTTTGCTGCTGTTGTTGTACTCTTGGTGTGGGTATTTCCTCCTTAGGTCCATCTTCGCTATTTTCTGTTTGACTTATAGTGGTGGGTTTTTGCTTTTTAAAGAGAAGTGGTCACGGCATCATTTTACCATACGCTTTCATCCCTTCAGATTAGTCCTTTGATTTCTTTATTATCTTAGGTATTCCTTGAGTTAAATATTTTCCAACACAAGGGTATTTTCAGCTCAGCATGGTTTTATGTGTAAGACTAGTTTTGCAAATTGACTCAATCTTCGAACCTAGTTCTGCTGCAACCAGAGTTGGAAGCTCTATTCAAATATGCGTTGAATGATAGTTACTACTTACGCAAGTAAGGAATACAAAACCACTCAATGTCCTGAAATACACATTTTAAAATAAATGTTGCAGTTGATTTACTCAAACTAAGGAATATGTAGAGCTGGACTAGACATGTCCTATTCAGTTTCGCTCCTTCATTCTGACTGCCAGATGGCGTCCTGTTCTATATTCCCCGGGGTAAATCTGAGCTATCCGATTGGTCAGGGGAAATCACCCAATTATTAGAAATGGCATGTGGAAGCGACTCTGTCCTAAATATGTGACACTATAATTTATTATTTTCTGTATAAAATATAAAATTATGGGGTGGTCTGTGCTTCTTCTCGTCTTGTTAGAATATAGTCTGTTCTCTGAATAAAGCACGGTATACACGGCTACATTCTGAAATATCTTGTGAACAGTCACTCGAGGTAGAAGCATCATTATCCTTCTATCTACAGTTCTGCCAAGAGTAATCTTGTGCAAAGGTAGACACCTTTGAAGACCCACATTAGATACTCTAGGTTTTGGGCCACTGTTGGACCACTGCTGCACAGCAAGGGGAGGAAACCCATGACAACAGGAAAACAAATGGATGAACACCTCATTGCCTTCCTTCACCTCCCCCCACCCACACACTCGCACATACTAGTAAAAATGGGATATATGTGTGTGGTTGCTGTAAAAAAATACAATTATGTTATATTTATAAATTTAAAAATTGACAAACTACCGAGTTGATTCATTTCTTTGTGGACACCCTCATTTTTAAGATATTCTTGATTGAGTGATATCTCAGTTTTCTGTCTCTATTTTAGTTTGAAGGACTTGGTTATGGCTACCCAAAAGTCAATCTGCCCCTGTTGCCAGTTTTCTACTTTGGTAAGTATCCATGCAAAAATGAACATTGATTTGTACTTTATGCTGATCATTTTTATTGTTATCATTTCAGGGTTAATTATTATCGATATTGGGCACACCATCATTGCAGGCAGATGCTGGAATTGGATTGGCCATGTTCTCAGAAGGGACCTTGACACCATCACCAGAACTGCCATGCTATGGACCTCAGAAGGACAGTGAAAGAGAGATGGACCAAAGACAACATGGCGGAGAACAGTGGAGGCTTAGATGCAAAGCATGAACCAGAGTTGGGGCAGGGCACGAAGGATGGCCACTGGCCGAGCAAAATGGGGACAGTTTGTTGCTGCCCTACAAGATGCCACTAGGCGTGATGGCCACTGACTGCTGTCAGTCGAGAGGCTAAGGATTCAAGAAGAAGAATAGGGCCTTTTGGCTTAGGCCTTACACAGAAGGAGGGGCCTATTTTTATAAGAATAAAAAACATAGTTTCTTCTAGAAATATGTATTTACAATTTATTCTTCATATAAAAGGATCCTGTTACAATCCCATGGAGGCATATTAGGAATATGGTGTTAGGCCCATATTTTCTTGACCATATGGCTGCAGACTGTTATGTGAAGAAGTAGACTACGTTAATAATTTGATGTGTTACAACTTTGGAAAGTTTTAGTTGAAGAATAATTTATTCAGTTTCATAATTTCACCCTTAGAAAAAAATGGAGTAGAAAATGATGCTACAAAATTTTGAACAACAAAAAAGTTACAGACTTTCATAAACTGGTGCTTGCGGAGAATAGAAGGATTGAAATGGTATGACAAGATCATTAATATGGTACTGATGGCAAGAATCAGACAAGTGCTAGTGGAAGAAAAACATGAGAAGAAGATGCTGGGGATGGATAGGACACACACTGAGGAAACCTGTTGATAGCATTACCTAGAGTCCTGGTTCTGGAATCCCTAGGTAAGACAGGTAGAGAGAGTCCAAAGAACACGTGGAGAAGAGAACTGGAGACAGACATGAAAACCATGTGGAAGACATGGAAAGACCTTGAGCTGATGGCACAGGACAGGAAGACATTGCTTATGTTTGTTGAAGGCCTTTGCTCCTTATGGTGTGGAAGGGTAATGAATGAAGTAGTGGTAGATCCAAGTAGAAGTAATGAATGAAGTAGTTCTAGATCCAAGTAGAAGTAATGAATGAAGTAGTGGTAGATCCAAGTAGAAGTAATGAATGAAGTAGTGGTAGATCCAAGTAGAAGTAGTTGTAGATCCAAGTAGAAGTAATGAATGAAGTAGTGGTAAATCCAAGTAGAAGTAATGAATGAAGTAGTGGTAGATCCAAGTAGAAGTAATGAATGAAGTAGTGGTAGATCCAAGTAGAAGTAATGAATGAAGTAGTGGTAGATCCAAGTAGAAGTAATGAATGAAGTAGTGGTAGATCCAAGTAGAAGTAATGAATGAAGTAGTGGTAGATCCAAGTAGAAGTAATGAATGAAGTAGTGGTAGATCCAAGTAGAAGTAATGAATGAAGTAGTGGTAGATCCAAGTAGAAGTAATGAATGAAGTAGTGGTAGATCCAAGTAGAAGTAATGAATGAAGTAGTGGTAGATCCAAGTAGAAGTAATGAATGAAGTAGTGGTAGATCCAAGTAGAAGTACTCTTGTCACTCTGGAAAACCCCAGTCAAGGCCAACAAACAAAAACAAAAAAATTTTAAGACCAAGCAGGCTATTTATCAGACAGTTAACACTACATACACTTTTCTCAGAAATGAAAAATTCATGGTTTAATTATTTATTTTGCATAAGCCTAACAGCCTCATCCTGTAAAATAAAGTGCTATAAAACCAACCTTTGCAAGAGTACATACAATGTTCTGGCATAGCCTTCCTGTATGGTGACCAACCTTAACGGTGGCCTTGGGCTCTTTTGGTGAACAAAACAAGAGACACTTATTCATTCACTCACTTTGTTGTATGACACTGTTTTGGCATGACATTTTTTACAATCTGCTGACATTTTTTCTGTTTTTTGGTTGTTTGTTTGTTTGTTTTTTGTAAACTTTGTCAGTGTTTAATGTGGAATTGTCAGCAGTGTAAATATCTGTCAACAATTGTTTTCTTTACCAGCCTGGTTGACAGAGTTGATTCATTCCATCGTGAGCCCAGTATACAACTTCCAGCCAATTCTGACTCGCACAGAGGTGAGCAAGAGTGTTTTTTTTTTTTTTCTGTTCCAAGTACTTTTTGAAATATCACAACCGGGGTCACTAGTTTTTGTGGGCTGGTTTCTCTCTCCTCTATCCAGGACATGTATAAGTTTCTCTATCCAGGACATGTACAAGTTTCTCTACTCAGGACATGTACAAGTTTCTCTATTCAGGACATGTAAAAGTTTCTCTATTCAGGTCATGTACAAGTTTCTCTAGCAAGGACATGTACAAGTTTCTTTATCCAGGATGTGTCGCAAATGCATGTAGTGGTTTCTGTCCTCCATAAATATTAAAGTTTCTCTTCCAAGTACTTCTTGATTAGCTGTGCTCTATAGCACGTTTCACTAGCTTTGCCCTCAAACAAATGTAATTATCTGATTAACTGTCTAACGTATTAATGCCATTTTTTGCATACGATGTTATATTGGGTTAGAACCAACAAATATATACTTTATATCTGTGCATCTTGTCCAGTTCCCATAAACGGATGAAATCCTTTGATCTTTGTCGGCATACTAATTATTGTGTATCGAGAACAGAAATTTTACCACTTTATGCACAGATTCTGTGAATTGATTAGGCATAGGCGTGTCTACTATTACAATAATGTGGCCATCACGTTTGCAATTGAATACGTGTTGAAGATGATTTCTTAAATGATCTGCATGCGAAATACTTGTGACATTGTTTGTCATTGACATTTAATGCGCTACCAAACTGGACCTTCCTTGATCTAATTATTTCAATGGGTATCATCTCTTTGCGGTTCATAAATATCATAATGGAACGTTGCTCCTCTAATGTGCTTGTAAATAACGGTAAGGTCATCTTTAAAGAAATTAAACTTCATCCGAATCATAATCAGATGTCTCTGAGAAATTGAAAATCAATCTCGGCTGAATGAAGGACAAACCATCATTCTTCCAATATTCCTCTTCCTCTTGTAACACATGGTTCTCACTTTTCTTCCAATAATCCCTGGCTATATTGGAGATGGCGGCTTTTATAAGTATTTCAACATCTTTTAATTTGAACGTTCTATTTTCTGTTGCTACCTGTTCCTTAATTTTAGCCCATACTAATTCTATTGGGTTTAAGTGAGAATGGTAAGGAGGTAATCTTAAACATCTGTGACCATGTTCATGGATTGCCTTGTCTATGTGAAATATCTTTGTATGCTGTGTCTTTTTTTACAATTCCAAGTAATTCAGGTTCATGGACATTTCGTTGAATGGAATGTTGTTTATGGTCAGCCAAATCTTTATTACATCTTTAATACTGTGGATTTTGAAACAAATATGAGTTCAGTATTATTTAGAAGCCCATGATGGCTGCTTCCTGGATGTGCAATTATTAGGCGCTGTCCTTTGCTGCTTGGTACTAGTCTCTTAGTTGTTCCATCAGATGATTGCCATTCTCGTTCATTACTGTGGTGCGCATTGATCCAAGTTTCATCTAAATACACAAAATCATAACAATCTCTTCTCATTTCTCTGACCTCGCGTAAATATTTGCTTCTCATTGCAACTATATTAGGCTTCTCACAAATAAGGTTTCTACCACCAACATATTTTCTAAAATTGAATCCCAAACTCCTAATAGTCCTCCATAGCGTAGATTTGGAAATATCAATGTCATTATTCTTTCTTAACCAAATTTTCAATTTCCTTAAAGTCACTGCCTCATTATTGTGAAACATATTGCAAATTTCTCTGCGGATCAATTCTCTGTCAAAATTATCCACCACTCTTGTCCTAATTTTCGTGTGTAAAACACTGGAATTAGACATTTCAGATGTCGCTATCCAGCGGTGCAATGATCGTTTGCTTATCCCCAAGGCGTGAATAGTCCTCTTTTGTGGGTTTGAAATAGAATGATATAGTTTTCCTCGAGTAGCTTCATTGCAGAAATACTTAAAAATCCTATTTGTGATTTGCTGTAATGTCATAAAATGTACTCGCAGACTCATTTTTCCTTCTTAACTCTTACTATATGGTAGCTAAAACCGCGTTTTCACGCGCTAGTTTAGCTAGCGTTACCCGTTACCGTCGCGGCTTAAGCCACTATCTCACGAGGGCGAGCCGTTAAAGTTTGGTAATACTAGAAGGCAGCCACTTCACGGGGCTTGTCGGATTGTAAGAGTTAACCACACAATAATTTTTGTAGACACACCTCTGATTGACAATGTGTGCGTTGCACCGGATATAAACTGTTTTATGTTCAAGAAGTGCGATTTCACGCAATTTCACTCAAAAATCATGCCAATTGCTTGATAAACCAAAAATGTGCAAATGAGGTAGTATAATTTACTGTAGACATTTCAATATGTGTGCGTGTGATGTGTGTTGGCAAGTAGGATTTTATATTATATCGCAAAGAAACGAAAATTGAAACCAATGGCCGCATTTTAATGAAAAATTTAATTCATAGGGTCTATACCATTTCAAATTCACACACAAAATTTCACTTATATGTGTTATATATTCGCTGAGATATAGCATTTTGAAGTTGGGCAAAGCTAGTGAAACGTGCTATAGTAAACTATTTAGACTCATTTTATATATGTACTTTTATATAGCACCAATCACCTGTTTGTCTCAATATGTAATTGCATGTTCACCCTGAGAGGCATTTAGCGCTCTGGGAAATCTCTACACCCAACGATAAAAGAGGAAACAAGTACGAAACAATAAAAAACTTTATATAGCAACTGTTAGAAAATATCATATTCCACACATTTGTAACGTTCTACTGTTCCCCCACAGGTATATAAGACAGGTGTGACTCACTACTTCAGCATCAAGAATGCCTCCCATGACCTGAAATACCAGCCAACTGTTCAGAATGACCTATCAGGAGTTGTTGCTTACTACAAGAAACTGGGTCGGGTCAAGGGTCACCAGTCATCTGTTTTTCTCTACTATTTGGTCAATGCTATAATCATATTTTTAATTTACAACCTTTTCATGTTCATCTTACCAAGTGTTACTGCTGTGTACCCTTTTTCACCTGTTTGATAACAAGCATATCAGGTGTTTATTTTTCAAAAGTTTTTATTTACCAATTCTTAGTAACAATATTTTATTTAATTTTGCATCAGATTTCATTCACTGTATTGAAAGTAAACGAAATGTCAATATTCTGTTTATTCCTGACTTTCTATTTCTGGACATAAATAAGAAGCACAGAAGTTTGAGAATAGTTCCCCATTTTTATTCATTATTCCTAGCCCATGTTTTCCCATGACTTCTTCAAAGCCGGTGTTGACTGTACCTATCTTTGCATTCATGTCACCCATCAAAATTGTGATGTCTCTTCTTTTCACTTTTTCCATAATTTCCTGTAGTCTAGTATAAAATGCTTCTTTCACAGACTCTTCTTTGTCATTAGTTGGTGCATAACATTGGATGACATTTACATTTATTTTCTTTTTAGCTGTTTTAAAAGTAGCTGTTATTATTCTGGGTCCAACGGCTTCCCATTCAATGAGTGCTTTCTGTGCTTCTTTAGATAACATAAGAGCTACCCCTTCACTTTGGTGTGAACTTTCATCTTCATGTCCTGAGGACAGCACCAATTCACCTGTGATGAGTTTCTTCTTGTCTACCCCCTTCCACTTTGTTTCACACATTCCCAGAACCTCAATTTTATATTCCCTCATTTCTGCTGCTACTTGTGCCACTTTCCCTTGTTCGTTTAATGTCCGAACATTCCAGGTGCCAAATCTGGAAGTTCTAGAAGAAAGAAGGTTAGCCAGTAACACAGACTCCTTTCGGCTTTCTCTGTGTTGCATCATATGCCTCCCTGCGAAAGGACCTTCCCCTGTCTTGGATGGCTGTGTTTTATTTTCCTTAATTGACTTGTCCATGTTTGTTGAAGTTTTTTTGTGGTTTAAATTTTTTACAGGATGGGGTAACCAGCCCCATGCCCAACCCTCCTTAGTCGCTTTCTACGACATGCATGGCAGGGGACAGTGTTACTATTATTTGCTCCCCTTTCGGGCCCCGGTAACACACGGGTGTGTATTACTATTACTGTAAAGTTAAACGAGGACATTTTAATTGAAATCTTTTATGAAAATAACATGTCACTATAGCTCCATCCCTTAATATGTTTTAGTCTGTCTGTTTATGTTTACTCACTATGTCTTGTCTGGGGCATACTTAAAGTTTTTTGGCCCCCCGGGGCAGATCCTTACTTTGACACCCCCATAAAATGGAAAGAAACAATATTATTCTTGCAAGTATATTTTTTTGACAGTATAGTACTGTCAGTAGTGTCTCATGCCACCCTTCTCCTGGCTGTCCCCTGGGGGCGGACCACCCGCATTGTGCATGGGGCATCAACCTCCTCATGTAAAACAATTTGCCACAGAAACCATGACTGTAGGAGCATATGAATGCTTGGTGCAGGCTTCCAGCAAGGGGGCCATCTGCAGTGGTGGCTCCATGCTCCTTCAGGAGCACAAATGAAAATAATAATGATGATGATGATTCTGGAAAGTTTCATTTTCTAGCTTGACTTCTGAGAAAAGTTCATTTTCTAGCTTGACTTCTGAGAAAAGTTCATTTTCTAGCTTGACTTCTGAGAAAAGTTCATTTTCTAGCTTGACTTCTGAGAAAAGTTCATTTTCTAGCTTGATTTCTGAGAAAAGTTCATTTTCTAGCTTGACTTCTGAGAAAAGTTACTGTCATTTTTCTAGCTTGACTTCTGAGAAAAGTTCATTTTTCTCAGCTTGACTTCTGAGAAAAGTTTTTTTTCTAGCTTGACTTCTGATAAAAGTTCATTTTTCTAGCTTGACTTCTGAGAAAAAGTTCATTTTCTAGCTTGACTTCTGAGAAAAGTTCATTTTCTAGCTTGACTTCTGAGAAAAGTTCATTTTCTAGCTTGACTTCTGAGAAAAGTTCATTTTCTAGCTTGACTTCTGAGAAAAGTTCATTTTCTAGCTTGACTTCTGAGAAAAGTTCATTTTCTAGCTTGACTTCTGAGAAAAGTTTATTTTCTAGCTTGACTTCTGATAAAAGTTCATTTTCTAGCTTGACTTCTGAGAACACTCACAGCTGTTTGTATGGGGGTGGGGGTGGTGGAGATATGTTAGAACATATACCGTAATTTAATAAGATACTTAATGTGAGTTTGAAAAGATGTGTGAAACAGTGGTGTGCTTCTTTAGTCAGTGTTTGCCAGCCACTGCTGGTACGCAGAAGGTATTTGGTTCATGAAGGCGTTTGGAAATTTCAGATTTAGATAAGCTGCCATTTGTTTTATTGATGATCCATCAGCTGCAGTGAATCTCCAGCATCTACTGTCTCTTATTTTGATGGTACACTCTTCCTTTTTGTGTTAAACCACTGCTTTCTTCAAGAAATACACATGATAGGGCCCCAATCTCTTCCATGCTGGTCAGCTAGTATCTTTTTCTGTGTCCCAGTTTGCCTCTAGTGTGCCACGCACTTCGTTGTTCTGCTTCATGAACCTTTGATCTTGTCAGAAATTTTTGGGGAATTCTGATGAAATCAGCTGCCTTCTTCACATTGAAGGTAGTGGCAAAGGTCTCCAACATCCATCTCTCGTATGGATGGTGCACTCTGATGGACGCTGTCCTGCCCATCTCTTCACATTAAAGCGCTGTCCTCTTTTTGATAGATCATGTTATTTTAATCAGAAAATTAGAAACAATGAAAGTAAATATTAAGCTGGTGAAGTTAATCAAATCGTTCCTGTCAGACAGACAACAGGTGGTGCCTTACAATAATTCATTGTCAAACCCAACCATTATCAAACCCAACCATTGTCAAACCCAACCATTGTCAAAACCGGAGTTCCTCAGGGTTCTGTTCTGTGCCCTCTTCTCATTGCTGTATACATTAATGATCTTCCTTTACAAATCAAACACGCATCATGTGACCTGTTTGTGGATGACTGTACTGTTTATACAAGTGATAAAAGTTGCATCACACTAGAACTATCTTTACAAAATGATACACATAATCTTATTATGTGGAGCAACAAGAATTGCATGCAATTAAATATTAGTAAATGGAAATGTATGTTAATATCAACCAGACAAAATTAAAAAACCAGCAGAAAACAACACTTCAGCTCTACATTGGAACATCACAAATTGAAAACGTAAATGAACACAGAACTCTAGGTCTCACTGTTGACCAGCACCTAAGTTGGAACTCACATGTACAAGCACTCACAAAGCAAATGGCACAGAAAGTTTACCAATTAGCCAAAATCAAACACTTCCTGGATGAGGAGGCAAGGAAAATGTTCTACATATCTGATATACAAACACTTCTAGACTATTGTTCCACAATCTGGGATGGTTGTTACATATCCATCACAAAAAGGCTCCATTCACTTCAAAAACGGGCAGTGCACCTAGTTGCTGATAAACACCAAACACATAGTATAGATTTATATTATTATCTTCAAATATTACTCCTCAGAAAGCACTTCCTATTTAACAAAGCGAAATGTGTTCACAAAATCCTGTCACACAATGCTCCGACATATCTGTGGCCGCTTTTAAAATAAAATGAAAGATGAAGTCAGCGCTTAAACAAATTACAGGTACCCAAGCCTAGACTAGACCTATTTAAGAAAAGCTTGGCTTACTCAGCTGCTCATTGAAACAATCTTCCCCATGACCTGAAAAACATGCACAGCCCAAACTCATACAATCGTAGACTGTTCAAATACTTTGTGAGTGCTGATTATCTGCCGCCCTGTATGGAGGGTCTGATGATCTAATTTTTCACTACAATATACTTATTTCTTAATTGTTATTAGATACTGTTAATGTATGCTGTAACACTACTTTATAATGTTGCATTGACCTTAAATTAATTCTTTAAGTACGCTGGAGAATGTCTGAATAACAGTAATAAAAGATGACCAAGATGAAGGGCAGAATGCAAGAAGGGACTGTGTGCCCGATTCTCAACCTTTGGAAAATTAATTTCCTTCGTATCTGTCCGTCTATCTACCTAGTCTGTCTGGTTCTTTAGAATTATGGAAGGCAGAGACAGCGAGGAAGGGATCTGGTTACCCTACCTCATGATGATGGACCTACTATTGTGAAGTCTTTAATAATTCACTCCCTACGGCAGTATCTGCTATAGCACTCACAGCCGCTCACGTCTGGTCAAATCTCTCGCGTACACTGGAAAACACTGATTATGTCTCAAATCATTGTCTAATTGACTGAATGCATACCTGTCAACTTGTACGAATTTTTCGTACAATGTACGGATTTTTGATACTTTTAGCAGTGTACGGCCGTACAGACTCGTTGTACGGATTTTTCTCCCCCCTCCCAAAAAAAAAAAAAAAAAAAAAAAAAATTTTTTTTTTTTTTTAAAAATTCTAAAAATAATTTTCAACCCAAGTTTTTTTAAATTTTAAATCAGAAAATATTTTCTAGCCCAGGTTTTTTTTTTTAAACCACTTTTTTTATTCCGGAAATCTCGGCGTTCGTTTTTAAACTGGGGTCTCTCCCAGCAACCAATCAAATCCTTTTATACCCAAGAATTTGGCAAACACCTTGAATTCGGCCTCAAACGCTTTCGGTTTTCAGCGTGACATGATGTATTTTTAAAGTTACCTGTTATCAACGACGACGCTTGCTTGCCACCACATTTCGACGCCATTTTGTTTAAAAAAGCTAAGTACCGGTACTTATAACTTGTTAAATATTGCTGTTGTTTTGCTTTGTTGCAATTTAATCGCTGCCTTAATCTTTTCAGTTAGGCCTACATCTTGCCCCTCAATGTATTTCCGATAAATTGTCATAATATTCTGTGTAGAATAACTAGAAAAAAAAGTTTGTTTGCGTTGAGTAGGCCTACTTTATGCCAGCTCTCGAGGTTCGCTGCTTTATTTTTTTAATAAAGTGGCAATGTGTTATCACAGGTCTAGGCTACCAACTCGTAAATAAAAATTTTTTTGTAAATTTTTGGTGGTACGTTTTTTCTTCCTAGATTTGATATCTTGCCCTTCAATATATTTCCGATAAAGTGTCATAATAATTTTGTAAATTTTTGGTAGTACGTTTTTTCTTCCTAGATTTGATATTCTGTTCCTACTTTTGTTTATTTTTATTTATTTATTTAGTTATTTATTTTTTTGCTGTTAGCTGTTTGCTTTGTTCGTTGTATTTTTTATTCATTCTCTTCGTCTATAAATATTATTAGTTGAAATATTTCATCCACTGAATGATGGCTGAGCCTAATTCAAAGAAACAAAAGCTAGCAGGTCATGGTAAGTTTTAGGTCGAATGGGTTAAACTCTTCCCTGGCATTGTAGATGCATCCAAGTTAGGATCAACCCATGCTTTTTGTAGATTATGCAGCAAAGATATTAAAGTAGTAGCTTCAGGATTATATGATATGGAAGTACATTTTAAATCGAAATTGCATGAACAAATGTTTGCAATGCAGAAGGGAGCATCTATTAAGACCTTTTTTGCTCAGCCAAGGAAGAAGAGGAGGTCAGGGGTGGCATTATAAGGGCTGAAGTTTTATTTGCAGGAGGTCCATGAATGCGGACACACTCACTTCTATTTTACAGTGTAAGATTAACATTGATGCATGCTGTGCAGACTTTAAGCCCACAAATGCAATTCTGCAAAGTGCTAAAAGTGCATGTGTTGATTATAATACAAAACACTGTACATCGAAAGAACAGTGTACATCATGATCACTAAGTTTTTTATATTGTAAAGAACAGCATGAGACTATTAGCATGTTTTATATCACAACAATTCAAATGCTAATAGATTTGTATATGTCATTTCTCATTTTAACACTGTATTGCGTATAATTTATTAATATATTTTTTGCGTAAGGATTTTTGGGTGTTTGTAAGGATTTTTTTGGTCCGGCGTACAGATTTTTGTCTCAGGAGGTTGACAGGTATGTGAATGAAGGGTTTGAATTTTCTCTCTTTGTTGTTGTTTTATTTTTTTTCATTACTTTCTGTTCTTTTTTTAAAAATTGATTTTAAAAACATACAAAAATTTGATTATGATTGGATATTACAAATGTATGATGTTATTAATTTTATAATGATACATGCCTAAATAATGCTTAAAGTAAATGTAAGGATGCAAGGATACAGTATGCATGACAAGAGAGAGGGGAAGGTCAGAATGTCAGCATGCCCAATTCTTAACCCTTTGAAAATAAAATTTGTTTATTCGTTTGTTCTTGCAAATTTTTGTCTTCAGCTTATCCTTCATTATGGTTTTCAGCAAGGTGTTATGTCATTTTACCTTACTTTGATCTCATTCAATATTCCACTTTTCATTCCAGCTTTCCTAAGATATATTTTTTTTTCTCCATACAGTGTGTCCCATTCTTGTATATGTCCTTATTTCAAAAGCCTCAGTTCTTTCGTCTAAGTACGTTTTGATCGTCCATGTTTGGAAATTTGTATTTAAACCAATAAATGTTAATATATTTTTCAATATAACTAAATTGAAAAAAGAATCATGTGTAAGTTGTGGATCAAAAGATAATTTATGTAAGTTGTGGATCAAAAGACAATGTGTCGAAGTTGTAGATAAAAAGATATTTTAAACAATTAAAAGCCATTGAAAAGATATTTTCTTACCAGCTACATCAGTTCAAAGTTGGGCATGTCCTTCACTGGATCATGTGAAGCAAATCTTCTTTATCTGTTAATAAATTTGCCAGTAGCCAGTTTAAGCGGTTGTAATCAAGAGTATCTGTGTAGAGGTCTTGTTGAGGTGGGTGCCTCATGGCGGACTCAGTGTATGATCTACTGACATTGTTAGGGTTGAGGGGACAGTCAAGAACAAGAGGCTCAACGAAAATGTGGAAAAGGCATCATGCTGCTGTGGAACAACCGCAACGGGCTATGGAACTCGGGACAGTAATTTGGTTTCAACATAGGGGTTACTTTCACAATTTCCTCCCGCTGGGAAATAGGAATTTGAAAGCTGCAACCAAGATGGAGTGGGTTCAATTCACCACACAAGACAACAGGAGGCTGACACTTGGGAGACATGACCCAAGTGAGCCCGCCCCCCTTAGAGTGTAAAGGAGATTAAGGGGCCGAAAAAACACTTGATCGATGGGGGGATCCTTCTGATGATCAGATTGCCTCCTGTTGTATCGCTCTGTATAGAGTTTCCTATCATCACACACATCATAACCTCTGCATAGCTAAACTGAGAATTAAACTGAAGAAGTTATACCAACAGAATAAAAATAGAAGAATAGATGTACACAGACTGCATTCAAATGATATAAAGGAGGAATATAATGTCAAAATGAACAACTATTTCGATGCTTTAGGCAAAATTGACAACGATATCAACACCAAGACAATCGATACTAAATGGGAACAACTGAGAACAGCAATGACAGAAGCAGCAGTAGCGACCACCGGATACCTAGTACATAAAAAGAAAAAATGGATGAGAGAAGATACTTGGGATAAAATACAAGAAAGGAAAACAGCAAAACTTAAACTACTAGCTCGCAAGTACACATAATGCAGTTGAATCTTGCAAACTAACTTATAACTTGTTAAATAAAGAAGTGAAGACAAAAACTCGAAGAGATAAAAGACATTTCATCAATGAACTGGCCGTAGAAGCTGAAAATGCTGCAAGAACTGGTAATAGTAGGTGCCTTTATCAAATTACAAAACAACTATGTCACCAGCCTACTGCTATGGAAACACCTGTTAAAGGTAAATTAGGGAATTCAATACCAACAGAAAAAGAACAAATGAAGAGATGGGCTGAGCACTTCATGGAGGTGCTAAACAGACCACCACCAACAGTAACACCTGATTTTAATAATGAAACACCCATCACCACCTTGCCAATAACTTGCGATGAATTCACGCTGGACGAGATCAAACAAGCCGTTAAAAGATTAAAAAATTTTTAAAGCTGCTGGAGTTGACGAAATTTCAGGGGAAATGATTAAAGCAATTAATGACAACAACCTCTTGAGAATTTTAGATATTATAAATGAAGTATGGAGAGAAGAACAACCACCACAACAATGGAAAGACAGTATTATTGTAAAGTTACCGAAGAAAGGTGATCTATCAGACTGTAATAACTGGCGTGGTATATCTCTATTATCAGTACCTGGAAAATTATTATGTTGCATGATGTTAGAAAGACTTAAATTGCATGCTGACGAAAAGATCAGAGAAGAACAAGCGGGTTTCAGGCCGAAACGATCATGTATTGATCAAATATTCACACTAAGAACAATTATAGAAGAATCAGTGGAAAGGCAATCGCCACTTATTATCACCTTCGTCGATTTTCAAAAAGCCTTTGATAGTCTACACCGCCCATCATTGTGGAAGATACTTACAATCTATGGTTTTCCAACAAAATATGTGAATATAATCAAAGCACTATATGACAATGCAAGATGTTGTGTTAGAACAAATAAAGGGAATACAGAATGGTTTACAGTAGAAACAGGGGGTGAAACAAGGCTGTATTATGTCACCACTACTTTTTGGAATAGCTATTGATTGGGTTATGAGAAAAAACTATACCCACAATGAACAATTAGGTATAAAATGGACAAATGGAAAATTCCTGGGGGACCTGGATTTCGCAGATGATGTAGCATTCTTAAGTTCAACACCAAGACAATCCCAAGAAGCAATAAATAATTTGTGTCATCTCTCGGTTAAAATAGGTCTCCAAATAAATGCCTCTAAAACTAAAGCTATGAACTTTTCTAACGAGACCTTTGATATCATCTTGAACGGGGAAAAAACTACAGAAAGTTGAAAGTTTCAATTATTTAGGCAGTAAAATGACTCAGGATGGTGACACAACAAGAGAAATCCATACTAGAATTGCTTTGGCAGCTAGCGCCTTCAATAGATTATCTAACATTTGAAAATTACGATCATTGAATATACATACCAAGCTTCGTCTGTTTAATTCAAATGTTATCTCAGTGTTAACATACGGCTGTGAGAGTTGGAAAATAACAAAATCATTGGAGAACAAGCTGAATACATTCGAGAACAAATGTCTTAGAAAACTCATGAACATCAGTTGGAAAGAATTCAAGACTAATCGACAAATAAGAGAAGATCTAGGCAGAAATATGTCTCCGACTATATAAGGAAAAGACGATGGTCATATATCGGTCATGTCCTACGAATGCAAAACAACAGAATACCACTACAGGCGCTCACTTGGGTTCCTGAGGGTAAGAGGAAAAAAGGAAGACCAAAAGAAACACTCAGAAGAACAATAATAAGAGAAGGAAGAACGTTGGGCCTAAATAATGTGCAAGAGCTAAGAGGAGTGGCGTCAGAGCACTGGTTTCTGCCTTATGCGCCGTGTGTTTGGTGCTTAAAGAATTTATTATTATTATTATTATATATATATATATATATATATATATATATATATATATATATATATATATATATATTTTTTTTTTTTTTTTTCTATAACCAGCGGCACTCGAGCTTTCTAGCCCTTTTGGCCCAATGACATGTCATTGCGAGGCTGGGGGGTCAGTGGACTTTCCTTCCAACCCGGTCAGGAGCTTCGCTCCTTCCCATCCACACGGGATTTATGTGCAGGAGCCGTTCAGATTATTCAGTCAAATTTCCGGTCGTAAACATTTCTTCAAACGCTGACGCCCGGGTTTGAACCATGAACACCTGATTGCCAGTACAACGTTGTAGCCATTACACCAGCGCGGCTCCCATATATATATATATATATATATATATATATATATATATATATATATATATATATATATATATATATATATATATATATATATATATATATATATATATATATGAAATCCCATCCGCTGCAGACCCACATAGAACAGTCCCAACTAAGATGGTTTGGCCATGTCTGCAGAATGGGAGAAGATCGGCTACCACGACAAGCATGGGAAACAAAGAGCCAGGGATCCAGACCTCCAGGACGACCCAGAGTTCGCTGGGAGGACAACATTAGACAATCTTTGAAGGACCGAGGACTAGAATGGAACCAGGCCAGGAAGAAGACAGCTGATAGAATGGTCTGGCGCTCTCTCTTCCAAACCTCTACACCTCACGGTAGAAGGGGAACGACTAAGTAAGTAAGTATATATATATATATATATATATATATATATATATATATATATATATATATATATATATATATATATATATATATATATATTATATATATATATATATCATCATCATCATCACAATTATAGTTATAATCTATTTTCTGGTGCATTTTAAAAAACTAACACAAACATCACCATGTTATGAATGCTGTGATAACTTTAAGGGATATAACATTTTAAGTGATTATCACTCACAGCATTTCTTATCCACATAAAGAACTGCATTAGACTATATTACACTATCTCAAATGTTAAATTAATTAGTAAATGTCATTTGTGGATTTAAAACCATATCAATTATAATCTACTACTTAAAGGACACAGTATGTCACGGTGTTCCTTATACAAATCCACATGCCTTAAAGGTATTTCATGACTTTTGGCAGAGTACTCTTATGACTCTTGGGGGTAATGCCATCAGGGTATGTCTTAGCAGATCATTTTGTTTTTGGCAGAAAAAAATCATTTAAACAATTTCAGTTATATTCATATGCACGATGGCCATAATCAAGAAAAATAAATTTAATTCAGGTATCTAGGAAAACCAAGGGAAACAATCCAAATGATAAAAACATAAACAATTATTTTATAATTTGCAACTTCACTTTTTTTTTTTTTTAACAAAGCCATTTAAATTATTTTAATATATATTTTTGATTCAAGGGAAAGTTTAAAACATTCTCATCTTTCCTACAATAAATATTAACTGTTTCCATTCATGCCACACGCTATGGTTTACCCATAATCTGTACGGGGTGTTTGCGTTTTCAGACGTGTACGGCCCATACATACCGTCTGTACGGGTTTTTTCGCCTAATTATTAACCCTTTCAGCACCATTATGACGTACGCCGTACGGCATAAAGCTTGACAATTTTTGTCACTGTGCCGTACCGAGTACGTCACGGAAGTAGCGCGATACTTCGCTCCCATACACCTATAAGACGTACGGCGTACGTCATATTTTAAAAGCACCAGAACTCTTCTGTTTACAACCGTATTGGCAATTGCTGGGCATAATCGGATTCAGCATTGAAAAATCTGGCCACTAAGCTTAAAACGAACAAAATATTTTACTGCTAGCGAATACGGTAGAACTGATAATAGTGATTTTACAAAAGCGAAAGTACAAACATGGACGCTGCCGTACCGCCGAACCATAAACATTTTGTGGAAAAAGAGCACGAAAATTCTTGTTTGAGTTGAATTTATTCAACTTGAATGATTCTGACAACTCTTTTTACTGAGATTCTGGTAATCTTTACCTTTATTGCCGTCGAGTATGTTTAATATGTGTATTTTCATACCATTTAGAGTTAAGGTTGAGGTTAGGTTTACGGTGACCCTATATATATATTATATATATATATATATATATATATATATATATATATATATAAATATATATATATATATATATATATATATATATATATATATATATACAGTACTTTGCAAAAAAAATGGCAGTCATATTTTCGCAACGCAGCACCCTCATAGAAGCAAATAATAATAAAAACTGTATGTCCAGAGGAAGATTGGTATCTCCCCTATCTATTAACAGTGGTTTCAGTACAATATAATGTTGCCTTCTCCAGCAAGGCAAGCCTGGATGCGGCGAGGCATACTTCCCACAAATGTTTGTAGGTAATTGAGAGTCAGACTGTCCCAGTATTTTTCAGCTAACCTTCTTCAATTGTTCAACGTCTCTGAGTCCACTCTTTTTTAAATGATTCTGGAGTAGTGCCCAAACGTTTTCAATTGGGTTTTGATCGGGACTGTTGCTGGGCCACTTCAGCACTATCACATTCCTCTCTTGCAGCCATGCTTTGGGGGTATGAGCTGTATGATTTGGGTCATTGTCATGTTGAAATGTGCACCCATCGGGGTACATGACCTGCATAAATGGCAGAAGGTGTCCCTCTAGTATGTCGATGTACCTTTCTTTCGTGAGAATTCCTGTGAAAACACACAGTGGGGTGGCACCTCTTGCTGACACCCCTCCCCAAAGATGGAATTTCTAGGTATGTTTCGGTCGCTGGTACACAGGCGTTACAGAGCCTTTCGTCCAAATATTTATTTGAGCAGGATAAGACCAAAGAGAACATTCATCTGAAAAAATCACATTGTCCCATGACAAATTTTTGTGTTCGTGGCACCAGTTCAAGCGCATCTGTTTGTGAGTCTCTGTGAGCAATGATGACGAAATTACCCGCTTTTTTGTGTAATTCATACTGTGTAGCTCCCGGTTGACAATAGCATTAGATACCTCTGGGCTTCCCAACTCGATCATGCGCTGCCGTATGTTTTCTACACTCTTCATTGGCCCAGCCCGAACGATTTGGGCGAGACACCGATGGTCCTTTGTGACCAAAATTCTTGGCCTCCCACTACCTTCTTTTCGCTCGATTCCATTACCTGCTTTTAATTTACTCACAACTCTGTAGACAGTCCGCTCAGGAATGTTCGAGGTTTTAGAAATGTTGGAACATGTTTGATTTCCTTCATTCCAAAGCTGTGAAATTAACATACACTTTGACTTTGTATCCATTTTCTGCCACTAGCATTAGAAATTGTCGTCTGCTCTTATATCAAGGGACGTTACTCTACGCTAATTTTTTTTTTACTTTTGGTAGTGTTTGCTCACTTAAGTGGAGTGCAAATTTGGGGCAGAACATGCATATTTAATTAGATTTCAGCTTATTTAGCTGAGCAATATGACTGCCATTTTTTTTGCAAAGTACTGTGTATATATATATATATATATATATATATATATATATATATATATATCTATATATATAGATATATATGTATATATATATTTAAATATATATATATATATATATTTGATTTAAGATTCCTAAACCTAACCCATAACGCTTATTACTGGTCTCTTTAGACCTATACTTTTATTAGGCACTATAGAACAGACACCAAACTGTTCTTCATTTCCACCATAAATTGTATTAATTTTTTTTTGCAGAAATAGACAAAATGATGATACAGTCACAGCATTTCTACAATGCAAAATAAATTCTAACTCCTGTTGTTTAGGTTTTAAAGCAAGTGAAGACATGTTTAAAAAGGCAAAGGGCGCATGTCACTATGATGGTGCAGAACCATCTAATTGAATATATTTTTACATGAATTAACTCTTTTGTTACATTTTTCAGTCTTTGTACAGGTTTTGCGGGTCTTTGTACAGGGTTTTTGGAATTTTTGTACAGGTTTTTCATGTCTGAGGTGTGGCATGTATGCTGTTTCTCAAGTTTGCTTTTACCAATCACTGTAAGCTAAGGATTAAATATCTTAAGCAATGAGTGCTCTAAACAGTGTATTCTTATTAGTTTCCTGTGATTTTTATGTCTAGTTCTATTGCTATCTTAACTGATTCCGTACGCAAGATCTTTTAAAAGACGCAATGGCCGACCGCTGTGACCGCAAGATCTTTTAAAAGACGCTGATTTAGTTCGTTGTTTCTTTCTATTCTGATATTTTATACTGCCCGGAATTTATCTCGAACGGAAGTAAACACAAAACTGGGCAAATTTCAACAAGCTTCAACGTCTTTTATTTGCGTTTGAAGGGATTTTTTCACATTTATCTTCATCTTTAATCGTGTTTTGTCGTATCGCCATAATGGCCGAAAACACACAGGATATGTTACTAATATGTGAACAGTGAACAAACTGTGTGATCAACCATAACTTTCTTACTTTTTCTGTGTTTCTAAATGGATTACCTGCACAAAGAGGGCAGTGAAACTGTATTGTGATAACAATTTATGTTACAAGCCTTACGTAAGTCGAAAATGTTTGTTCAAAATTTCAAGTTATCTTTTTTCCGTGTACATGTTATCTGTTATAACATAAACATAAAATAAAATTAGCTAGAAAGGCACATGGATTTATATTGTTCATCCAATGTACTTTAATTTGATATATAATATGTTATACTTAACTCATGATTAGACACACATTGCCAGTAAACGTAAATTATGTATGTGTAAATTTTTGGGGCTTAAAAATAATTCCGTCCAGAGCTGAAAATAATTACGTACGGAAAGAGTTAATATATGATAGTGTAAACATGTTATTAGGCTTTGCTATGCAATTGAAAGAGAAAAAAGCAATTATTCACTTTATGGCGATTCTCGCTTTACAGCAAGGGCCTGGAACCTACCCCGCCGTAAAGCGGGGTTTACCTGTAGCTTTAAAAGACTCTGAAGAATATATCACTGAAACAGTCCGCAAAATCTTTTATTATTAGACATGTGCACTAATATAACTGATGGCATCTGTGTTTATGTTAAACGGGGCAAGCCTCACCAAAAGGAGGTAAAATTTTATTTTAAAAAAAAAGGTAATTGTTCCTTACCACGAATTGTGTTATATTTGATCATTACCATCGGACCCAGTGTTAGGTTGAATGGTGCGCGCCTCGCCAAAAGAAGGCACAATTTAATTTGAAAAATAAATTAGGTCTTTAATATTTCATTATGTGCCCTAATATCTTGGCCGTCAAGTTATTGTTTACCAGAGCATTTTAGTTTTGATGAAAGAAATTATTAGTTAATTCTCATTACATTTTCATATTGGCATAGGGGATGTGATCAATGGAACTAAACTGTGGTTAGGACAGTCAAGGGAAATAATCAAAATGTAGCAACCTCGCTTTTCTTTGTTACAAAGAAATTTAAAATTATTTAAATACACAATTTTGATTTAAGTGAAAATGTAAAAAACATTTAGTTTTGTGTAGTATTTAAGTTATTATTACTACAGTGTATATACAGTGCAGACCAGATAAGCTGAACTTGTTTAACTGATTCCGTACGCAAGATCTTTTAAAAGACGCAATGGCCGACCGCTGTGACCGCAAGATCTTTTAAAAGACACTGATTTATTTCGTTGTTTCGTTCTATTCTAATATTTTATACTGCCCAGGATTTATCTCGAACGGAAGTAAACACAAAACTGGGCAAATTTCATCAAGCTTCAACGTCTTTTATTTGCGTTTGAAGGGATTTTTTCACATTTATCTTCATCTTTAATAGTGTTTTGTCGTATCGCCATAATGGCCGAAAACACACAGGATATGTTACTAATATGTGAACAGTGAACAAACTGTGTGATCAACCATAACTTTCTTACTTTTTCTGTGTTTCTAAATGGATTACCTGCACAAAGAGAGCAGTGAAACTGTATTGTGATAACAATTTATGTTACAAGCCTTACGTAAGTCGAAAATTTTTGTTCAAAATTTCAAGTTATCTTTATATCCGTGTACATGTTATCTTTTATAACATAAACATAACATAAAATTAGCTAGAAAAGCATATGCATTTATATTGTTCATCCAATGTACTTTAATTTGATATATAATATGTTATACTTAACTCATGATTAGACACACATTGTCAGTAAACGTAAATTATGTATGTGTAAATTTTTGGGGCTTAAAAATAATTCCGTCCAGAGCTGAAAATAATTACGTACTGAATCAGTTAAGCCGAATTTTGCAGGTCCCGGCCAGAAGTTTTTTTTAGGTAGACACGCCTGATAAGCAGAATTTCTGCTAATCCGGACTGCACTGTATGTCAGATTTAATTATAAGGGATTGTCTAATTATTTAGGAACTCTTACAAAATTTTTAAAGACTCTAAAAATACATATTACTGAAACAGATCACAAGATGATTTATATTTGGTCATGCACCTAATATACCCAACAGACCCTGTGTATAGGTTGAACGGGGCAGGCATCGTTAAAAGGAGGCAAACTTTACTTGGCGATACAACTTTGCTCATCAACTGTTGTGCCTTGGTGATGGTAGAAGTTTCATAAGTCATTACTAGATAAAATCCAGGCAACGCTGGGTACTTACAGCTAGTACATTAATATATTTTTGAATACGGTTTTTTGGGTGTTTGTAAGGTTTTTACTGGTCCCACGTACAGGTTTTCATTTCAGGAGGTTGACAGATATACATGTATCATCGACAGCTGAGATATACAGAACATTTCAGGAGGTTGACAGATATGCATGTATCATCGACAGCTGAGATATACAGAACATTTCAGGAGGTTGACAGATATGCATGTATCATCGACAGCTGAGATATACAGAACATTTCAGGAGGTTGACAGATATGCATGTATCATCGACAGCTGAGATATACAGAACATTTCAGGAGGTTGACAGATATGCATGTATCATCGACAGCTGAGATATACAGAACATTTCAGGAGGTTGACAGATATGCATGTATCATCGACAGCTGAGATATACAGAACATTTCAGGAGGTTGACAGATATGCATGTATCATCGACAGCTGAGATTACAGAACATTTCAGGAGGTTGACAGATATGCATGTATCATCGACAGCTGAGATATACAGAACATTTCAGGAGGTTGACAGATATGCATGTATCATCGACAGCTGAGATATACAGAACATTTCAGGAGGTTGACAGATATGCATGTATCATCGACAGCTGAGATATACAGAACATTTCAGGAGGTTGACAGATATGCATGTATCATCGACAGCTGAGATATACAGAACATTTCAGGAGGTTGACAGATATGCATGTATCATCGACAGCTGAGATATACAGAACATTTCAGGAGGTTGACAGATATGCATGTATCATCGACAGCTGAGATATACAGAACATTTCAGGAGGTTGACAGATATGCATGTATCATCGACAGCTGAGATATACAGAACATTTCAGGAGGTTGACAGATATGCATGTATCATCGACAGCTGAGATATACAGAACATTTCAGGAGGTTGACAGATATGCATGTATCATCGACAGCTGAGATATACAGAAACATTTCAGGAGGTTGACAGATATGCATGTATCATCGACAGCTGAGATATACAGAACATTTCAGGAGGTTGACAGATATGCATGTATCATCGACAGCTGAGATATACAGAACATTTCAGGAGGTTGACAGATATGCATGTATCATCGACAGCTGAGATATACAGAACATTTCAGGAGGTTGACAGATATGCATGTATCATCGACAGCTGAGATATACAGAACATTTCAGGAGGTTGACAGATATGCATGTATCATCGACAGCTGAGATATACAGAACATTTCAGGAGGTTGACAGATATGCATGTATCATCGACAGCTGAGATATACAGAACATTTCAGGAGGTTGACAGATATGCATGTATCATCGACAGCTGAGATATACAGAACATTTCAGGAGGTTGACAGATATGCATGTATCATCGACAGCTGAGATATACAGAACATTTCAGGAGGTTGACAGATATGCATGTATCATCGACAGCTGAGATATACAGAACATTTCAGGAGGTTGACAGATATGCATGTATCATCGACAGCTGAGATATACAGAACATTTCAGGAGGTTGACAGATATGCATGTATCATCGACAGCTGAGATATACAGAACATTTCAGGAGGTTGACAGATATGCATGTATCATCGACAGCTGAGATATACAGAACATTTCAGGAGGTTGACAGATATGCATGTATCATCGACAGCTGAGATATACAGAACATTTCAGGAGGTTGACAGATATGCATGTATCATCGACAGCTGAGATATACAGAACATTTCAGGAGGTTGACAGATATGCATGTATCATCGACAGCTGAGATATACAGAACATTTCAGGAGGTTGACAGATATGCATGTATCATCGACAGCTGAGATATACAGAACATTTCAGGAGGTTGACAGATATGCATGTATCATCGACAGCTGAGATATACAGAACATTTCAGGAGGTTGACAGATATGCATGTATCATCGACAGCTGAGATATACAGAACATTTCAGGAGGTTGACAGATATGCATGTATCATCGACAGCTGAGATATACAGAACATTTCAGGAGGTTGACAGATATGCATGTATCATCGACAGCTGAGATATACAGAACATTTCAGGAGGTTGACAGATATGCATGTATCATCGACAGCTGAGATATACAGAACATTTCAGGAGGTTGACAGATATGCATGTATCATCGACAGCTGAGATATACAGAACATTTCAGGAGGTTGACAGATATGCATGTATCATCGACAGCTGAGATATACAGAACATTTCAGGAGGTTGACAGATATGCATGTATCATCGACAGCTGAGATATACAGAACATTTCAGGAGGTTGACAGATATGCATGTATCATCGACAGCTGAGATATACAGAACATTTCAGGAGGTTGACAGATATGCATGTATCATCGACAGCTGAGATATACAGAACATTTCAGGAGGTTGACAGATATGCATGTATCATCGACAGCTGAGATATACAGAACATTTCGGGAGGTTGACAGATATGCATGTATCATCGACAGCTGAGATATACAGAACATTTCAGGAGGTTGACAGATATGCATGTATCATCGACAGCTGAGATATACAGAACATTTCAGGAGGTTGACAGATATGCATGTATCATCGACAGCTGAGATATACAGAACATTTCAGGAGGTTGACAGATATGCATGTATCATCGACAGCTGAGATATACAGAACATTTCAGGAGGTTGACAGATATGCATGTATCATCGACAGCTGAGATATACAGAACATTTCAGGAGGTTGACAGATATGCATGTATCATCGACAGCTGAGATATACAGAACATTTCAGGAGGTTGACAGATATGCATGTATCATCGACAGCTGAGATATACAGAACATTTCAGGAGGTTGACAGATATGCATGTATCATCGACAGCTGAGATATACAGAACATTTCAGGAGGTTGACAGATATGCATGTATCATCGACAGCTGAGATATACAGAACATTTCGGGAGGTTGACAGATATGCATGTATCATCGACAGCTGAGATATACAGAACATTTCGGGAGGTTGACAGATATGCATGTATCATCGACAGCTGAGATATACAGAACATTTCGGGAGGTTGACAGATATGCATGTATCATCGACAGCTGAGATATACAGAACATTTCGGGAGGTTGACAGATATGCATGTATCATCGACAGCTGAGATATACAGAACATTTCGGGAGGTTGACAGATATGCATGTATCATCGACAGCTGAGATATACAGAACATTTCGGGAGGTTGACAGATATGCATGTATCATCGACAGCTGAGATATACAGAACATTTCGGGAGGTTGACAGATATGCATGTATCATCGACAGCTGAGATATACAGAACATTTCGGGAGGTTGACAGATATGCATGTATCATCGACAGCTGAGATATACAGAACATTTCGGGAGGTTGACAGATATGCATGTATCATCGACAGCTGAGATATACAGAACATTTCGGGAGGTTGACAGATATGCATGTATCATCGACAGCTGAGATATACAGAACATTTCGGGAGGTTGACAGATATGCATGTATCATCGACAGCTGAGATATACAGAACATTTCGGGAGGTTGACAGATATGCATGTATCATCGACAGCTGAGATATACAGAACATTTCGGGAGGTTGACAGATATGCATGTATCATCGACAGCTGAGATATACAGAACATTTCGGGAGGTTGACAGATATGCATGTATCATCGACAGCTGAGATATACAGAACATTTCGGGAGGTTGACAGATATGCATGTATCATCGACAGCTGAGATATACAGAACATTTCGGGAGGTTGACAGATACGCATGTATCATCGACAGCTGAGATATACAGAACATTTCGGGAGGTTGACAGATACGCATGTATCATCGACAGCTGATATATACAGAACATTTCGGGAGGTTGACAGATACGCATGTATCATCGACAGCTGAGATATACAGAACATTTTGGGAGGTTGACAGATACGCATGTATCATCGACAGCTGAGATATACAGAACATTTCGGGAGGTTGACAGATACGCATGTATCATCGACAGCTGAGATATACAGAACATTTCGGGAGGTTGACAGATACGCATGTATCATCGACAGCTGAGATATACAGAACATTTCGGGAGGTTGACAGATACGCATGTATCATCGACAGCTGAGATATACAGAACATTTCGGGAGGTTGACAGATACGCATGTATCATCGACAGCTGAGATATACAGAACATTTCGGGAGGTTGACAGATACGCATGTATCATCGACAGCTGAGATATACAGAACATTTCGGGAGGTTGACAGATACGCATGTATCATCGACAGCTGAGATATACAGAACATTTCAGGAGGTTGACAGATACGCATGTATCATCGACAGCTGAGATATACAGAACATTTCGGGAGGTTGACAGATATGCATGTATCATCGACAGCTGAGATATACAGAACATTTCGGGAGGTTGACAGATATGCATGTATCATCGACAGCTGAGATATACAGAACATTTCGGGAGGTTGACAGATATGCATGTATCATCGACAGCTGAGATATACAGAACATTTCGGGAGGTTGACAGATATGCATGTATCATCGACAGCTGAGATATACAGAACATTTCGGGAGGTTGACAGATATGCATGTATCATCGACAGCTGAGATATACAGAACATTTCGGGAGGTTGACAGATATGCATGTATCATCGACAGCTGAGATATACAGAACATTTCGGGAGGTTGACAGATATGCATGTATCATCGACAGCTGAGATATACAGAACATTTCGGGAGGTTGACAGATATGCATGTATCATCGACAGCTGAGATATACATGTATCATCGACAGCTGAGATATACAGAACATTTCGGGAGGTTGACAGATATGCATGTATCATCGACAGCTGAGATATACAGAACATTTCGGGAGGTTGACAGATATGCATGTATCATCGACAGCTGAGATATACAGAACATTTCAGGAGGTTGACAGATATGCATGTATCATCGACAGCTGAGATATACAGAACATTTCGGGAGGTTGACAGATATGCATGTATCATCGACAGCTGAGATATACAGAACATTTCGGGAGGTTGACAGATATGCATGTATCATCGACAGCTGAGATATACAGAACATTTCGGGAGGTTGACAGATATGCATGTATCATCGACAGCTGAGATATACAGAACATTTCAGGAGGTTGACAGATATGCATGTATCATCGACAGCTGAGATATACAGAACATTTCAGGAGGTTGACAGATATGCATGTATCATCGACAGCTGAGATATACAGAACATTTCAGGAGGTTGACAGATATGCATGTATCATCGACAGCTGAGATATACAGAACATTTCAGGAGGTTGACAGATATGCATGTATCATCGACAGCTGAGATATACAGAACATTTCAGGAGGTTGACAGATATGCATGTATCATCGACAGCTGAGATATACAGAACATTTCAGGAGGTTGACAGATATGCATGTATCATCGACAGCTGAGATATACAGAACATTTCAGGAGGTTGACAGATATGCATGTATCATCGACAGCTGAGATATACAGAACATTTCAGGAGGTTGACAGATATGCATGTATCATCGACAGCTGAGATATACAGAACATTTCAGGAGGTTGACAGATATGCATGTATCATCGACAGCTGAGATATACAGAACATTTCAGGAGGTTGACAGATATGCATGTATCATCGACAGCTGAGATATACAGAACATTTCAGGAGGTTGACAGATATGCATGTATCATCGACAGCTGAGATATACAGAACATTTCAGGAGGTTGACAGATATGCATGTATCATCGACAGCTGAGATATACAGAACATTTCAGGAGGTTGACAGATATGCATGTATCATCGACAGCTGAGATATACAGAACATTTCAGGAGGTTGACAGATATGCATGTATCATCGACAGCTGAGATATACAGAACATTTCAGGAGGTTGACAGATATGCATGTATCATCGACAGCTGAGATATACAGAACATTTCAGGAGGTTGACAGATATGCATGCATCATCGACAGCTGAGATATACAGAACATTTCAGGAGGTTGACAGATATGCATGCATCATCGACAGCTGAGATATACAGAACATTTCAGGAGGTTGACAGATATGCATGCATCATCGACAGCTGAGATATACAGAACATTTCAGGAGGTTGACAGATATGCATGCATCATCGACAGCTGAGATATACAGAACATTTCAGGAGGTTGACAGATATGCATGCATCATCGACAGCTGAGATATACAGAACATTTCAGGAGGTTGACAGATATGCATGCATCATCGACAGCTGAGATATACAGAACATTTCAGGAGGTTGACAGATATGCATGCATCATCAACAGCTGAGATATACAGAACATTTCAGGAGGTTGACAGATATGCATGCATCATCGACAGCTGAGATATACAGAACATTTCAGGAGGTTGACAGATATGCATGCATCATCGACAGCTGAGATATACAGAACATTTCAGGAGGTTGACAGATATGCATGCATCATCGACAGCTGAGATATACAGAACATTTCAGGAGGTGGACAGATATGCATGCATCATCGACAGCTGAGATATACAGAACATTTCAGGAGGTTGACAGATATGCATGCATCATCGACAGCTGAGATATACAGAACATTTCAGGAGGTTGACAGATATGCATGCATCATCGACAGCTGAGATATACAGAACATTTCAGGAGGTTGACAGATATGCATGCATCATCGACAGCTGAGATATACAGAACATTTCAGGAGGTTGACAGATATGCATGCATCATCGACAGCTGAGATATACAGAACATTTCAGGAGGTTGACAGATATGCATGCATCATCGACAGCTATCATCGACAGCTGAGATATACAGAACATTTCAGGAGGTTGACAGATATGCATGCATCATCGACAGCTGAGATATACAGAACATTTCAGGAGGTTGACAGATATGCATGCATCATCGACAGCTGAGATATACAGAACATTTCAGGAGGTTGACAGATATGCATGCATCATCGACAGCTGAGATATACAGAACATTTCAGGAGGTTGACAGATATGCATGCATCATCGACAGCTGAGATATACAGAACATTTCAGGAGGTTGACAGATATGCATGTATCATCGACAGCTGAGATATACAGAACATTTCAGGAGGTTGACAGATATGCATGTATCATCGACAGCTGAGATATACAGAACATTTCAGGAGGTTGACAGATATGCATGTATCATCGACAGCTGAGATATACAGAACATTTCAGGAGGTTGACAGATATGCATGTATATCGACAGCTGAGATATACAGAACATTTCAGGAGGTTGACAGATATGCATGTATCATCGACAGCTGAGATATACAGAACATTTCAGGAGGTTGACAGATATGCATGTATCATCGACAGCTGAGATATACAGAACATTTCAGGAGGTTGACAGATATGCATGTATCATCGACAGCTGAGATATACAGAACATTTCAGGAGGTTGACAGATATGCATGTATCATCGACAGCTGAGATATACAGAACATTTCAGGAGGTTGACAGATATGCATGTATCATCGACAGCTGAGATATACAGAACATTTCAGGAGGTTGACAGATATGCATGTATCATCGACAGCTGAGATATACAGAACATTTCAGGAGGTTGACAGATATGCATGTATCATCGACAGCTGATGATAACACAGAACATACAGACACATCAGGAGGTTGACAGATATGATTATCAGAATAGGGGTATCTAATGCGTTCATCGCCAGCTGAGATATACAAGTCATTTCGGGAGGTTTCTCAGGAGGTATACAGAACATTTGGGAGACAGATATGCATGTATCATGGGCGGCTGAGGTATGCGGCACATGTCAGGAGGTTGACAGATATGCATGTATCATCGACAGCTGAGATATACAGAACATTTCAGGAGGTTGACAGATATGTATGTATCATCGACAGCTGAGATATACAGAACATTTCAGGAGGTTGACAGATATGCATGTATCATCGACAGCTGAGATATACAGAACATTTCAGGAGGTTGACAGATATGCATGTATCATCGACAGCTGAGATATACAGAACATTTCAGGAGGTTGACAGATATGCTTGTATCATCGACAGCTGAGATATACAGAACATTTCAGGAGGTTGACAGATATGCATGTATCATCGACAGCTGAGATATACAGAACATTTCAGGAGGTTGACAGATATGCATGTATCATCGACAGCTGAGATATACAGAACATTTCAGGAGGTTGACAGATATGCATGTATCATCGACAGCTTAGATATACAGAACATTTCAGGAGGTTGACAGATATGCATGTATCATCGACAGCTGAGATATACAGAACATTTCAGGAGGTTGACAGATATGCATGTATCATCGACAGCTGAGATATACAGAACATTTCAGGAGGTTGACAGATATGCATGTATCATCGACAGCTGAGATATACAGAACATTTCAGGAGGTTGACAGATATGCATGTATCATCGACAGTTGAGATATACAGAACATTTCAGGAGGTTGACAGATATGCATGTATCATCGACAGCTGAGATATACAGAACATTTCAGGAGGTTGACAGATATGCATGTATCATCGACAGCTGAGATATACAGAACATTTCAGGAGTGTGACAGATATGCATGTATCATCGACAGCTGAGATATACAGAACATTTCAGGAGGTTGACAGATATGCAATGCCATCATCGACAGCTGAGATATACAGACTGGGTTTGAGGGGGGGCCAGGAGGTGTGTTGGGGGGTACAGATGGTTGGGGGGGGGGGTGCATGTGTGGGTATCGACAGCTGAGATATACAAGAAAACATTTCAGGAGGTTGACAGCCTTTATGATGTATCTTCGACAGCTGAGAATATACATAACAATTTCATGGAGGTTGACAGATACGGGCATGTATCATCGGACAGCTGTGGGGAATATACAGAAACAGATATCCAGGAGGTGATTGACAGATAATGCATGGTATTCAATCGACCAGCTGAGAGTTGGGGTTGTGGGTGGGGGGGGTATACAGAACATTTCAGGGAGGGGGAGGTTGACAGATATGCAATGTTCATACCCATCGACACAGCTTAGAAGTTATACAGAAACATTTTCAGGAGGTGGTTTGCACAGATATGCAGGGGTTGTATCATCGACAGCTGGGGGGTGAAATATACAGAACCATTTCAGGCAAGTGGTTGAACAGAATATGCATGTATCATCGACAGCTGAGATATACAGAAACTGGGTGGTGTGGGGGGGGTTTTTCAGGAGGTTGACAGTTGTGGGTGCGGGGGGTTGTATGCATGTATCATCGACAGCTGAGATATACAGAACATTTCAGGAGGTTGACAGATATGCATGTATCATCGACAGCTGAGATATACAGAACATTTCAGGAGGTTGACAGATATGCATGTATCATCGACAGCTGAGATATACAGAACATTTCAGGAGGTTGACAGATATGCATGTATCATCGACAGCTGAGATATACAGAACATTTCAGGAGGTTGACAGATATGCATGTATCATCGACAGCTGAGATATACAGAACATTTTTTCAGGAGGTTGACAGTTTTTTCGGTATGATTTTTTTATGTCCCCATGTATCATCGAGCATCAGCTGAGAGTATATACAGAACAGTTTCACACCCCTAATTTTTTGGGGTTGAGACAGATATGTCATTGCATCATCGACAGCTGAGATATACAGAACATTTCAGGCGGTTGTACAGAATTTAGGAGACAGAATATGCATCATCGAATGAGATATAGAAAATTTTCAGATATACAGAACATGTTCATCAGGAGGTTTGACATTGACAAGATATGCATGTACATCGACATGCTGAAGATATACAGAACATTTCAGGAGGGTTGACAGATATGCATGTATCATCGACAGCTGAGATATACAGAACATTTCAGGAGGTTGACAGATATGCATGTATCATCGACAGCTGAGATATACAGAACATTTCAGGAGGTTGACAGATATGCATGTATCATCGACAGCTGAGATATACAGAACATTTCAGGAGGTTGACAGATATGCATGTATCATAGACAGCTGAGATATACAGAACATTTCAGGAGGTTGACAGATATGCATGTATCATCGACAGCTGAGATATACAGAACATTTCAGGAGGTTGACAGATATGCATGTATCATCGACAGCTGAGATATACAGAACATTTCAGGAGGTTGACAGATATGCATGTATCATCGACAGCTGAGATATACAGAACATTTCAGGAGGTTGACAGATATGCATGTATCATCGACAGCTGAGATATACAGAACATTTCAGGAGGTTGACAGATATGCATGTATCATCGACAGCTGAGATATACAGAACCTTTCAGGAGGTTGACAGATATGCATGTATCATCGACAGCTGAGATATACAGAACATTTCAGGAGGTTGACAGATATGCATGTATCATCGACAGCTGAGATATACAGAACATTTCAGGAGGTTGACATATATGCATGTATCATCGACAGCTGAGATATACAGAACATTTCAGGAGGTTGACAGATATGCATGTATCATCGACAGCTGAGATATACAGAACATTTCAGGAGGTTGACAGATATGCATGTATCATCGACAGCTGAGATATACAGAACATTTCAGGAGGTTGACAGATATGCATGTATCATCGACAGCTGAGATATACAGAACATTTCGGGAGGTTGACAGATATGCATGTATCATCGACAGCTGAGATATACAGAACATTTCAGGAGGTTGACAGATATGCATGTATCATCGACAGCTGAGATATACAGAACATTTCAGGAGGTTGACAGATATGCATGTATCATCGACAGCTGAGATATACAGAACATTTCAGGAGGTTGACAGATATGCATGTATCATCGACAGCTGAGATATACAGAACATTTCGGGAGGTTGACAGATATGCATGTATCATCGACAGCTGAGATATACAGAACTTTTCAGGAGGTTGACAGATATGCATGTATCATCGACAGCTGAGATATACAGAACATTTCAGGAGGTTGACAGATATGCATGTATCATCGACAGCTGAGATATACAGAACATTTCAGGAGGTTGACAGATATGCATGTATCATCGACAGCTGAGATATACAGAACATTTCAGGAGGTTGACAGATATGCATGTATCATCGACAGCTGAGATATACAGAACATTTCAGGAGGTTGACAGATATGCATGTATCATCGACAGCTGAGATATACAGAACATTTCAGGAGGTTGACAGATATGCATGTATCATCGACAGCTGAGATATACAGAACATTTCAGGAGGTTGACAGATATGCATGTATCATCGACAGCTGAGATATACAGAACATTTCAGGAGGTTGACAGATATGCATGTATCATCGACAGCTGAGATATACAGAACATTTCGGGAGGTTGACAGATATGCATGTATCATCGACAGCTGAGATATAAAGAACATTTCAGGAGGTTGACAGATATGCATGTATCATCGACAGCTGAGATATACAGAACATTTCAGGAGGTTGACAGATATGCATGTATCATCGACAGCTGAGATATACAGAACATTTCAGGAGGTTGACAGATATGCATGTATCATCGACAGCTGAGATATACAGAACATTTCGGGAGGTTGACAGATATGCATGTATCATCGACAGCTGAGATATACAGAACATTTCGGGAGGTTGACAGATATGCATGTATCATCGACAGCTGAGATATACAGAACATTTCGGGAGGTTGACAGATATGCATGTATCATCGACAGCTGAGATATACAGAACATTTCAGGAGGTTGACAGATATGCATGTATCATCGACAGCTGAGATATACAGAACATTTCAGGAGGTTGACAGATATGCATGTATCATCGACAGCTGAGATATACAGAACATTTCAGGAGGTTGACAGATATGCATGTATCATCGACAGCTGAGATATACAGAACATTTCAGGAGGTTGACAGATATGCATGTATCATCGACAGCTGAGATATACAGAACATTTCAGGAGGTTGACAGATATGCATGTATCATCGACAGCTGAGATATACAGAACATTTCAGGAGGTTGACAGATATGCATGTATCATCGCCAGCTGAGATATACAGAACATTTCAGGAGGTTGACAGATATGCATGTATCATCGACAGCTGAGATATACAGAACATTTCAGGAGGTTGACAGATATGCATGTATCATCGACAGCTGAGATATACAGAACATTTCAGGAGGTTGACAGATCATAGCTGAGACATGCATCGGGAGGTGGACTACGCATGACAGCTGAGATATACATATGGAGTTGACAGAACATTTCATCGACAGTGAGTTGAACATTTATGCATGCATGTCATCTCGACAGCTGATGATATACAGAAATTTCAGTGAGGTGACAGGCTATGCATGTATCATCGACAGCTGAGATATACAGAACATTTCAGGAGGTTGACAGATATGCATGTATCATCGACAGCTGAGATATACAGAACATTTCGGGAGGTTGACAGATATGCATGCATCATCGACAGCTGAGATATACAGAACATTTCAGGAGGTTGACAGATATGCATGTATCATCGACAGCTGAGATATACAGAACATTTCAGGAGGTTGACAGATATGCATGTATCATCGACAGCTGAGATATACAGAACATTTCAGGAGGTTGACAGATATGCGTGTATCATCGACAGCTGAGATATACAGAACATTTCAGGAGGTTGACAGATATGCATGTATCATCGACAGCTGAGATATACAGAACATTTCAGGAGGTTGACAGATATGCATGTATCATCGACAGCTGAGATATACAGAACATTTCAGGAGGTTGACAGATATGCATGTATCATCGACAGCTGAGATATACAGAACATTTCAGGAGGTTGACAGATATGCATGTATCATCGACAGCTGAGATATACAGAACATTTCAGGAGGTTGACAGATATGCATGTATCATCGACAGCTGAGATATACAGAACATTTCAGGAGGTTGACAGCTATGCATGTATCATCGACAGCTGAGATATACAGAACATTTCAGGAGGTTGACAGATATGCATGTATCATCGACAGCTGAGATATACAGAACATTTCAGGAGGTTGACAGATATGCATGTATCATCGACAGCTGAGATATTACAGAAACATTTTCAGGAGCGTAGTACAGATGATTGCATGACATCATCGACCAGCTGAGTTATACAGAACATTTCAGGTAGGTGTTTACAGAAATATAGCATGCCAACAACGACAGCTGAGATTTACTGGAAACATTTTTTCAGGAGTTATTGACAGATAATGCAATGCGATCATCGACAGCTGAGATATACAGAACATTTCAGGAGGTTGACAGATATGCATGTATCATCGACAGCTGAGATATACAGAACATTTCAGGAGGTTGACAGATATGCATGCATCATCGACAGCTGAGATATACAGAACATTTCAGGAGGTTGACAGATATGCATGTATCATCGACAGCTATACAGAAGGAGGTTGACTGAGATATACAGAACATTTCAGGAGGTTGACAGATATGCATGTATCATCAACAGCTGAGATATACAGAACATTTCAGGAGGTTGACAGATATGCATGTATCATCGACAGCTGAGATATACAGAACATTTCAGGAGGTTGACAGATATGCATGTATCATCGACAGCTGAGGTATACAGAACATTTCAGGAGGTTGACAGATATGCATGTATCATCGACAGCTGAGATATACAGAACATTTCAGGAGGTTGACAGATATGCATGTATCATCGACAGCTGAGATATACAGAACATTTCAGGAGGTTGACAGATATGCATGTATCATCGACAGCTGAGATATACAGAACATTTCAGGAGGTTGACAGATATGCATGTATCTTCGACAGCTGAGATATACAGAACATTTCAGTGTTTTTTGGAGATATGCATGGTATCTCGATATGAGAGATTACAGAACATGGTTCAGGAGGTTTGACAGATACGCTTCATGATCATCAGACAGCTGAGAAATATACAGGAAACATTTTTAGGGAGGTTTGACAGTTATGCTGTATCATTCGACAGCATTGAGCCTTCTTACAGAACATTTCAGGAGGTAAAGGGTGCATGTATCAATTGACAACTGAGATATCTTAACATTTCAGGAGGATTAAATTGCATTCTCTACGACAGCTGAGATATACATAACATTTCAGGAGGTTGACAGATATGCATGTATCATCGACAGCTGAGATATACAGAACATTTCAGGAGGTTGACAGAAGCATGTACCATTGACAGTAAAGATATACTTCTATTAGGAGGTTAGACAGTTTGCATGTTAATATCGACAGCTGAGTCATGTCATTGTTTCATTTTTCATGGAAGGTTTGACAGGATATGAATTGTATAATCATCGTACAGCTGTGAGTTTATAGATAACATTTCTGACGTTATGCCGACGTGTTATGCATGTATCAATCGTAGCTGAGTTATACTGATACTTTTCAGGAGGTTGAAAAGCAGATTTCAATGTATCTTCTGACAGTCATGAGATATACTGAACATTATTCAGGAGCTTGACCTACATTGATGCTTGTTATCTTACGGAAAGATATGTGATACATTTCAGGTACATGTTGACAGATATGCATGTTGAATCAGCTCAGCTATGCATCACTAGCAACATTTATGGACTGCTAGAACAGATATACATGCTTAATGTCGACAGCTGAGATTTACAAACAAATCAGGAGGTTGACAGCATGTAGAATCGACAGCTGAGTTTTTACAGAACATTGTCATGGAGGTTGAACAAGATATTCATGTAATCATCGATAGCTGAGAATCCATACAGAACAGTCAGGAGGTTCACAGATATGCATGTATCATCACAGCTGAGATGACAGATCTTCAGGAGGTTGTATATGTCATCGACAGCTGTGATATTACAGAACATTTCAGAGTGGTTGACTGTTTATGCATGTTATCTCGACAGCTGAGATATACAGAAACATTTACAGGAATTCTTAATGTTAATCATGACAGACTAAGATATACAGAACATTTCAGCTGATGACAGATATCATGTATCAGTTACAGCTGAGAATTACAGAAACATTCCTCAGGAGGTTGACTAGATATGCATGTTTCATTCGACATGCTGAGTTTTACAAGAATCAATTTTCAGGAGGTGTTGGACCCGATATGCATTTATGATCAGTACTGCTGAAGTAAATACTGGAGGATTATCAGGAGGTTGACTAGATATCTGCGTATGCATCGACTGTGCTTGAGATATCTAGATATTCCGAGGTTGCTGTGATATGCACTTGTTCCGACAGCCGAATAAACAAACATTTGGAGGTTGACAGATTGTTGCATGTATCATCTACACTTGATGAGATATACAGAACAATTTACAGGTCGTGGAGTTGAACTTGTTAGATATGCAATGCTTTCATCGACACGATGAGTGATATACAGATCCACATTTCGGTGGTTGACAGATAAGCCATGTATTCGACAGTCTAGATATACAGAACAATTTGAGATTGACAGATACATGTATCAATCGACAGTTGAATATAACAGACATTACAGGAGGTTGACAGATATGTCAAGTTTATTCGACAGACTGAGATATATCAGATAAAATTTCAGGACGCGTTGCAGATATGCATGTATCAACCTCGCCCCATTTCTTGAGATATTAGACTGAACATTCTGGGAGGTTGACAGATCTGGCCTGTATCATATGACAGCTGCAGATAATGCATGTGATCTTCAGAGGGTATGTCAGAGTATGCATTATCATACAGCTGAAGATATACATGAACTGGGCAGAGGTTGACAGAATGGGCTTGTACTATATCGAAGACTTGAGATTATATACTGAACATTTTCAGGAGGATGTTGGGACAGATTTCGCAATGTAATCATCGACAGCTGAGATATCTCATGAACATTTTCAGGAGCGTTGTTTTCAGATTATGCTCATGGTATCATCGACAGCTGATATACAGAACATTTCATAGGTTACAGATATGGCTCATGTTATGTCAACGACAGTCTGAGATTACAGACATTTCCAGGAGGTTGAGCAGATATGCATGTATCATCGACAGCTCGGAGTTTACTGAACATTCAAGGTTGACAGATATGCGAGGTTCCATCGCCAGCTGAGATATTTTCCAGAGTTATATGGCTGTATCATCGACCAGCTGAGATATGACAGATCATTTACATTGATCAGATTATGCATGTTCATCTGTACAGCTGAGATATGAACTAGTTTCGGGAGGTTCAGAGATAGCAAGTATCATCGACAGCTGCAGAAATTAAAACATTTCGGGAGGTTAGATATGCGTGTATCATAGAATCGTTGAATGATATCATAGACATTGTCTGGAGGTTGACAGATACGGGGCAACTATTCGACAGTGAGATAGCCCTACAGAAGTATGTTCTTTCGCCTGACCAGATATTGCATGTATCAGTTCGAACAGCTGAGACGTTACCAGAACATTTGCAGGAAGGTTGACCAGATATGAATGTATCATCGTCAGCTTGAGATTTACAGAACATCAGGAGGTTGAAATTGCGTAATCAACGACAGCTGAGATATAATTGACATTTCGGGAGGTTTGACACGATATGCCTAATCATCGACAGCTGAGATAGTACTGATACATTGTCGGGAGGTTAGACAGATATGCATTGTATCTTCGACAGCTGAGATAAACAGAACATTTCGGAGTGGTTGAACAGATATGCATGTATCCATCGACAGCTGAGTATATATACATACCATTTCACATTAGACAGATATGCATGGTAACATGCGACATTGAGATCTCTGACATCTTATACAGATAAGCATGTCATCATCATTATTAATACTAAAAACATTATCAGGAGGTTGACTGAATGCAATGTTACGACAGCAACTATACAAACTTTTTTTAGGAGATCGACATTAAAGGCAACTTAACCACTTTCTAGCTTGAGTATATACTCCCATTTCAGGAGGTTCGACAGCCATATGCATTTATCCATCGAAAGCTGAGATATACTAGAACCTCCATAATTCCTGAAGTCGGATCACAGATATGCATGTATCAAATCGACTCCTGAGATATACAGAAATTTCGGAGGTTACAAGTCATTATGCATAATATCATCGACAGCCGGTCAATATACAAATATTTCTAGAGGTTGACAGATTATGCAGTTCTCATCGTACATAAGAGTATATCTCAGAACCATTTCAGGGAGGTTTGACAGATATGCATGTACTTCATACCGACAGCTTAGATGATACTAGATGACATTTCTGGATCTTTCCAGACCTGCATGAATCACATCGTCAGCTGAGCTCTTCAGAACATTTACAGGACCAGACTATGCCCATATACACGACAGCTGAGATATTTAGGCTTATTTATTGGGAATAACAGATATGCAATGCATTACATCCCTCCCAGCTCTAGATATAACCTAGAAATTTACGGGGATTTTTGATTCATGATATACGCATGTATAAATCGAACAGCATAGAACTAGCATATACTAATTCTCACCTTGAACAGATATCATTATCATACGACATCTGAATATACATGTACACATGTTACCTACATGCAAGAACAGATACCCCGCAAGTATCATCGACAGCTGAGATTGCAGAAAACATTTCACCAGGTCTGAAAGATATCATTATCATCCGACACTGAAGAATTACACGATATCCTCGGGAGGTTGACGAAGATTTTGCCATGTAACATCGACAGCTGAGCCATACAGAACATTTCCGAGATTGACAGATGATGCATGTATCGAACAGCTTATGTATCAGAACATGTTCGAGGTTTGAACCGATATGCATGAGGCATCGACACGATGTGATAGGTACCCATAACAGTTCATGAGGTTGACCGATGATGATGTATCAGATCGAACATCGCCTGAGATATACAGAACATTTCAGGAGGTTGACAGATATGCATGTATCATCGACAGCTGAGATATACAGAACATTTCAGGAGGTTGACAGATATGCATGTATCATCGACAGCTGAGATATACAGAACATTTCAGGAGGTTTTGACAGATACAGTATATTCAGCTTGATATACAGAACAATTTCGACAGGTTGACAGATATCATGTAGCATCGACAGCTTGATATACAGAACATTTCAGGAAGGTTTGGACAGACAGTAAATATCGACAGCCTGATATATTCATGACCGATTACAGTATCATCGACAGCTGAGATATACAGAACATTTCAGGAGGTTGACAGATATGCATGTATCATCGACAGCTGAGATATACAGAACATTTCGGGAGGTTGACAGATATGCATGTATCATCGACAGCTGAGATATACAGAACATTTCAGGAGGTTGACAGATATGCATGTATCATCGACAGCTGAGATATACAGAACATTTCAGGAGGTTGACAGATATGCATGTATCATCGACAGCTGAGATATACAGAACATTTCAGGAGGTTGACAGATATGCATGTATCATCGACAGCAGAGATATACAGAACATTTCAGGAGGTTGACAGATATGCATGTATCATCGACAGCTGAGATATACAGAACATTTCAGGAGGTTGACAGATATGCATGTATCATCGACAGCTGAGATATACAGAACATTTCAGGAGGTTGACAGATATGCATGTATCATCGACAGCTGAGATATACAGCACATTTCAGGAGGTTGACAGATATGCATGTATCATCGACAGCTGAGATATACAGAACATTTCAGGAGGTTGACAGATATGCATGTATCATCGACAGCTGAGATATACAGAACATTTCAGGAGGTTGACAGATATGCATGTATCATCGACAGCTGAGATATACAGAACCTTTCAGGAGGTTGACAGATATGCATGTATCATCGACAGCTGAGATATACAGAACATTTCAGGAGGTTGACAGATATGCATGTATCATCGACAGCTGAGATATACAGAACATTTCAGGAGGTTGACAGATATGCATGTATCATCGACAGCTGAGATATACAGAACATTTCAGGAGGTTGACAGATATGCATGTATCATCGACAGCTGAGATATACAGAACATTTCAGGAGGTTGACAGATATGCATGTATCATCGACAGCTGAGATATACAGAACATTTCAGGAGGTTGACAGATATGCATGTATCATCGACAGCTGAGATATACAGAACATTTCAGGAGGTTGACAGATATGCATGTATCATCGACAGCTGAGATATACAGAACATTTCAGGAGGTTGACAGATATGCATGTATCATCGACAGCTGAGATATACAGAACATTTCAGGAGGTTGACAGATATGCATGTATCATCGACAGCTGAGATATACAGAACATTTCAGGAGGTTGACAGATATGCATGTATCATCGACAGCTGAGATATACAGAACATTTCAGGAGGTTGACAGATCTGCATGTATCATCGACAGCTGAGATATACAGAACATTTCAGGAGGTTGACAGATATGCATGTATCATCGACAGCTGAGATATACAGAACAATTCGGGACGCTGACAGATATGCATGTATCATCGACAGCTGAGATATACAGAACATTTCAGGAGGTTGACAGATATGCATGTATCATCGACAGCTGAGATATACAGAACATTTCAGGAGGTTGACAGATATGCATGTATCATCGACAGCTGAGATATACAAAATTCGGGAGGTTGACCAGATAACCCAAAAAATCATTCGGCAGGGGAGGTGGTTGACAGAACGTTTCGACCAGGTTGACAGTTATGCATTGTAACATTCGCTATCAAAATGATGATTGGTTATACAGAACATTTCGGGACGGGTCGAAAACCAGACCAATGCAATGTGATCATTCGGTACAGCTGAGATCATTAAGAACATTTCAGTAGGTAGACAGATCAATCGCATGTACTATTACAAATTCGACAGCTGCTGTTATACAGACATTTCAGGAGGTTGACAGATATGCATGTATCATCGACAGCTGGACAATACAAGAACATTTCGCGTGAGGTTGACTAGATATGCTTGTATTCATCGACTGCTGAGATAGAGATATAAGAACATTTCAATGAGGGTTGACCGAAGACCATTGCATTGTATCATGAAAGCTGTGCTTATAAAGAACGGGTTCAAGGAGCGGGAGTCTTGACTGTCCTTCTTTTCATTGCATTTGTCTTACGATCCAGCTGACCCCATAAAAAAACGACCAATAGTGCACATGCGAATTACATAGCCCTACAGAGCATTTAAACTCCTTAACCTAAGCACCAAAATCCTTACTACACTTAGAGATTTTCAATTTTTTTTTTACCCAGGTTTCAGTAAAGATATGTACACATGCTATCGTTTGTATTTGGACATCTAGCGATCAAAGCGATGCCATAAGCTGGACCTGGGGTTTCGCTAACTGCAGACCAACCCAACATACAGTCCACCACAGTGGAAGCCAGTAGAAGGCCGGTGCACGTCCACTACATACGGTGTATAACATTACCCCAAGGTGTTTTGTCCGACCATCATGCTCAATTGTTATCAGGCCCCCGATATCAGCTTGAGGTACCCCAGATCAGCTTTGGGCTGTAGCTCTACCTGCATGAAAACAATCTAACCTAGCAGTCCCCATGCACAAGTAGGTCCGTTTTTGCTTGTCAGGGTATGAGCATGCTTTACATGTATCATCAGTCAGCTGAGCAGCTGAAGATTTGACGTGAGCATTTAATATTCGATATTCTGTTGGAAGCAAGGAAGGGTGGATTTCATACAGAGACGCCATTAGGCACAAGCGGATCCTCATGTTTCGAATTGCACACTATCTTTTATACAGGCACCTTTATGACTTCTCTTTATGTGGTTTGTGTGAACTCAGGTTGACATGAACAAACTTACCTTACAATGACTATGTATACATATTGTAATACATAAAAACACCGAAAAAATACAGAGAACAATATACAACATCGGACACCCGCCCTTCATCCCCCCAGTTTTTAGCCACCCCCCCTGTAATGTGACCCTTCCCCCAGTCGTGGCTGAGAGTTTTCGGTAATAAGCCCTCCAAACACCCACTACCAACCACCAACCAGTCAGCGGATGAATCCTTCGAAAGACGGGAGGTTACACACACACCACTTCCCTCATCTCAAAACGCACCCACCAAACCCCCACCACCCACTCAGCTTAGTCGTGTTATTATCAGCCACCCATTTACTTCAGCACCCCATACAGCCCTTCTCGACGAGGGCATCGGCTTCTGACAGACCCCCCCCAATGCATCAGGGTGTGGAATATTGGAGCTACAGTCGCGTTAGTTGTGTCGAATTTCTACCGCCCCAACACCAGTGTCACCCGCTCCCAACCCCCTCCACCCCCCCCCGTGGTATCGGTGCTTGGTAGGTTCGACCTACTCTCATAATTCCACAGGTTACCCGTAGCCTTTTTTTCACAAACCCCGATGTCCCTGATGCTTGAGTCCCCCAATAGTGTCTTTGCCCCCCATCCTACGTCCCAACCTAGCGTACTGCGGCTCGGTTTGGACTAACGACCTAAGAGCGATGTGGTCTGTGAGACCCCCCCATTTGACCGGGTCATGTGATGGTAAGTCACGACATGTCATGAAGTTATAGTTGCTGACTGAATAAGATGTCAGCTGACTCCAAAATCGAGCATCACTTTTCTGTGTGTTGCATGTTAAACAAGTATGTTTCATACACAACTTTATTACCACCACAGGGCAATTCCACTTAGGACGTTCGTTCAGATCAACCACGGCCAGACGTATATAAACATAACGTCAATGACCCCCCCTGTAACAGCCTAGTTGACGTTATTTCTTACTTCAGTCCTGATGTTTATTGTGGACTCACGCCACGAACGAGCGGACATCATGTTACAATACATGTAATTACGCGAAGATGTAGAGCAAATCAAATCCAGGGTAGTCATTTCACAGCAACATGCCAATACTGCTGAAATAGCACGCCGTCGCCCTCCCAACGGCGATTGACCACATGATTTGAGTCAGATTGCATGGTCCATATCCACCACCATAGTGCTGTAAATGTGACCAGCCTCAGCACCCTCACCAGCACAACATTGTGAAAAAAAAAAACTCCATCCTTTTCTAGCCCTAACAGCGCAGGACCCTAACGACTTCCCCCCCCCGTTGACCACCCCCCCCCAATACACCCTCCCCTCCCCCCCTCCCCCCCCACCCCCCCCACCCCCCCCTCCCACGCCGCCCCCCTCCCACCCCAACTGCGAAGTAGGCATTCTAATGTGTCACTTCGCTAAAAATTTATGCACTTCGATAGCCAGATAATAAAGGAGTTTTCCAACCTCAAGCAGTTGCATTTTAACCATATAGTAGCCCACAGGTCAATTGGATTGCACTACCCTTGCCCCCAGTGCACAACCTGCTTTCAACCGTATGGATATTGCCGTACGACACTCCCCAGCCGCCCCATGTGTGAGCTGGGATGCCAATAAACATCCCTCTACACGTGACCATCCTGACTATAACCCCCCCCCCGACCAGTTCTTTCGCATGGCTATGAATCGGAAACCTTCGTTTTCATCCTGAGCCAAAAATCCTGATACAATGTTTAATGAAAATCCCTCAATCTGCACACTTGCGCTCCCCTCAGCCCCTAAACTACGTCTAAGTCTAAATATCACGCATGCACCTAACTCACTGTGGGAAACACTAGCACCCCATTATCTCGACCCAACCACGAAATATCATGCTGTAATAGAGGATGTTCTACACATCCCAATCATCGCAAAGACATCCCCCCTAGCGGAGATACAGAGATCACCTCTGTCAGGCCGCCAGGCATCTCTTTAGCCATGTTCAAGATACCCGCTCAAACATATAAGAAACCTAAACCTCGGTGAGGGACACGAGGAAAATCCGAATGCATGGTGATCCCAGCAAAAAACAGCCATCAAAAGATAAACAAGACCATCCGCAATCGACTCTCACTAGGAGCACCCTAGTCCAGCGCAAAGAGAAATAAGAATGAAAAAAAAAAAAAAAGAGCCACAGCTCTAAACTTAAACTTCGCAGTTCACCGCACCAACCATCTCCCCCCCATGCAGATGTCAACAAGTGTGAGATTCTACTAGCACAGAACCGTTGCCAGGGTAAAAGTGACCTATAAAGTTGCCTAGCTAGTTACGTTGCACCTAGCGTTATAAAATATGATTTGTATAAAGATGGTCGAGCTAGTTGCGAGCTAATTTATTCACGCAAACATTCACCACCTCCGTCCGGATTAAAAAAAAAATGTCTAGGATGTCCTTATTTTTTTTTTTTTTCTAATCGAGATCAATAGGAGCAGTCAGGCGATGTAGTACAGGGTCAAAACGACTGACGGAAATCACATCGACCGCTGAGAGAATTAATACCATTACCGAACCTGCCTTAACCGTCGGAATACATGAGGTGCTCTAAATTTAGAGTAGACTGGCCCTTTTGATGCCCCGTATGATGCAATTGATAGTATGGTTTGGAGGTTTAATTTATCCACGCACAGACAACTCATACTGCGATCATTGTCTGCAAAAAAATATTCATCAGAATCGGGTTGGTGCTTGAGCCCGTGTTCAACGTGCATTGTCTAATCTTACGAACAGTCTGCACAGCCCTAGATGATGTAAGTAACATAGCACTATATACGCCGCGCGGGGAAGGCGTGTTAGACATAATCATCATTCTCGATACAGCAATACTCTATATTGCCACTCCTAAAAGCCTATGACCCCTGGACGGGTACAAATCGCAAACCATAGGAAAAATTTAAATAAGAGTACAAATCTTTCGACACAGCGCTGATAAATAATGAGCATAAGTACGAGAGTAAGCCCATACAGAACTTACATGACCTGTATTCAGGGACATGCTGCTCTGGAATGGTCTATTACGTTGTGGTACAGTACCAATTCGAGAAACTCGGTCGCATGCTTTGATCTTGATACTAGTTATCGGTACAGTGAATTCTACAGATCTCTGTTGCATGTGCTCTGATCCATAAACATCTGACATCTGACTGGCAGCAGATATGACGAGAAGTACCTCAGAGAGCAATTATCAACTCCCACCCATTAAGATCCGAACTCACCCATGCTTTCATATGCGTTCAATACTATTATTAATAATTTGTGGTCTTCTGACTTCAATGTTAGTAACCCTATACATTCGCCACTGGTTCATATTGACACATACTCAGTCCTCCTCTAGTACATCTTAAAAAGGCACGCAACCTAGAATTGCTGAGTCGACAACAAGTCGACACAATTATCGACTAGTGAGCCTGCCGAGCATCATAAGACGTAAGTGAAGACCTGATGACCCGTACGATACAAGATCATACACGCTATCGGTTTGTCAGTAAAGAGCCGATTTAGCTGTGTGTGTTTTATGACTCTGTTATTACCCACTGGACCATAAAATTATAGGACAGCAGAAGTGTTATTGAGGTTGCGAGCAAAGGCATTAGTGTGCATACTAGATCAAATGCTCAGCATCACTCGATAATCCGCCCGCTCGCATGGAGTGGCTCGATATCGTAACCAGTGCAAGTTGACACACCCAACGTTCGCCCGCCCATAGAGTCTAATATACGGAGAGAGCATTATCGAGGATATCGAGGATCCCCGAGTCCCCTCGAAACTCCTACCAAATTCTCTTTTTGTTCTGAATCCTTCAGACTGGTTAATGAGTCACTCCCGACACTGACGCAGCTCAACTACGAATGCACACCCAAATGTCGCCGCCCCCAGGTGCAATGTGGAGAAACATGCTTTTTGATTAGCGTCTTAGTAATGTTGACCAACCATTCACCTACGCAGCAATCCTCCATCCGTCTAGAAGATCCGTACAGGGGTAAGCTGGGCGGAAAGATGACTCTCATGAAGCATTTAGTTTTCTATGAATATTTCTAAAGTAACTAACAGGATGCGAGAGTGTAGTATTTGCATTATTCGCTCGTTTTTGTGCATTCAGTGACTAGCTCCAATCCCAGTCGGTGATGGGCAATCACTTATGCACCTGGTAGTAATCTTATATGAAGTCATGCCTGAGTCAGATGGATTGTAGGTATTCGTAAGATGGTAGAGAGGAGAAGAAAATATATTACAGTTTGTTTTGCGTCCTCTTCGTGAAGATCGGTGCATTCTGATCAGACTCACACGGACCCAGACGCTATGTGTCGGCGAAGACGTTTTCAACAATAAAATGTTCGTGAAGAGAGTATGGCGAGGTTGTGAGAGACATTTCGGGGTAGCGTTGGATAGATTTCGATAGATAAATTTGGAATAAATCCTCCGCATATCAATTAGGACATTAAAACACTAAGTAAGGATATCCACTAAACTTAGTGTTTACTTTTCGTGTTTTATGGCTACAGACGAGCATGCTTACAGTATTCTTGGAAACGTTTAGGTCATTGTGAGGTGTTATCTGTCTTACGACAGAGAACCCAGTTCAGGACCAACACGAGAGATGGACCCAGCCGAGGAATGAGATTTCACCAAAACCGACAAAAGCTTTAGAAGGTTTGCGTCTGTTGACTAGTTATTATCCCCGTAGATGTTAGTGCAGGACTAGTAGAGTTCTATAGTCAACGCCCTAAATCAGTGATCGATGCTAGGCTAATCACTTGAAGGACCAGTTGGCAGATCTAAGTATGCGACTGACATTGGATTTTCCGGAACGAGACTGTAGACTAGTAACTAGATATACCAGTATTTGCGCATTTCATGCGAGATGAAAATGAGAGATGGGCAGGGTTGCTAGGGGACGCTTTCGTGCGTGCAGACCAAAATTGGAGCATGAACTCATGTTCATTGAAAGACAGAAAATAGGAACCTATGGTGTAGAAAAAGCGCATGCAGTAATAATGAGGTTGGGATGCTCTGCTATACTCATGGCGAAATCGAGCACTTGCCAATATAACCTTTTTTAGACAAGTCAAGTTTTATGTTGAGAATCTAGAGAATCTGTGGCGTGGAAAGATTAGGAAAGTTAATCAAGTAGATGACTTCTAACTGAAGGGGGGTACAGATCTCAGGCATTTCTTCGGGCATACGAACTTTGTGACGTTCCTGATTAATTGGACAGATAATCAACTAGCAACATTCGTAAATGTTGCTATATCTTACTTCCGGCTCAATGAACCATAGTTAGAAGAATATGAGGTGAAGTCGCTGTTGAGTGTCAATGATTTATTTAATTGAATCAATTCATGCCAATTCCTTTTCCTTGATCCGACTTGCGACTGAATATGTGTTAAGCGACTAGGATAAGCCTTAACCAATAACTTTGGTATTATCTGTGTCGGTAAAGTTTACAGAAAGTATGTCGGGATGTTCTATGTACATTCTGTGTGTTCACATTAATCCAATTTGCACTGTCAAGTGAGTAACAATCATGAATTATGCTTTGTTAATCCATCGACGAGAGCTTTGTCCGATTGTTCTGGCGGTCACCGATGTAAGATTAGGAGGAAACAAGAAACGTCTGTTGCACACTCAATGATTCCGCTGGAATGTAATGAGAACCAATGGAAGGGGAGTAAGGTTCAACATCAGAGAACGGTGAGCTTCCTCTTCCTTGTATGACGACAGACATGGATGAATAATGCCGTTGAAGGTGCAGTGCAAAGGAAGCATCATGACTGTTGACCTGGATATAGGCAAGCAAATTGTTCGGACGTTCGTGTTGAATATTACGAAAGATATGTTTGATGGTGGAAAAGTTTTATGGCTTTCCATCGCAGATACATGAGAACCAACTGAATAGTCGAACATCGGAATGATACGACTGATGAGACTATTTGCATCGACGGACCGTTGTCCTTGTCAAGATTAAGGAAGTCTGAGATTTTCCCTTAGTCGGGCGAGATAGGTACGAATAGACTTTGTCACTGGACAATAACGTTGTCGTTGAAACCTGATTATGCTTGCTTTAGAGCAGAACTGTCTTTTGACCTTCTCTTTAAGCAGATAAATTCGTTACTGAGTAGCAGTATGCTAGCTTTACATGCATCAATGAGCTTTTGTCTGAAGAGCAATGTCATACTCTTGTATGTGAGGATTGTGTTTCATGTCGTTAATATCTTCGGCAGGGAATGAGATCGTGTATGTTGTTGTGTAAGTTTAGATATCAAAAGAATGACATAGGGCCCGCGCCAGTGGGAGCGGCGCGCCAAAATAGATCAAAGTCTCGCAAGTAGGCGAGGAAAAACTCTGGTGCTTGTTCAGTCTATGGACTTCTCTATAGAGCGAAAGATGTATGAGCCGCAGGGAACTTAAAATATTTGGTTAACAAACGGTCCGGCAATCTTGAAGGATGATCTTCAGTTATCTTACCATGCAAAGGTCTTTTGAGTTCTATTCAGTTAACGTCTCAAATAAACCCATTAGGACATAGAATGGTAGATACTAACAGAGAGACATCGGGTGTCAAAATATAATGTCAAGGCAGACGTAGATCCATTACCTTGTGACATAGTGTCAGATATGAGTTGAGTGCATGGTTGTCTGACAATAATCTTACTCGATGGAGAGAACCCCCACGCAATGCCAGAAGGAGTATAAGAAATAAGCAACCAATCAGAGCAGTCTGCTATATGTGTAGTAGAGATTATGGGCTCTTAAGAGGAATAGCCTAGGCCAACCGTGTGAACATATCGACACTATGTAAGGATATAAACTGATGTCCTTGGCCACGAGCTTTTGACCTTAAAAGAGGCCAATAATATCCTTATGGCCCAATTTTCTGAGGGGGGAAACGGGCCAAATAGGAATCCGAGAAACCGCCGAAGCGCAGAAGAATGTACGAATCCTGGGGAACGCAAGAAAAGATAGTAATACCGAACAGGAAAACAGGGCCCGCTGTAGATTCCGAACGGAATAGGATGTCAGGATGCCAGATCTGGTTAGGCGACGCAGCATGTCGTGGATCATCTAGTAGAATGCATTGTGATCTCTTTACGGCACTTGCTGTACGAGAATCTTGCGTGAATGATCGGAGGACTTGTAGCTGAAATGACAGATGAATGTGCCCTGGCTAGTTTGACAACATAGGACCGAAAAAGAAGAGATATAGCTCGAACATTAGAACCAGGACTCTCGATACTTGTTACTGGGAAAAGAAAAAGGAAAAGAACGATAAACCCATATGACCCTATATGGTAACTAGGCTACTATTGCGAGTTCTTGCTGATTGATGTTCGACGATGCGCTGGAGTCAATGTTTGACACTCTCTGAAGTGACTACTGGGGAACAAGTAATCATGAGAGAGTAATGTCAGCAGACGTTCAGTGTATAGTCGAGAATCTTGTTAGTCAGACTATGCACGTTACTAAGTACGCTCGTATTTGTCATATGCATAACTGCCAGTATTTTCTATTTGCGTACTCCTGATATCGGGCATCAGCCTTTGCTTTAGCTAAGGAAAGATAAGAAGTTTTTTTTGAAAGTAATTTTATAAAGAAAGAGATCATTCTCCATTCTAGCAAATTTTATGAATGGAGTGCACGGAGGTGATTACTAATTTGACTATATTGGCATATCAAACGTCATTGATCACTATTACAGGAAAGTTTCGAAGGGTAGGTTTGTAGAGCTTTCGTTGCTCGTGTTTGTAACTTAGCGCTTGCAGTTTGTAAGCTTGGCATGTTTATTAGGTGTGACTTTGCATCATCTAAGCAAGCAATTCTTGCTGTAGTGCATGGTTACTTCACCTATCGACACTACAGTGAGTTAACGACCTATTAATCTTGAGAAGGTATACCGCTAGAACACAATATATTTGGATTAGGATGAGACATAGTCTTGATCTTGCATCATTTACCAGTTATAGAAAGAAAGGATCAGACGTGAGATTTATGCATGTAGGGATCATCCGAACCAGTAGGTAGGTGCTGATAGAGTTATTTGGCACGTGGCAATTTGTTTGGCAGTGTGGAGCTGGGAGATATGGAGAACAGTGAGCTGAGCATCTGAAGTAATTTTCTAGACGTGGCAGCAGTTCAGCTGAGCAATATAGAGATTTAGTTTGCAGAACCATTTCAGGAGCAGTTGTAGTGGCAATCAATTCAATGCGAATTTATTACGAAGCAGGTAGGATATTTTTCTCTTAGAGTGCGTCCAAATGTGACCATTAATAACCTTCCGGTAGCACAAGATGAGATTATACAAGCGATGGTCTTACACTCAATGAGTGGTGTCTATCCGGTGAGGCTCAATCGGATAAAGTATAGCGGTGTGAGATCCGTGTGTATGATTAACATAACATAACGACAGACCCGTTATGGTAGAATTGAGTTAGATCTAAAGAGAGTCGCCTAGCCCTGCTCATGGATGCGAACAGCGCAAGGACAAGATGAGATATACAGAATGCATTTATGAGTCGGTGAGACGAGGGAAGTGTGGGTGCCACAACTCGCAAAGTAGTTATGGTACCCGGTTTCGAATAAAAGGAGTACTGCATTGGGGGCATTTGTTTGCTCTCTCAAAAGTCAAAGCGAACAGTGACAGCGTTCAAAGTGTTTGTACTATCAAAAGTGCATGATAGTACAGGAGCTCACTTCAGGTTTCCAGTTTGTACGATGCATTAGCCGGCTCGATATTTCTCTTTTTTTGGTGTTTGTTGACGTGATACTACGCACGACGTATTCTGTATCACTGTCTGAACGTAGTCTGATCAGGAGAGTTATCTAGAGAATCTATCTCTTCTGAGTGTATTATTGTCATTATTTTGTAATTGTTTATTCCTGGTTCGAAGTTTTAGTATTTCCAGTTGAAATCAGCAGATTTACATAGTCATGTGTTAACATTGTTTGTCTGTGCCGAACATCTATTTCGTAGATTCAGGTTCTGAGAGTCTGCATATGAGCAGGCTCATAACCTTCTATATACAGAGACCCCATGAATTTTTTCCTTCTTTTGAAATGCTTATAATTATTGGGTGATTAGTAAGACGAGTACTATCAGGATGTCTCCAGATTCTGTCGAAGAGAGTAATCATCATTGAATTGATTTCCGAATGTTTGTTGACAGTAGTTACGCTACTCTTTACTGTCAAATATTTTGTGTGGTAATCTCATACGGCAGCAGTCTTGGGACGATTCGAGAATATGCTAGAATCTATTCAGGAGCGTTATGCCGAGTAGCAGAACTCGTTAGGTGAAACCTTCTTTCACCGGCTTAGTGACGGTTCAGTTACCCAGATAATGGAGTGAAGAGTGTCTCAGACCCGATGGTTAAGTGTGGTCGTAGTGCGATGCACGTTATCGTGATTTAGGCTGAACATGAATAGTCTCTCGTGACTTTTCTCAGTTTATTGATTCTGAGGTGTTGTATACGCATGTCATGAAAGGTAATGATAAGATCAGTGAAGAGGC